>CM046376.1:21549730-21560152 GCA_025413485.1 Ficus microcarpa
CTTTAGGACTTACTATCAAAGTCAGATACGTAACTCATCTTTTTATTGTACATGTGTCCATTTGAATCTCAAAACATCAAGAAACGAGTTAAAATGATTTCCTGATATTGTCAAATTGACTCACTAGAAAGCCAATATTGCAGATCCACATTGCGAGTCAATTCACGACCTTAGGTCAATAAAGGATATTAGCTATTTCATAGTATAGCAATTAAAGTAGCTATTAGCTGAAAAACGCATAAAATCAACTGAATCATTCCATTGAAGGCTAAAATGAACTATTCGAAGATTGATCCCAATCAGTGGGATCATTCCCATGAAAGAGAGTCAATAAGCTGCTATAAGAAAGCTAAATTAGTAATAATAGTAAAATTAATGCCCAAGATCAATTCATAAAGTACCACAAGTGGATTCTAACCGGTCAACGGGAAAAAGCAAATGCATAAATAAAAGTAAATTGAGTAAAAAAAGGAAAAAATCTCTAGAATCGAAGTCCAAATCGTAAAGGAATCAAAAATAAATTTGTGTCGTTACCAACTATAAATAAAAAAACCTCTCTCAAAATAAATAAATAAATAAATAAATACCGCATGCACAGAAAGGATGCATTTTTGCATACCTTCATCAATTACATCTGTATTTCTATAATTCCCCCATCTTCTATAATCCTTTTTCTTGCTCTCAAACTCCGTTTTCATACATTATCATTACAATGAAACATCTCTGGAACCCTTAAGAAGACATAACTCTCATTAACTCCTCTATAAAATACTATACTATACCATTACTTTATAGTTATGCATTTCTATTTTGTTGTTCTCACGTCAAATTAACTACTGAACCCCCCACCTGCTCGATTAGTCAATCAATCAAGTAACTCCTAAACTCAGTCATTGATCCTGTAATATATCGATTGTAGAAATCAGCAATCTCCATAAAACAAAACCAAATTCCATCGCTTTGAATAACATCGACTAACATGCCATATTATGTAGAATACTCTATAGGCCGGTGGGTTGGGGTTAAAAAAAAAAGAGAAAAAGAACTTTAAAAATCATTTGTTACTATATATATATATATATAATATACAGTGACAAAGTCAAAAAACTTATTTAGGGGGTTTGAATTAAACTGAATCTTATTTAGCAGACTTTCCTTAAAAATTAAAAAAAAAAGGGGGGGGGGGCTGAGAGAAGGAAATTTCTAAGAAATTGAAATTTTAATTGATATAGTCCAATGGGCCATCATGGGCCAGGGAGCTACAATCTCTGGGCCCATGATGGCTACTTCGTGTATATATATACGATTAAAGGAAAAAATAAAAAATAAAAAACAACAACAACATATATGTACTTTTAGTATGTATCTTATCCTTATACAAAATCACAACTTAAAACATGCACTTAATCTAAAATTTATGGCTATCACCTATGAATGCAAGGATATCATTTTCCGGATGCTAGCTTTGCCAAGTAAGTAGCTTTTAATAAAACTTGTGAAATGAATACTTTTTCAAATCTTTAATAAGCTACTGGACAAAATAAGTCGTCGATGCCGAATCTTTTTTTTTTTTTTTTTTTTTCTATTTTCCTTCGTTTTAAGAAAATGAAAAATGAAATTATCAAAACAAAAACATGTAAAAAGCAAAAAGGACATATAAAAATGCAATATATGCATGACCTTACACGTGATGAACGTATATACTGATTTTAGACCGAAAATCTTGGGGGTGTTTAGTGAATGAGTTTAGTTTAAGATTTTTAAGTTTCAATAGTAATTTTTCAGAAAAGACAAAAAACTTTTTCAGAAAAGAAAAAATTTTTTCATAAAAGACAAAAATAATGATAAAAAAAGTATAATTTAATTTAAAATGAACCATTAACCAAACAACCCCTTGGATTTCTCTTATATCACTTATTATATTAGAATGTTTTCAACTTATAAGTTTGTTCCAATGTAGAATTTAAATTATATAATGAACTGTATATTTGGATAATTTTTATTAAATGTAACATTTGAATATATAATGTAAAGATTAAAAAAAATGAATGTAATATGGATTTTGTGAAAAAAGAAAATTTGATATTTGTATTTGAGTTGAATATAATTGTGAAATAGTAAAACGTTCAAATACTTGACTTTAATAATTGTGTAACTAAATGCATATTAAAATATAGGTAATGCACTTAAATAAGAATCAAATTGAATAGGTGATCCGAAAGAATATTAAGATTTTATTAATGCCTGTTTTTATTATGTAATTTCTTTTTTTATTTTTTTTACATATTTTTTTTGGCAAATTATGCAAGGCTGCCATACAATAGGAATGGGGGTCCTTCACATGGACAGCACATGGGGTGGAAAAGTTATTGCCAATAGGGACGTAAATGGAGTGAGACAAATCAACCCAGCCCCGCCTCTAATTTAGTAGGTTTTGTTTGTCCCCATTAAATGGGTTGCGGGCGGGCCGGGTTATTTCTAACTTAACTTGTTTATTATTAGTAAAATAAGTGTATATATATATATATATATATATAAAGAACTAGTTGTCATATGTCGTTAATTAACTGGCTCCAATAGTGCTAGAAGATGATTAATATTGCTCGAAGAGTGGTAGCAAAGGAAGAAAGCTACTTATATTTTGATTTATTGTCTGAAAAAAATTGCCAAGGAGCTAAGGGAGGGAAACAGAGCATAAAAGAACTGGATACCAAATAGGTAGAAAGACGAAAATAGCCTTTTTTTTTAATAATGAATTGAACTAAATAGCTGGTTTAAAAATATTTATAATAAATAGTAGTAAATAACAATACTAGGTAAATAATTTATTTACTTAATATTAAATACGTTATTTACTTAATAAATCAACTGCTCACCTGATAAATTTTATTTACCTAATAAATTTACTATATATTTAAATATTTTAAAATATTATTGTTTACTTTAATTATTTTTGGAAAAATACTACTTACTACAATTTTATTCCTTATGAAAGAGACGAAAACAATAAACATAAAACCAGTTCCACATGTTGTCAATCTTTCACGTAAGCCCGTAACAATTATTAAAAAAAAAAAACGCTATAGCACACTAAAAATTTTCCTTAAGAAAATTATTACTAATATATAGCTTGAACGATCATTTGTTAATTAATTGAATAATGTTGGAATTAAAAAAGAAAAAAAAACATTTAAGCATTGAAGAGGGGGGAAAAAACAACACGTAAAAAAATTCTATCAAACAAATAAAGAAGAAAAAAACTAAACAAAAAAGGCCTTAAAAAAAATATACTTGAAAAAAAGGAGAAAAACGGGCAGGGCCGGATGGGTATTCCTGGTAAGTTTTTGCCTTTAGCTGCCGCACCCCGTTTACAAAATTGCGTACATGCCAGGAACAAAGCTTTTAAAGGATTTTGACCTCTCCAAACAAAGTGTTTGGGGGAAGCTCTACTTCTTGCAAAGATATGCTTTGCTTTTGTTTCACTCAAATATGTAGCATGTAGGTTATTCCAGCTTGGCACATTTCCATTCCCTGTTTCTAGTTTCCAAAACTAGCCCCCACAACTCTTCTTTTCCCTGTCCATTTTTTTCATCATAGGTCTCTTCTTCTTAGGAAGAAAATTTCTTTTTTTTTACTTAGCCGGGAAACAATTATATATACTCCTAATTTTGTTTAGTCAATGCGTATAACTCTCAAGTACTAGTATTTTTTTTAATATTAAATTTGGAAATAAGATGACTCAAGCTTTACACTTTATAATGGAGGTAAGTGTGAAATTATCATTAGACTATGTTTACAACCACTCAAGTAATATTTGTTTTAGGAAAAAAAAAAAAAAAGGGGAAGAGAAAAACCTCTCACACACAATATTTATATACAAAAGCAACTATTAACAAACTGTGTCAAATAGGTGCATATGCAGGAAATATGAAAAAAGATAATAAATCTAAAAACTTCATCAATAAAAGATATAGAGTATTCACAGTACTAAAGCAAAATTTAGATTAGATTGAAATAAAATGGTTATATTGACGTAATTATTGTATGAAAAGGTAAATATTCTAATTAAGGGGCTTTAATAACAAAGAACCGCAATAATTACAACTCAGAAATTGATCATTTTTCCATTTTCGTATTATGATCATGAAAGGTTAAAATTAGCAATGAAGAAAGCTTCAATAATATAAAAGAACAAGAAATCTAACTGTCAAAGGACAGCAACATTTTGCTTAGTTGGCCGCTTTGCCAAGTGCCTGTATATACCATTATGGTGGGGTTCTAAAACTGTAAAAATCCGTAGTTATCTACACTATCAAGGGGGGAAAAATATATATATATATATATATATATATATATATATATCATGAGCTTCAAAGAAGAGCAATTGATTTTTCTAAGCCAAAAGAGGAAAGAAAATATTCTGGCGCTTAATTCCAACAAAAGACACTGACATATATGTATAGAAACATATGAGAAGTACGTTGACAAGCAAAGTATAATATATATATATATATATATTTTACATGTGTGAGAAGTGTTTCCTTAACCTATGATCCTATCAGGAGAAGATCATCTAAAGATCTTTTAGGAGATTTTTTCTCAAAAAGTAAAAAAGAAAGAAAGCAAGAAGGAAAGTAAGCAAGCAAGAAAGAAAATCTTAGTAGACTTAGCTCTACTTCAAATTTTTTTATTTTTTTGGTAAATTTAGCGGAACTCCAATATGGCTTTTGAGTGGATCAACCAAGAAAAATTTTGGGTGCCATGGTTAGACCCAAAACCGTGAGCTTGGAGACCAAGGGGAGGAACAAGGAGATTTGGGATTTCAAACCATAACTTGGGTCTAAGGCAAAATCTTGGCCCTACTCTTTCAATTAAGTTCAAGTTTAGCATTTTATGGGTATTTCTAGATGGTTTGTATGGACATAAGTCCACAATTTTATTTTCAGCCCTAGATGTGCTAGTGTGTGCTTGATTAGAGGATTAGGGTTGGTTGGCTTATTTATGATGTTTGCTTGAATGATTTGTGCTTGAAAAATTGTTAGGATGCATGCTAGATGTGATTGGTATGTCCCCTAATTTTTGGTCACAAAATCTGCCCTAGGCAGTGCTAGATGGTCAGCTAACAAAAGGGTGTATGGTTGTTGGTTGTTTGAATGGAATGCAACAAGTTAGGACCATGCAACCTAGGCATAGGGCTCTCGGATTTTGGTTTGCATGGATCCTTAGAAACTGATCATGGGTTCATGTGGGACGTTAGAAATGCTGTGTGCTTGATGTGTAAGCTCCCGAAGTGTTCGGTTGAGGTAGACTTTGCGCAATAGGACGTAAACCGGACTAAACAACCGAAACTGCCAGTTCGGATTCAAAACTGGCCAGTTTCAGAAAAGTGAAAATTTAAGGCCTTTAGAGGCCGAACTGAATAAAACTCACAACACAAAAGTTGTTTGGAAGGGTTTTTCCTAGGGGAAAACACGGGCAGAATCTCAAAATGAGACTCCAATGGCCTCCTTTTTTACAAAAACCCGTGGCTGATCTGCCCAAACCCAGTTTTCAGGATCAGCCGGTTTCAAACAAAAACTGGCACTAATACAAGCTGAACTGGATTTTTCGTAAAACACAAAAGTTCTATAATTTTTTGAGAGCTACAACTTTTATGAAGACAAGTTTTACAAATTCGGAGTCAATTTTTAAACTGACACTGTTTTACGAAAGGTGTGCAGGGAACCAAAAATTCCTGCACAGGATTTTCTAAAACTAGTTCAGAAAAATTGTTTTCTTCCTTAAAACCCACTGTTTTGACTACGGAAACTGTTCCAAAAGCAGTTTCCAGCCCTAAATGATTTTTATAAGGATCTGTTTCAAAAACAAGAATTTTTGTAAGCCAAGTTAAGAGTTTGGAATTTTTCCTCAACCTTTTTCCAAGTAAGAAGAGAAAATGAGATTTGTTTTAAGCCAAGTGTTTTCAAGGTTTTAAGCCAAGGTAAAGCAAAATGAACATAACAGCCGATTTCCAGTCCTTAACGATTTTAAGGAGCCTGTTTTAAGAAAATGAATTTTTACGAGTTAAGAAAAGAGTTTTGGCACTTATTCACCCAAAACTTTCCAAGTTAAGGAAAAATGAGATTTTTTAAAGTTAAGATTTTCAAGAGGTATTCCTTAACTTTTTCAAGATAAGGAAAAGAATGGAATTTCAAGTCAAGATAAGCAAAGTAAGTTTTTCAATCTTAAAACGACCTTTATGAATTATTACAAGAGGATTAAAGAATTTTGAAGCTAAATTTGCTTAAAATTCCAAAGGATAAGAAAATAATGTTTTCAAGATAAAATGGAATCTTCAAGCTAAGGGTTAGTAAGCAAATCGATTACGAATGGTAACTGGAAATTATATCCGAGTTACTGGGCTAAGCTCAAAGCCCAAAGTTTAACCCAAAGGGAGTTGACCTTAGTTGACCAAATGTTGACTTTGGTTGACAAAAGTTTGACCTTAAGGGTTACCTAATATAACCTTAAAGGATACCAAGGTTAATGAATTGGGCTAAGACTTAGGGTTATTGATAAGATAATAACCCGATGCATTAAGAACCAAGTAAAAGTAAAACATAAGCCCAAGAAGAAGGAAGTGACCAGATAAGTTTAGCATAAGATGTTATAGGGGGACATACAACTAGGGTTGTTCATGGATGTTGGTTAAGATGCCAACATCATATATCTTGATTTATGGTAAGATAAGATAACCTTATCTTACACCTCGATTGAAACAGGAATAGGAACCTGTTGATATATCACGAGGAACGATACGTCAAGAGCGTAGGACCTCAAGTAAGTACAAACCTCACCTGTGGTATGGAAATAGTAATGTATTTTCAAATATGCAATGCCATGTTTAAATGCCAAGTTCAAATGCTATGTTTTTAAAGATGCCATGCTTTAAAGATATCATGTTTTTAAAGAGGCCATGATTAAAAGAATTTCAAGTTTCAAAGAATGCTATATTTTAAAGAATGCCATGTGTTAAAGAGGCCATGTTATGTTAAATTATGCCATGTGCATGTATAAGATATGATTTGTGACATCATGAGGTATGATCACCAATGATAAACCACTTGGTAAAAATACACAAGTAAAGTGTCGTACCAACCTCCCAAAGGTGGAGGATTTCATGTTCAAGTTATGATTATCAACCTCTTGTTGATGCGAGAGGGAATAATCATTTATGTTTCCCAGAACTTTTAGGGACCTTGCAACCCCTAACTTTATCTGGAGGCGCGCTATAATTCTGGTACGTATATAAGGGGCCCACATGTTAAAGGAAGATAATAAGATCAAGTTAAAAATGGATGCATAAATGAACATAAATGGTTCATGCATATGTTATATGATGATATATGTTTTTAAGATGTTTAAAATGAAAATGTTTTGTGAGAGTAAAGTTTGTACTTGCTGAGCGAAAGCTCATCAGATACATTCCATACTGCAGGTAAAGATAAAAGGCCTGTAGATTTACTTGGTGGGCTTGGAAACGATGCAGCAAGTGCAGGGCGGTGTGGGATACCTCTACGCAATATTTTCCGCACAAGATTTAGGTTATGAGGTTTTAAATACATGTATTTTTAAGAAACATATTATGGTATATGTATGTACTATTTGCAAGTCACGATTTCAAAACGAAGTTCAAGTTTTCAAGTTTTAAAAGTAAGAAAAAAAATTTATTCTGAAATTTTCTACAAGTTTAAATATTTAAGATCAAGGTTTAAGACAAGCAATGTAACGTAACGTTTCCCCCGCTCGCGTGGTCGGACCTACGTGGGTGGTCGGGGCGTTACAATCATCATGTCATTTTAAAAAATGAGTATACTATAGTAGACCTGTTGTGATTTACGTCAGAAAGTCACTATATCAACAAAGCAAAATCTTAAATTATTTTAAAAAAGGAACAGTAAAATGAAAGCTCTATGTTAAGATATTAGAGAGAGCATTAGAATAAGTCTATCTATGAAAAACTGAGAGAGAAACAAAATGGAAAAAGAAAAGAGGGGATCATGTTGCGTCCAGTTAAGCCAAAAGAAAAAATAGTAGTTAAAAAATTTGAAAAGAACCTAGATTAATGAGTATTATTACTAAAAAGGAAAAAACAGCTAAATGACACAAATGTAAAGATTATTACACTAAAATGACATAAAAAATAATACTAGATCAATATGACATAAAATTAAACTAAAGTTAACTAAAATTTGTGTCATTTTGATTAAAGGAAGGAATTTATATCATATTGGTCGATAGATAAAAGAAATGTGGTTTTTTAGATAATTTCCTTGCTTTAAAAAAAAAAACGATAATCGAATCTGGTCGAGGAGTCAAATTAATGAGGCCCAGACAAGCCCAGATATAAGCTCGAACCCAGAAAGCCCGAAGAGAGTACTAATCCACACTCCACAATGCCTTGGCTGGGGGCACGAATTGGTTACAAAAGGGCATGTCTACTTCGGGTTTGGCTCTGCCTACGCATGTGCCCCCCACTAGGTCCTATGTGTGATGCTCCCACTAGGTCCCATGTGCCTTTGTGTTTGGTGACCACGTTGTTGTTAAGTGGATTTTTTTGGTTTGTTTATTCTACACGGGTCTCATTATTAGTTGATTATAACCAGTGATTTTATTTTATTATTATTTTTTACTTCAAAAAATAATTGGACAGACTTTTTTTCCCCCCTTTTCTGTAGAGGGAAACACTTAGGTACGTTGGTATCCACTCAACACAACTTCAATATATGCACACATATGTATACATACAAACTGAAAAAAATTAAAAAATTAAAAAAAAAAACTGCCCTCTCAACTAGGTCAATCGATTAAACCTCCAATACAAATGTTCTACGTATGGGACTTCGAAGTAATATTATTAAGAAATAATGCCATAAATATTAGTTTGTGTTTTGGTACATCATTTGGAACATAAAATTTTCATATCAATTTATATATATATATTTTTTAAAAATTAACAAAAATCGTAACTAGTTTTCAAAAATCAATCAATTATTTTCAACAAAAAATTTTCAAGTCTCATATAAATTGTAATGCAAATCTTTCAAATTTAAATATTCAATTTATTGTAAACTGTTTTCAACCTTGATATTTCTAAAATAATGAAAAAATTAATGAAATTTAATTTGAGTTTTTTAATTTATTTTAATGAATAAATAAGTAAGATATGAGTGCATTTCATTCAATGGAGATTTCTCGTCTCGCACTCGCTTTAAATATGAGGGGCCTGAAAGATTTTAGATATGAGGCAGGGGAAGCGTACCCTGTCCAGGTTCATCGCCATCTTTAAAGGGCTTTTCAACGTTTATTTTTTTTAATCTTTTTAAATAAGGGTGTTTTAGTCATTTCGTATAAAACATTTTAAAAGAAAAGAATATAGAGGGTTAAAGGGCTTGATTTTTTGATTTCTTCGCGACCTGTCTTTCACATTTCCACCATTTCTACATTCTACAATGTGAGCAAAAGAAAAGAGAAAAAATAAAAAATAAAAAATAAAAAAATGCTTCTGAGTTTTGTACAAAACCCCAAGGTGTCTCTCTCATCATCAGCCTCCTACTCTCATCCCGTACCATGGAAGGCTGCGAGTTTGAGCCTCAGCGAATATTCAATAAGTCAGGGTCAGATTCAGAGGAGGGTACTTGGAATAAAATGTTCAATATCTCAAATCCACAGCTACGGAACAGTGGACTTCGAGCGCCGTCCGATGCTGAAATGGAACGCCATATACAAGAGAATATCTCTCATGGAGAAACCTGAACTGGGCTCCGGAACTGTCCTCACCCGGTGGGAGAGGGAGGGAGACAGCTCTCCAAATGGGAACTTTGTCGGGTTATCAAAGAGTTGAGGAAGTACAAGCGCTATGACCGTGCTCTTGAGGTAATAACAAAAAAGTGGGTCTTATTTTTTATTTTTACGCTGTTTGGATTGTAGGTTGGACTTGGAGTTTTGAAGATACGTGTTGGAAATGTATATCCGGTTAAAATGTGAATTGAAAACTAACTGTAATATTTGAATAACATAAAAATCCGAAAGGCTTTAGAAAGAAATAAGTAATATGGATATTGTTGTATTTCTCATGTCACTGTGAGCATTTAGAAACAAGAATTATGGACTTTTAAAGTTTAAGCTTTACTGAGATAGAAGGGATAGAAAAAGAGGTTTTGACATTAATATAGCTCTTTGGAGTTGAGTTTTTGAAAATCAACTTAGAAATCATAGGTTGGAACCTGTGTTCCAAAGGGATCCTAAATTTTGTTTGACTGCTACTTTTTTTTTTCTTTCTTGGGTAGTGTTAGAATTTATGGCTTGTCTGTCTTGATTGATGTGTACTTGCTACTCTTTCCTTATAAAGTGTTTTAGTTTTTTGGATGATGGTTTGCATTT
>CM046376.1:21561826-21582300 GCA_025413485.1 Ficus microcarpa
ACAGTAGGGTACACTGAACACCACCCAATCTCGATTTAAAAAAGAAAACTCTTTAGGACTTACTATCAAAGTCAGATACGTAACTCATCTTTTTATTGTACATGTGTCCATTTGAATCTCAAAACATCAAGAAACGAGTTAAAATGATTTCCTGATATTGTCAAATTGACTCACTAGAAAGCCAATATTGCAGATCCACATTGCGAGTCAATTCACGACCTTAGGTCAATAAAGGATATTAGCTATTTCATAGTATAGCAATTAAAGTAGCTATTAGCTGAAAAACGCATAAAATCAACTGAATCATTCCATTGAAGGCTAAAATGAACTATTCGAAGATTGATCCCAATCAGTGGGATCATTCCCATGAAAGAGAGTCAATAAGCTGCTATAAGAAAGCTAAATTAGTAATAATAGTAAAATTAATGCCCAAGATCAATTCATAAAGTACCACAAGTGGATTCTAACCGGTCAACGGGAAAAAGCAAATGCATAAATAAAAGTAAATTGAGTAAAAAAAGGAAAAAAATCTCTAGAATCGAAGTCCAAATCGTAAAGGAATCAAAAAATAAATTTGTGTCGTTACCAACTATAAATAAAAAACCTCTCTCAAAATAAATAAATAAATAAATAAATACCGCATGCACAGAAAGGATGCATTTTTGCATACCTTCATCAATTACATCTGTATTTCTATAATTCCCCCCATCTTCTATAATCCTTTTTCTTGCTCTCAAACTCCGTTTTCATACATTATCATTACAATGAAACATCTCTGGAACCCTTAAGAAGACATAACTCTCATTAACTCCTCTATAAAATACTATACTATACCATTACTTTATAGTTATGCATTTCTATTTTGTTGTTCTCACGTCAAATTAACTACTGAACCCCCCACCTGCTCGATTAGTCAATCAATCAAGTAACTCCTAAACTCAGTCATTGATCCTGTAATATATCGATTGTAGAAATCAGCAATCTCCATAAAACAAAACCAAATTCCATCGCTTTGAATAACATCGACTAACATGCCATATTATGTAGAATACTCTATAGGCCGGTGGGTTGGGGTTAAAAAAAAAAGAGAAAAAGAACTTTAAAAATCATTTGTTACTATATATATATATATATATATACAGTGACAAAGTCAAAAAACTTATTTAGGGGTTTGAATTAAACTGAATCTTATTTAGCAGACTTTCCTTAAAAATTAAAAAAAAGGGGGGGGGGGGGCTGAGAGAAGGAAATTTCTAAGAATTGAAATTTTAATTGATATAGTCCAATGGGCCATCATGGGCCAGGGAGCTACAATCTCTGGGCCCATGATGGCTACTTCGTGTATATATATACGATTAAAGGAAAAAATAAAAAATAAAAAACAACAACAACATATATGTACTTTTAGTATGTATCTTATCCTTATACAAAATCACAACTTAAAACATGCACTTAATCTAAAATTTATGGCTATCACCTATGAATGCAAGGATATCATTTCCGGATGCTAGCTTTGCCAAGTAAGTAGCTTTTAATAAAACTTGTGAAATGAATACTTTTTCAAATCTTTAATAAGCTACTGGACAAAATAAGTCGTCGATGCCGAATCTTTTTTTTTTTTTTTTTTTTTTCTATTTTCCTTCGTTTTAAGAAATGAAAAATGAAATTATCAAAACAAAAACATGTAAAAAGCAAAAAGGACATATAAAAATGCAATATATGCATGACCTTACACGTGATGAACGTATATACTGATTTTAGACCGAAAATCTTGGGGGTGTTTAGTGAATGAGTTTAGTTTAAGATTTTTAAGTTTCAATAGTAATTTTTCAGAAAAGACAAAAAACTTTTCAGAAAAGACAAAAAAATTTTTTCATAAAAGACAAAAATAATGATAAAAAAGTATAATTTAATTTAAAATGAACCATTAACCAAACAACCCCTTGGATTTCTCTTATATCACTTATTATATTAGAATGTTTTCAACTTATAAGTTTGTTCCAATGTAGAATTTAAATTATATAATGAACTGTATATTTGGATAATTTTTATTAAATGTAACATTTGAATATATAATGTAAAGATTAAAAAAAATGAATGTAATATGGATTTTGTGAAAAAAGAAAATTTGATATTTGTATTTGAGTTGAATATAATTGTGAAATAGTAAAACGTTCAAATACTTGACTTTAATAATTGTGTAACTAAATGCATATTAAAATATAGGTAATGCACTTAAATAAGAATCAAATTGAATAGGTGATCCGAAAGAATATTAAGATTTATTAATGCCTGTTTTTATTATGTAATTTCTTTTTTATTTTTTTTACATATTTTTTTGGCAAATTATGCAAGGCTGCCATACAATAGGAATGGGGGTCCCTCACATGGACAGCACATGGGGTGGAAAGGTTATTGCCAATAGGGACGTAAATGGAGTGAGACAAATCAACCCAGCCCCGCCTCTAATTTAGTAGGTTTGTTTGTCCCCATTAAATGGGTTGCGGGCGGGCCGGGTTATTTCTAACTTAACTTGTTTATTATTAGTAAAATAAGTGTATATATATATATATATATATAAAGAACTAGTTGTCATATGTCGTTAATTAACTGGCTCCAATAGTGCTAGAAGATGATTAATATTGCTCGAAGAGTGGTAGCAAAGGAAGAAAGCTACTTATATTTTGATTTATTGTCTGAAAAAAATTGCCAAGGAGCTAAGGGAGGGAAACAGAGCATAAAAGAACTGGATACCAAATAGGTAGAAAGACGAAAATAGCCTTTTTTTTTAATAATGAATTGAACTAAATAGCTGGTTTAAAAATATTTATAATAAATAGTAGTAAATAACAATACTAGGTAAATAATTTATTTACTTAATATTAAATACGTTATTTACTTAATAAATCAACTGCTCACCTGATAAATTTTATTTACCTAATAAATTTACTATATATTTAAATATTTTAAAATATTATGTTTACTTTAATTATTTTTGGAAAAATACTACTTACTACAATTTTATTCCTTATGAAAGAGACGAAAACAATAAACATAAAACCAGTTCCACATGTTGTCAATCTTTCACGTAAGCCCGTAACAATTATTAAAAAAAAAAAACGCTATAGCACACTAAAAATTTTCCTTAAGAAAATTATTACTAATATATAGCTTGAACGATCATTTGTTAATTAATTGAATAATGTTGGAATTAAAAAGAAAAAAAAACATTTAAGCATTGAAGAGGGGGGGAAAAAACAACACGTAAAAAAATTCTATCAAACAAATAAAGAAGAAAAAAACTAAACAAAAAAGGCCTTAAAAAAAATATACTTGAAAAAAAGGAGAAAAACGGGCAGGGCCGGATGGGTATTCCTGGTAAGTTTTTGCCTTTAGCTGCTGCACCCCGTTTACAAAATTGCGTACATGCCAGGAACAAAGCTTTTAAAGGATTTTGACCTCTCCAAACAAAGTGTTTGGGGGAAGCTCTACTTCTTGCAAAGATATGCTTTGCTTTGTTTCACTCAAATATGTAGCATGTAGGTTATTCCAGCTTGGCACATTTCCATTCCCTGTTTCTAGTTTCCAAAACTAGCCCCCACAACTCTTCTTTTCCCTGTCCATTTTTTTCATCATAGGTCTCTTCTTCTTAGGAAGAAAATTTCTTTTTTTTTTACTTAGCCGGGAAACAATTATATATACTCCTAATTTTGTTTAGTCAATGCGTATAACTCTCAAGTACTAGTATTTTTTTTTAATATTAAATTTGGAAATAAGATGACTCAAGCTTTACACTTTATAATGGAGGTAAGTGTGAAATTATCATTAGACTATGTTTACAACCACTCAAGTAATATTTGTTTTAGGAAAAAAAAAAAAAAAAGGGGAAGAGAAAAACCTCTCACACACAATATTTATATACAAAAGCAACTATTAACAAACTGTGTCAAATAGGTGCATATGCAGGAAATATGAAAAAAGATAATAAATCTAAAAACTTCATCAATAAAAGATATAGAGTATTCACAGTACTAAAGCAAAATTTAGATTAGATTGAAATAAAATGGTTATATTGACGTAATTATTGTATGAAAAGGTAAATATTCTAATTAAGGGGCTTTAATAACAAAGAACCGCAATAATTACAACTCAGAAATTGATCATTTTTCCATTTTCGTATTATGATCATGAAAGGTTAAAATTAGCAATGAAGAAAGCTTCAATAATATAAAAGAACAAGAAATCTAACTGTCAAAGGACAGCAACATTTTGCTTAGTTGGCCGCTTTGCCAAGTGCCTGTATATACCATTATGGTGGGGTTCTAAAACTGTAAAAATCCGTAGTTATCTACACTATCAAGGGGGGGAAAAATATATATATATATATATATATATATATATATATATCATGAGCTTCAAAGAAGAGCAATTGATTTTTCTAAGCCAAAAGAGGAAAGAAAATATTCTGGCGCTTAATTCCAACAAAAGACACTGACATATATGTATAGAAACATATGAGAAGTACGTTGACAAGCAAAGTATAATATATATATATATATATATATTTTACATGTGTGAGAAGTGTTTCCTTAACCTATGATCCTATCAGGAGAAGATCATCTAAAGATCTTTTAGGAGATTTTTTCTCAAAAAGTAAAAAAGAAAGAAAGCAAGAAGGAAAGTAAGCAAGCAAGAAAGAAAATCTTAGTAGACTTAGCTCTACTTCAAATTTTTTTATTTTTTTGGTAAATTTAGCGGAACTCCAATATGGCTTTTGAGTGGATCAACCAAGAAAAATTTTGGGTGCCATGGTTAGACCCAAAACCGTGAGCTTGGAGACCAAGGGGAGGAACAAGGAGATTTGGGATTTCAAACCATAACTTGGGTCTAAGGCAAAATCTTGGCCCTACTCTTTCAATTAAGTTCAAGTTTAGCATTTTATGGGTATTTCTAGATGGTTTGTATGGACATAAGTCCACAATTTTATTTTCAGCCCTAGATGTGCTAGTGTGTGCTTGATTAGAGGATTAGGGTTGGTTGGCTTATTTATGATGTTTGCTTGAATGATTTGTGCTTGAAAAATTGTTAGGATGCATGCTAGATGTGATTGGTATGTCCCCTAATTTTTGGTCACAAAATCTGCCCTAGGCAGTGCTAGATGGTCAGCTAACAAAAGGGTGTATGGTTGTTGGTTGTTTGAATGGAATGCAACAAGTTAGGACCATGCAACCTAGGCATAGGGCTCTCGGATTTTGGTTTGCATGGATCCTTAGAAACTGATCATGGGTTCATGTGGGACGTTAGAAATGCTGTGTGCTTGATGTGTAAGCTCCCGAAGTGTTCGGTTGAGGTAGACTTTGCGCAATAGGACGTAAACCGGACTAAACAACCGAAACTGCCAGTTCGGATTCAAAACTGGCCAGTTTCAGAAAAGTGAAAATTTAAGGCCTTTAGAGGCCGAACTGAATAAAACTCACAACACAAAAGTTGTTTGGAAGGGTTTTTCCTAGGGGAAAACACGGGCAGAATCTCAAAATGAGACTCCAATGGCCTCCTTTTTTACAAAAACCCGTGGCTGATCTGCCCAAACCCAGTTTTCAGGATCAGCCGGTTTCAAACAAAAACTGGCACTAATACAAGCTGAACTGGATTTTTCGTAAAACACAAAAGTTCTAGAATTTTTCGAGAGCTACAACTTTTATGAAGACAAGTTTTACAAATTCGGAGTCAATTTTTAAACTGACACTGTTTTACGAAAGGTGTGCAGGGAACCAAAAATTCCTGCACAGGATTTTCTAAAACTAGTTCAGAAAAATTGTTTTCTTCCTTAAAACCCACTGTTTTGACTACGGAAACTGTTCCAAAAGCAGTTTCCAGCCCTAAATGATTTTTATAAGGATCTGTTTCAAAAACAAGAATTTTTGTAAGCCAAGTTAAGAGTTTGGAATTTTTCCTCAACCTTTTTCCAAGTAAGAAGAGAAAATGAGATTTGTTTTAAGCCAAGTGTTTTCAAGGTTTTAAGCCAAGGTAAAGCAAAATGAACATAACAGCCGATTTCCAGTCCTTAACGATTTTAAGGAGCCTGTTTTAAGAAAATGAATTTTTACGAGTTAAGAAAAGAGTTTTGGCACTTATTCACCCAAAACTTTCCAAGTTAAGGAAAAATGAGATTTTTTAAAGTTAAGATTTTCAAGAGGTATTCCTTAACTTTTTCAAGATAAGGAAAAGAATGGAATTTCAAGTCAAGATAAGCAAAGTAAGTTTTTCAATCTTAAAACGACCTTTATGAATTATTACAAGAGGATTAAAGAATTTTGAAGCTAAATTTGCTTAAAATTCCAAAGGATAAGAAAATAATGTTTTCAAGATAAAATGGAATCTTCAAGCTAAGGGTTAGTAAGCAAATCGATTACGAATGGTAACTGGAAATTATATCCGAGTTACTGGGCTAAGCTCAAAGCCCAAAGTTTAACCCAAAGGGAGTTGACCTTAGTTGACCAAATGTTGACTTTGGTTGACTAAAAGTTTGACCTTAAGGGTTACCTAATATAACCTTAAAGGATACCAAGGTTAATGAATTGGGCTAAGACTTAGGGTTATTGATAAGATAATAACCCGATGCATTAAGAACCAAGTAAAAGTAAAACATAAGCCCAAGAAGAAGGAAGTGACCAGATAAGTTTAGTATAAGATGTTATAGGGGGACATACAACTAGGGTTGTTCATGGATGTTGGTTAAGATGCCAACATCATATATCTTGATTTATGGTAAGATAAGATAACCTTATCTTACACCTCGATTGAAACAGGAATAGGAACCTGTTGATATATCACGAGGAACGATACGTCAAGAGCGTAGGACCTCAAGTAAGTACAAACCTCACCTGTGGTATGGAAATAGTAATGTATTTTCAAATATGCAATGCCATGTTTAAATGCCAAGTTCAAATGCTATGTTTTTAAAGATGCCATGCTTTAAAGATATCATGTTTTTAAAGAGGCCATGATTAAAAGAATTTCAAGTTTCAAAGAATGCTATATTTTAAAGAATGCCATGTGTTAAAGAGGCCATGTTATGTTAAATTATGCCATGTGCATGTATAAGATATGATTTGTGACATCATGAGGTATGATCACCAATGATAAACCACTTGGTAAAAATACACAAGTAAAGTGTCGTACCAACCTCCCAAAGGTGGAGGATTTCATGTTCAAGTTATGATTATCAACCTCTTGTTGATGCGAGAGGGAATAATCATTTATGTTTCCCAGAACTTTTAGGGACCTTGCAACCCCTAACTTTATCTGGAGGCGCGCTATAATTTTGGTACGTATATAAGGGGCCCACATGTTAAAGGAAGATAATAAGATCAAGTTAAAAATGGATGCATAAATGAACATAAATGGTTCATGCATATGTTATATGATGATATATGTTTTTAAGATGTTTAAAATGAAAATGTTTTGTGAGAGTAAAGTTTGTACTTGCTGAGCGAAAGCTCATCAGATACATTCCATACTGCAGGTAAAGATAAAAGGCCTGTAGATTTACTTGGTGGGCTTGGAAACGATGCAGCAAGTGCAGGGCGGTGTGGGATACCTCTACGCAATATTTTCCGCACAAGATTTAGGTTATGAGGTTTTAAATACATGTATTTTTAAGAAACATATTATGGTATATGTATGTACTATTTGCAAGTCACGATTTCAAAACGAAGTTCAAGTTTTCAAGTTTTAAAAGTAAGAAAAAAAATTTATTCTGAAATTTTCTACAAGTTTAAATATTTAAGATCAAGGTTTAAGACAAGCAATGTAACGTAACGTTTCCCCCGCTCGCGTGGTCGGACCTACGTGGGTGGTCGGGCGTTACAATCATCATGTCATTTTAAAAAATGAGTATACTATAGTAGACCTGTTGTGATTTACGTCAGAAAGTCACTATATCAACAAAGCAAAATCTTAAATTATTTTAAAAAGGAACAGTAAAATGAAAGCTCTATGTTAAGATATTAGAGAGAGCATTAGAATAAGTCTATCTATGAAAAACTGAGAGAGAAACAAATGGAAAAAGAAAAGAGGGGATCATGTTGCGTCCAGTTAAGCCAAAAGAAAAAATAGTAGTTAAAAATTTGAAAAGAACCTAGATTAATGAGTATTATTACTAAAAAGGAAAAAACAGCTAAATGACACAAATGTAAAGATTATTACACTAAAATGACATAAAAAATAATACTAGATCAATATGACATAAAATTAAACTAAAGTTAACTAAAATTTGTGTCATTTTGATTAAAGGAAGGAATTTATATCATATTGGTCGATAGATAAAAGAAATGTGGTTTTTTAGATAATTTCCTTGCTTTAAAAAAAAAAAACGATAATCGAATCTGGTCGAGGAGTCAAATTAATGAGGCCCAGACAAGCCCAGATATAAGCTCGAACCCAGAAAGCCCGAAGAGAGTACTAATCCACACTCCACAATGCCTTGGCTGGGGGCATGAATTGGTTACAAAAGGGCATGTCTACTTCGGGTTTGGCTCTGCCTACGCATGTGCCCCCCACTAGGTCCTATGTGTGATGCTCCCACTAGGTCCCATGTGCCTTTGTGTTTGGTGACCACGTTGTTGTTAAGTGGATTTTTTGGTTTGTTTATTCTACACGGGTCTCATTATTAGTTGATTATAACCAGTGATTTTATTTTATTATTATTTTTTACTTCAAGAAAATAATTGGACAGACTTTTTTTCCCCCCTTTTCTGTAGAGGGAAACACTTAGGTACGTTGGTATCCACTCAACACAACTTCAATATATGCACACATATGTATACATACAAACTGAAAAAAATTAAAAAATTAAAAAAAAAACTGCCCTCTCAACTAGGTCAATCGATTAAACCTCCAATACAAATGTTCTACGTATGGGACTTCGAAGTAATATTATTAAGAAATAATGCCATAAATATTAGTTTGTGTTTTGGTACATCATTTGGAACATAAAATTTTCATATCAATTTATATATATATATTTTTTAAAAATTAACAAAAATCGTAACTAGTTTTCAAAAAATCAATCAATTATTTTCAACAAAAAATTTTCAAGTCTCATATAAATTGTAATGCAAATCTTTCAAATTTAAATATTCAATTTATTGTAAACTGTTTTCAACCTTGATATTTCTAAAATAATGAAAAAATTAATGAAATTTAATTTGAGTTTTTTTAATTTATTTTAATGAATAAATAAGTAAGATATGAGTGCATTTCATTCAATGGAGATTTCTCGTCTCGCACTCGCTTTAAATATGAGGGGCCTGAAAGATTTTAGATATGAGGCAGGGGAAGCGTACCCTGTCCAGGTTCATCGCCATCTTTAAAGGGCTTTTCAACGTTTATTTTTTTTAATCTTTTTAAATAAGGGTGTTTTAGTCATTTCGTATAAAACATTTTAAAAGAAAAGAATATAGAGGGTTAAAGGGCTTGATTTTTTGATTTCTTCGCGACCTGTCTTTCACATTTCCACCATTTCTACATTCTACAATGTGAGCAAAAAGAAAAGAGAAAAAATAAAAAATAAAAAATAAAAAAATGCTTCTGAGTTTTGTACAAAACCCCAAGGTGTCTCTCTCATCATCAGCCTCCTACTCTCATCCCGTACCATGGAAGGCTGCGAGTTTGAGCCTCAGCGAATATTCAATAAGTCAGGGTCAGATTCAGAGGAGGGTACTTGGAATAAAATGTTCAATATCTCAAATCCACAGCTACGGAACAGTGGACTTCGAGCGCCGTCCGATGCTGAAATGGAACGCCATATACAAGAGAATATCTCTCATGGAGAAACCTGAACTGGGCTCCGGAACTGTCCTCACCCGGTGGGAGAGGGAGGGATGACAGCTCTCCAAATGGGAACTTTGTCGGGTTATCAAAGAGTTGAGGAAGTACAAGCGCTATGACCGTGCTCTTGAGGTAATAACAAAAAAGTGGGTCTTATTTTTTATTTTTACCGCTGTTTGGATTGTAGGTTGGACTTGGAGTTTTGAAGATACGTGTTGGAAATGTATATCCGGTTAAAATGTGAATTGAAAACTAACTGTAATATTTGAATAACATAAAAATCCGAAAGGCTTTAGAAAGAAATAAGTAATATGGATATTGTTGTATTTCTCATGTCACTGTGAGCATTTAGAAACAAGAATTATGGACTTTTAAAGTTTAAGCTTTACTGAGATAGAAGGGATAGAAAAAGAGGTTTTGACATTAATATAGCTCTTTGGAGTTGAGTTTTTGAAAATCAACTTAGAAATCATAGGTTGGAACCTGTGTTCCAAAGGGATCCTAAATTTTGTTTGACTGCTACTTTTTTTTTCTTTCTTGGGTAGTGTTAGAATTTATGGCTTGTCTGTCTTGATTGATGTGTACTTGCTACTCTTTCCTTATAAAGTGTTTTAGTTTGTTTGGATGATGGTTTGCATTTGAATCTGAATGTTTGTATTTAAATGTAGAATTTGAATTGTGTATCCAAAAAATTTGTGGTTGGATAGTTTTTGTTAAAAGTAATATATGACTTGTGTAAAGGTAGAAAAATGAGTGATACGAATTTTAAAAAAGTGAAAATTTGGGTTTAGAGTTGAGTTGAATTGTTCTAAAGTAGTGAAACATTAAAATATTTCGCTCTAATAGTTGACTAACCAAATGGAGATTACATTGAAGTTCAGTAATAGCTATTGGAATGGTTCATCCGAATACACCATTAGAATTGGTGTGTTATTTGTGGTGTCTAATGGGTGTTTTTGATTTTTGTTGATTAATGTTTTGGTCTTTTGAGGATATGATGACATGTTATGTTCCTTCACAACGATGCCGATATGGCCAATATTATAGAATATAACATGGCACTGTGCATATGGCAATTGCCAAACTTACAAGAATGTTAGATCGGGCAGTAAAAAATGTTTCTTTTTCTTTTTTTTTTTTTTAATTGGAAAGTAAAAAATGGTTCACTCATATGCTGATATATCTCCCGTTGCGCATGTCACCACAAGTAGCTAATATGTACTTTCATTCCAGTATCTTCTTCACGAAGAAACTGAGAAGGCCTAAAATCCAAATCATTAAAACCGCATTCACCAAAATATATCTCACAAAAATTAAATTCTCTCTAGCCTCATTGCGGAGGGCATCAGATCTTTTGGCAGCTACTATTCCGTCCCTGAGAGCCTTATTCGCTATCCAGAGCTGTAAATCACGCAGGAAAAAAAATTGAAAAAAAAGATAAGACAAATTGAGAACAAAATCAAACAATAAAAAATTTGGCCATTGAGTAAGATCTTAGAGGCATCTGCAGCTAAAAACTTCTCTGTGAAAGTGAAACTCGATGTTCAATGCTGGTAAAACTCTCTACCTTCTGAGCCTCCAGTTCAAGCTCTTCCACTGAGCGTTGCAACAATTGAATTCTCTCCAGAGTAACGTCATCACCATATGCTGACTTGTACCCTTCAGAATTGGGATCCAAGAGAATCCCTTCCTGTATGAATAGCTCCTCTAGAAACTCCACATCTTCTAGATTAAGTCTGTCCCCCAACTACATAATGCGAACATTGTGTTATAACCATTATAAAAAGATTTATTTCAGAAATCCGAAAAAATAAGTTCTAACCTCATTTAGAATTATTTTGTTACGTGACTCATCTTTAGGTGGTGAAAGAACTCGTCCATATCTTTTAGCGGACTTATTTTCATTGCACTTGACAAGCGATATCGGTGCTAGATGACCTGAAGTTTCTCCGAGCTTGAAGAGGGCTTGAGATTTTTTTGGAGCTGCTATCCTGTCCTTCAGAATTTTATTCTCCATCTTAAGCTGTAAAAACAGTTCTAAAAATTTAATCTTACCTAAAACAATTAGTCGATACATTTGCTATCTGTTCTCTAAGCATTAAGCAAATGATGTAAAAGAATCTAAACAAGCTCTAAGAGGAATATGATTATGACAGTTTTTTGGGGTGCTAAATTCTTATGTATTAATTGTTCCATTCTTCTTATTATTTACCTCCTCAACCTCTAGCGCAAGCTCTTTCTCTGCTTGGTGCAAGGACAAAGTTTTCTTTAAAACACAATCCTCATATGCTGCCTTGGCATCTTTCTCTAAAATAAGCTTGAAGACAACCTTTTCCACTATGAACAACTCCTCAAGCAAATCCACAGTTTCGTTATCAAGTCTCTCTCGCAACTACATGAAGGACATTGTATTATAACCTGACAAAAAAGATTACCTCAGGAGTTACAGATCCGAGTCCTAACCTTGTTTAGAATCCTCTCCATTGACCCATCTTTAGTCGGAGAAGGAACTCCTTGTTTTTTAGCAGCTTCATCTTTAATGCAATTGGCAGGTATTGACACCTTGACATGACTTGCCCTGCTCCAATTCGTACCATGGCATATAGTTAAACTGATCAAAAAGTCCCTTCAAAACTCCATGACTTTGAACAAGCGTTTCGAGTATCGTGCGTATTCAATTTTGTCTCACTTTTATTTATTAGTTTTTCCTTGTTGATTTTAATAGAAAACGTTTTGCGAAGTTGAACGATCACCTTGCACCAAACCTAAGAGTGGACAGTGTTTCTGATGCATTTGAAAGGCTTGGTGAGCAACAACATAGTAAAGCAATTT
The DNA here is from genome assembly GCA_025413485.1 of Ficus microcarpa. Taxonomy (NCBI): domain Eukaryota; kingdom Viridiplantae; phylum Streptophyta; class Magnoliopsida; order Rosales; family Moraceae; genus Ficus; species Ficus microcarpa. Next base: position 21,574,490 of record CM046376.1, read on the forward strand.
GGGATTTCCCACCCTGTAAGAAAAATATCAAGACATCTTCATCGAAAACATAATGGAAAAATAGTATGAACCAAAAGGGAGGGAGACAAACAAGGGCATCCTGTAGAATCCGAGTAACTTTTGAATCTCTATATGGAATATGCTTTGATTTTCCCGGTGAAACACATGTCAAAGCGTTTATCACATTGCCAAGTGCTGACAGAGACTTGTTTATAGTCTTGGCTTGTTCAAGGACGCTTCCCTCCGCTCCAGTTTTTTTGGCTCTCTGGGAGCCCGCCAAGTCCACAAGAAGTAACTTCCCAGTTTTTGCCCTGTCCAATGTCTCAGATGCTCAATAGAATTGGTCCAAAAGCTTGACACAACATGAGGAGGAGAGTACCGTACCTATTATTTTGCACTAATCCTTGCTGAATTGTGAATATGTATACACAATGGCTTCTGCTGCTAGCCATGTTCATTTCTATTTATAATAAGGCTAAGAAACAAAATGTCATAAGAACAAATAAAATACTTCCAACACAGAAACCAAGGCGTTTTTTACATTGATCTTCTGCAAAATAAAGCAGGATACGGGTCTCTCCAACAACTCTGTTAGCTATCCCACTCTGTCGATGAATCTCAGGCTCAGATTGCATACTAAGAAGGATAAAGGTAAGTCAGATTTCAGAAGCAAATTTTGTCTTACGGCTAGGCTTTGCAATGCTTCTGCAGGGTCTGCAATGGCGATCTGGAAAGATAAAAATAAGAGGCTCTTCCCAGTCACAAGGCACGTTTAGATTGAGAGTGGCTCAACATCAAAAACATTAAAACCTGGATCCATTGCTGTAAAATGAAATTGGATTCTTGACACAAATAATTCAAACCAACAAAACGTTGAAGTGATATTCATATTAATTGAAAATAAGACCTTTGTACTTGTAACATACTCGCTACTGAGCAGTAACTTCAGAAATTAATCTTGCAGGCAACAATAAATATAAAATTTTATTCTACAGTACTGAAGAAGCAAACGTACATCAGTTACTCCATGTAAGATAATTCCATGTGCTTTGTCCTCCTTGATCTGTATATTGTCTTTTGTTAAATCAAAAAGGTCCCTGAGCATGAAGACGGACGATAACATTAGGACTGATTATTGGAACATTTCCTCGACCTCTGTCTTCTTTATCTAGAAGGTTACAGTAGAGCAGATGGTAGAAAGGATGTAGTGTGGCACCAGTTATATAATTGATATACCTTACTCGCTCCATGTAGATCTCTACCTGTAAGGAGACAACAAGAATAGAATATTCATGACTGACAGAGACTAAAAAAATAACTACTGACCAATAATAGAACAAACGTAGGTCTGCAATTTTCATTACCATTGACAATTTAACGGAGTACTTGGTTGCTTCTTCAGATGATTTAATGCATTCAAATATTCCATCAACCACCCAGGGAAGCAACCCTTTCTTCTGCTCATCACATTCTAGTATGCCAGGGCCCTTCTCACAAGACACAATTTACACGACCCATGAGCATAAAATCCAAAACTCAATTATCTAAATTATACTTGCTAATATGAGTCATAACATACCTCCATGCTATAAGTCTTCCCTGCACCAGTCTGTCGTTCGAACGGTTTGTCAATAACAAAATGAATAAATCAATGACAGAGACTTCAAATAGTATCAAACAAGTAATTTGCGGAAAAAGAAACAAACAAATTTCCATTTTTTTTGTTTTTGTTTTTGTTTTTTTATTTAAAATAAATATTTCGAAGAACATCATCGGAAATGTGTTTTACCTGTCCATAGGTAATGATTGTCCCATTGATCCCATTAACAGCGTCTGATTGATAGTGAGAAAACATTCATATAGAACAGCAGAAGAAAATTGTGATCATTTCATTGCCACATGAAGATCAATTCAGTAAACAAACAAGGACAATTAGCAGCAACGCCTTTCCTTAGTTTGGCTACTGAGAAAATGTCAATAACGAAAAAAAAAAAAAAAAAAAAAAGAACATAAATCACAAGGATATAATAGTCATTCAATTCAAGGAAATACACCGGAGGCTCTAAATTATAACGAACTTAATCTTCCATGTGTCTTTTCTTTTCAAGAGTTTTCTCAGCACACAAACAGAATTTTGAGTCCGAGATATACCTCGAACAATAGGAAGAGCTAGAAATTCGAACACATTAGCTTGCTCGGAGTTCTCGTAGAACACCTTATCGAAGCTAAAAGTGAAATTTTGCCCTTTCTCATCCTGCGATTGATATGTCGAATTTAATTTCAAAATTAAAATCCACAAATATAAAATCACTTTCCTGAGGAAAGTTCAAATAAAAGTATTATTCGATCTGGAAAACCTTGAGATTGAAAGTTTCGGCGTCTACACACTGGACGCAGACTGAATCGCCGTAGTCCCTTCCCTCTCTGGAGCTCAAAGGTCTGAAGCGAACACAAACTTTCATCTGCGACATTTTCTCTCAACGAATTTCAACCTAAACAGAGTAAATCCAAAACATAAAATCGAAGGGAAACAAGGAGGAGACATTAGAATTCTGAAACTTGAAATACAAGAAGCAGACGATCTGTTTGGTTAGCGGGAAAAAAAACAACAGAAACGAAAATTTGGATCTCGTGTAGAAGAATTCATTAAATCGTTTGATCTCAACCGAGTAAAATAGAATCATACTTTCAGATTACGATAGCATCAGTTCATTTAACTGGTGAGAAATCTGTGAGAAACTAACTGAATAAATTAGTCAAGAAGAGAGAAGTTTTTCTTCTTGATTCTCTCGTGCATTTTCTTGCAAGCCAAACAAAAGGAGGGAGACGGCGAGAGTAGTACCTTTCAATTTACGCGGCAAACGATTAATTCCAAATTGGAAAGGAGAGAATTGAGAAGAGAAAGAGAAAGGGGAGCTATTTATAAGCGCCAGGGGTGGAACGACAAGTCATTTGTTCGTTGGAAACGATGTAGAACATGTTGTTTTGTCATAAGCATCTCGTCCATGTGAAGGCGAACAGCTCGCCTCCCAGCAGAGTACGACGTGTCGGCTCGATATCGTGACAGGCAACACACAAGTCAATGAAGGAACCCAACATAAACGGGTTGGTTTCAGGAATCGATTGAGTTGCGACCTACACTCAAGTGACTCGACAAAACACTCTTTAGGACTTACTATCAAAGCCAGATACGTAACTCGTCTTTTTATTGTACATGTGTCCATTTGAATCTCAAAACATCAAAAAACGAGTTAAAATGATTTCCTGATATTGTCAAATTGACTCACTAGAAAGCCAATATTGCAGATCCACATTGCGAGTCGATTCACGACCTTAGGTCAATAAAGGATATTAGCTATTTTATAGTATAGCAATTAAAGTAGCTATTAGCTGAAAAACGCATAAAATCAACCGAATCATTCCATTGAAGGCTAAAATGAACTATTCGAAGATTGATCCCAATCAGTGGGATCATTCCCATGAAAGAGAGTCAATAAGCAGCTATAAGAAAGCTAAATTAGTAATAATAGTAAAATTAATGCCCAAGATCAATTCATAAAGTACCACAAGTGGATTCTAACCGGTCAACGGGAAAAAGCAAATGCATAAATAAAAGTAAATTGAGTAAAAAAAGGAAAGAAATCTCTAGAATCGAAGTCCAAATCGTAAAGGAATCAGAAAATAAATTTGTGTCGTTATCAACTATAAATAAAAAAGACCTCTCTAAAAAAAATAAATAAATAAATAAATACCGCATGCACAGAAAGGATGCATTTTTGCGTACCTTCATCAATTACATCCGTATTTCTATAATTCCCCCCATCTTCTATAATCCTTTTTCTTGCTCTCAAACTCCGTTTTCATACATTATCATTGTAATGAAACATCTCTGGAACCCTTAAGAAGACATAACTCTCATTAACTCCTCCATAAAATACTATACTATACCATTACTTTATAGTTATGCATTTCTATTTTGTTGTTCTCACGTCAAATTAACTACTGAGCCCCCCACCTGCTCGATTAGTCAATCAATCAAGTAACTCCTAAACTCAGTCATTGATCCTGTAATATATCGATTGTAGAAATCAGCAATCTCCATAAAACAAAGCCAAATTCCATCGCTTTGAATAACATCGACTAAAATGCCATATTATGTAGAATACTCTATAGGCCAGTGGGTTGGGGTTAAAAAAAAAAAAAGAGAGAAAAAAAACTTTAAAAATCATTTGTTACTATATATATATATATATACAGTGACAAAGTCAAAAAACTTATTTAGGGGGTTTGAATTAAACTGAATCTTATTTAGCAGACTTTCCTTAAAAATTAAAAAAAAAGGGGGGGCTGAGAGAAGGAAAATTCTAAGAAGTTGAAATTTTAATTGAAATAGTCCAATGGGCCATCATGGGCCAGGGAGCTGCAATCTCTAGGCCCATGATGGCTACGTCCTGTATATATATACGATTAAAGGAAAAAATAAAAAATAAAAAACAACAACAACATATATGTACTTTTAGTATGTATCTTATCCTTATACAAAATCACAACTTAAAACATGCACTTAATCTAAAATTTATGGCTATCACCTATAAATGCAAGGATATTATTTTCCGGATGCTAGCTTTGCCAAGTAAGTAGCTTTTAATAAAACTTGTGAAATGAATACTTTTTCAAATCTTTAATAAGCTACTGGACAAAATAAGTCGTCAATTCCGAATCTTTTTTTTTTTTTTCTATTTTCCTTTGTTTTAAGAAAATGAAAAATGAAATTATCAAAACAAAAACATGTAAAAAGCAAAAAGGACATATAAAAATGCAATACATGCATGACCTTACACGTGATGAACGTATATAATGATTTTAGACCGAAAATCTTGGGGGTGTTTGGTGAATGAGTTTAGTTTAAGATTTTTAAGTTTCAACAGTAATTTTTCATAAAAGACAAAAAAAAAAAATTTCGGAAAAAGACAAAAATAATGATAAAAAAAGTATAATTTAATTTAAAATGAACCATTAACCAAACAACCCCTTGGATTTCTCTTATGTCACTTATTATATTAGAATGTTTTCAACTTATAAGTTTTTTCCAATGTAGAATTTAAATTATATTATGAACTGTATATTTGGATAATTTTTATTAAATGTAACATTTGAATATATAATGTAAAGATTAAAAAAAATGAATGTAATATGGATTTTGTGAAAAAAGAAAATTTGATATTTGTATTTGAGTTGAATATAATTGTGAAATAGTAAAACGTTCAAATAATAATAACAAAGAACCGCAATAATTACAACTTAGAAATTGATCATTTTTCCATTTTCGTATTATGATCATGAAAGGTTAAAATTAGCAATGAAGAGAGCTTCAATAATATAAAAGAACAAGAAATCTAACTGTCAAAGGACAGCAACATTTTGCTTAGTTGGCCGCTTTGCCAAGTGCCTGTATATACCATTATGGTGGGGTTCTAAAACTGTAAAAATCCGTAGTTATCTACACTATCAAGGGGGGGAAAATATATATATATATATATATATATATATATCATGAGCTTCAAAGTAGAGCAATTGATTTTTCTAAACCAAAAGAGGAAAGAAAATATTCTGGCGCTTAATTCCAACAAAAGACACTGACATATATGTATAAAAACATATGAGAAGTACGTTGACAAGCAAAGTATAATATATATATATATATATATATATATATTTTACATGTATGAGAAGTGTTTCCTTAACCTATGATCCTATCAGGAGAAGATCATCTAAAGATTTTTTAGGAGATTTTTTCTCAAAAAGTAAAAAAGAAAGAAAGCAAGACGGAAAGTAAGCAAGCAAGAAAGAAAAATCTTAGCCCCCGTTTGGCGTCTCAGTTCAAGCTGGGATATTTTAGTTCAGTTTGAACATTCCCCGTTTGGCTGGGCAGTTCAGCTTGGACGGCCAATTGAACCGTTGCACAGGGGACGAACTTGGTTTACTGTGCGCCCAACCCACAGTAAACGACGGACGAACCGTTGCACAGGGGGACGAACCGTTGGACCTCCCTGTTGCTTGGTTGGCTGCCTTCACCGGACGAACCAGAAAAGGCTCGCGAGACGGTGGAAGTGACGGGCAGCTATGGAGTCATCGGCGACATTGATCCGAGCTTGCGATGTTTAGATCGACTGAACAAGTTTGGGGTAAAAATGAGAGAGAGAGGACCTTGCCGAAAACGACGTCGAAGGAGGTGGGAGAGCGGATTCGGCCATAGACGACGTGGAGGACGCACTTGGCGAGGTAACGAGTGCCACTACTGGACGAAGACGCCGCCGCCGACGACGACGATCGGGACTTGGCGGAGGAGCATTCCTCCTCCGAGAGCGCCATTAGCGAAGGGACGAAAATATAGATATATTTTCTCCGAGCTATGGAGTCATCGGTCGAGCTTGTGACGGTCGCGATGGATTCGAATGCAGGGGTGGCGGGGGAGGCGAAGGAGAACGGAGACGGGGATGAGGCCGACGACCACGAGGAACGGGGATGAGGCCGCCCGAAAGTTTTCTCTCTCTCTCTCTCTCCTCTGTTTCTTTGTTTCTCTCTCTAAAAATCCCCCTCTCTCCTCTGTTTCTTTGTTTGTTTCTCTCTAAAAATCCCACACCCTCTCACTCACTCTTTGCTTTCTCGCTCCCCCTCTCTCTCTCTCTCTCACCACTCTCTCTCTCTCTCTCTATGTTTTTTTTCCTCCGTTTTTTGTGTCTATGATTGTGGTAAATTAAGAAATTGCTTACATGGCATTCTAAACCGTAATTTCTGAAAGTTTTATTAAAATTTTGTTAAAGTTCGAATGGTTCCAACAAATTTATATAGCATATAAATTTTGTTAGATTTTCAGTATAGGGAAAAAATTGAAGTGAAAAAGTACCATTTAGTTGGAGTTAAGATAAGTTACTGAGGGCGAAACTCAAAAAAATTGGTAAAGTCAATTTTTTAACATCCAAACAGGGCCCTTGTTTTTCCCCAACTTTTCAACTCAAACTTTTTTACCAAACACTTAACTCAACTCAAACTTTTCAACTCAAACTTTTTCCCAAACACTCAACTTTTAAACTAAACTTATTTTAACTCAAACTAAACTAAAATATTTCAACTCAAACTATCACACCAAACTCACCCTTAGTAGACTTAGCTCTACTTCAATTTTTTTTTTATTTTTTTGGTAAATTTAGCGGAACTCCAAATATTGTACATGACATTAGATGGGCATCATCATGACTGAATGAGAATATAGTGGTTTATGAGTCCTTATAAGAGCTATATTTGAAGTTACAATACTCGTTTAAAGTGTATTGAGGAAATTACATTTAACAAGTCTAATTACAAGGATTCTCTATAAACATGAGCGCAAATACGAATCAAATTAAGGAAGAAAATTGAATAATAATAATAATAATAATAATAATAATAATAATAAATCCTTGATAGTCAACTTAGAAAGTTTGTAAAACCATAGATTTAAGTAAACTTCTCTCTCTCTCTCTTCCTGATCCCTTAATTTGAATTGTCTAATAGAATCTCATATAATCTGACACGTGTAAAAGGCTTTATTGAGATAGCCTATGCGATACAGAATTCCGACTTATCTTCTCTCGCATTTTAGGGGGTGTTTGGTGGAGTAGTTTGAGTTGAGATTTTTAAGTTTCAATAGTAAATTTTTTTGAATTTTCAGAAAAGACAAAAAACTTTTTGGGAAAAAGACAAAAATTTTTTGAGAAAAAGACAAAAAAAATTTTGAGATGAGTGGTTTAAAATAGGGAGCCAAACACCCT
>CM046376.1:21582400-21615400 GCA_025413485.1 Ficus microcarpa
CTTAATTCAGTAAATTAAGATAAACAAAAAGAACAATTAGACCTTAATTAATTAAGTAAAGATAAACATTTTACCTGTAATTCTCAAGAAGAGAGAACTAAAGATGATTTATAAGTAAAGCCGGAGACACCCTTGGCCCGGTAGCGGGCGTGACCCGGTGAACTTTCTTTCTTCAATCAAATTTTCCTTTAAAACTTTTAGGTTTTACTTATTCTGCCGTCACTCAAAATTAACTATCACTATAGACTCTGCCACATAAAACTATATTCTTTATTAACAAAAACACACTGCGCCTCTATCAAAAAGAAAGAAACACAACTAAGAAAGGGGGAACAATGGTTGAGTAATTATTTGGTTTGAGAAAGAAATTTTCGATCGTATTGAAATTAAGCCATCATGTAGCAGTTTTTAATCATAAAAAACTCATCATAATCTTTTATAACATGTTTTATGATTATCTTTTTTAGGTATGTATTTGATAGTTCTTAAAAAAAATTGTGACATCCTTATTTTTATTTTTGATATTGTTTTTCTTTTCTAAAATGTTACTTAAAAAAAAAATTGGCTCCATCATTTTCTGTAAGTAAATACGTGTTATTTCCACTGCGTTGTAGTTCCTCCCCCTCACATTCTGCGGAACTTGGGAAAATTAAATATCTTGTAGTACTATTACAGTTAGCTTCTAAAACCTACTTTTAGAATACTATCAAGTACTTTGAACTTTGAGGTTTGAATTTAGTCAAAGCCACTAAACAGAATTTCTAAATTAAGAAATTTGGTGAGCTTTGGCCAACTCGATCATATAGGATATATATTTTATAGGTATATCTGTCACTTGATTGGGATTTGCGACCTTAGTTTTCCTATCATTCAAGTTTTCAATTATATAGCGATTGTACATTATTTGACGAGTTATCAAAATCTTTTATTTATTTATTTATTCATCTATCACCAATCTTTTCATTTTGTAATGGTCTTATTTCTATGTTTCCAAAGGTAAAGAATGACGTACGGTCGATTAGATACCGAATTAGTGATAGATGTATTGTACCTATACGTGCAACGACTAGCTTCCACCAACTTTCTTGTCCAAGTTCTTCGTATCTTTCGTTTCTAAAATTGGTTTGCTACTAGGAATGGTAACAAAACAGAGTGGTGGCAGGATTGTTTCCCCATCTCCATCCCCGACACCTAAAATCATCCCCATCACCGTTTTCATTCCCAACTAAAAAGGGACGGGACTAGAGGTGCGAATTCCTAGTCGGAGAGCATTTCTCATTCCCTGTTTATATGATTATGAATTTTGAAAATTACATCACTTTTTTTTTAAAACTTACACAAAACAAAAAAAATAAATAATGCATACTAGTTAATATCAGTCAAATATGGTTACTAGATAAAAAAAATTTCTTTTTTTTTTTTTTGTTGAAAACGATGTAGTTAGTAAATATCTTTAAAAGAAAAAAAAACTAGAACATTTAAATTATTTTTAAAAAGTAGACATATACATATGTATGCTTAATATATATATATATATATATGTATATTAAGGCAAAGGCAGGGTGGGGGATGCTTTTCATGTCCCCGCCCCGCTTTCAATTCATGGAATAGATTCTGATCGAAACCCCATAGGACCCAATCCTGCAGGAACTATTGCCTTCCCTATTTGCTACATTTCAAGTTCGCTATTCATACACACACACATATATATATCTATATATATATATATATAATGTCTAAAATTCAACAGTCGAACTTGTTTGGCAGTGGTAATATTCTACTTAAAACCTAGTAATTGCTAGGTAATTTATATGTAACTTTCTGTTGATAATATTGTAACTGTATTATTTAGAACTATCAGTGCAACGATAAATATCGTTAAAAACTATTACACTGAAATCAACTGATTGTTACAATAATATAAAAAAAAAAAGTTACAAATATAGTTTTATAAAAGATTCAGATAGGAGATATATATATATATATTTGTAAAATCACTGACATGCTATAATTTATTTTCATTTGTACATAATGGCAAAAGTTATTACCGGTGTACTCATAATAACTATCGGGTGAAGAAGAGGGTTGAACGTCTCTCCGAGGATTGTCGTATGGTGATAACAACCTACGAAGGTAGACACAATCACTCTCCTTCTGGTGGCTCAAATTCCTCTGAACACGAGTGCTTCAATTCCTTCTAATAACCCAACTTGAGAACTAAAAGTTTCTCTTGTCATGTTATTTAAAGAATAATGATATACATCATAAAAAGTTTTATCATAAATTATCAAGTGTTTAAATTATGTGGATTCTGTAAAACTGAAATGACTAGTTTATCTTTGTTGTTTTTACCCCTAACAAGTTACATTTAGTTTCTTGATGCATTATGAAATTTTATGTGAATCATTTTCCTTATTTAAAATGTACTATGTTTAGGCGCTTAAGATGGACTTTGTCAAATTGATATATGTCTTAGAGTGATTCAAGTTTCTAAAACTTGTAACTTTCAATGTAAAAACGGAAATGATATGAATGTATATCCGTAATGAAATTACAAAATGTAGTTGATACATTGGAGAATATTTTCTTCCCAAAATATTTAGCATGTTTGGCCATACGACTTAAAACTGTTTTTTTTTTTTTAAACTATTTTTGTTCTCTAAAATAAAAACAATGTGTTTGGTTAATATTTTCTGAGAACAATATTCAAAAACCAAAGTTACAAAAAAATAGAGAAATCTAGAAAATGCCCGTTTGGTATTATTTTCATTTCATGTTTTGAAAATAATTTTGTATTTTTTATGAAAATAAAAATGGGAATATCTTGAAAATGATGTTGAAATCCCTTTTGAAGTCGTATTTGTTTTTTTTAGATATATTGTTTTAGGTATAAGAAAAAGATGAATTAAGTTTGGTTTTATTTCGAAAAATATATATCAAGTTATGAAATCATAAAAATGAAAATGAAAATGAGAAAACAATTTTAAACTTTTTTTATTTCCTTCACAAAAATCATTCTTAACATTTTTTTTTTTCGTTTTCATTTTCAAATTAGCATTTGCTAAACAACTGCTATTTAGGAAACGTTTTCATTTCCGTTCCTCAAAAGACGTGCAAAATGCTTCCAAAAACAATTGAAAACAAAATCAAACGTGCCCAATATTTTTGTAGTTTTCAATTGTTTCTAAAAATAATTTTTAGTACAATAAATTTTTATATATTAAAAAATCCACTTGATTTGGGAGTTTAGGTCGGGATCTGGGACTAAAGTCAAAGTTGGGATCCAAGATAGGGGCTGAGAAAGAGATTTTCTACTAAACAATAGATTTATTAATAACAGGTTTTTAATTTTTAATAACATATTCATATGCACAATTTCATGTTAGATCGAGAAAGAGAGAGGAGGAGAGATAGAGAGAGGATGAAGGAGGTGAGGATTTTTTATTTACATGTGATTGTAAACTTGATTATGTTATTTATTATTTTGTTTAGAATTATATATTATAATTTACTATTATTCTTTTCAAAAATGCTATTTGACTCTTTTTTTTTCTATGTTTTTTGAGAACAAATGAGAATTATCTTTGTTGTCATCTTTGAAAGCACGATTCTCAAATATGAAAATATAGAACATGGCCAAATAGACTCAAAATATATTTTTGAAGTATTCATTCTCGGCTATCTATATTTCATGTAGAAGTTAATACTTGTCAATGTGGATCACTATGTTCTTGACTTGGACTCCATATGGCCTTTCCAGTGATTTATTCCAAAGAGAGATTTGCCTCTAGTCCATTTGGAATGGAAGAACATTTAGTTTTGCTAAGCATCTATACTACTCTTTAAAATAGTTATTGGTTTTTTTTGTCATGACTTTCCTATTTGTCACGTGATAGTCATATAATTATCATGTTATTGCCATTAGAGATAAGAACAAACTTTAGATTTAGTGTCAAGATTTAATATAATGAGTATACTATAGTAGACCTGTTGTGATTTACGTCAGAAAGTCACTAAATCAGCAAAGCGAAATCTTAAATTATTTTAAAAAAGGAACAGTAAAATGAAAGCTCTATGTTAAGATATTAGAGAGAGCATTAGAATAAGTCTATCTATGAAAAACTGAGAGAGAAACAAAATGGAAAAAGAAAAGAGGGGATCATGTTGCGTCCAGTTAAGCCAAAAGAAAAAATAGTAGTTAAAAAATTTGAAAAGAACCTAGATTTATGAGTATTATTACTAAAAAGGAAAAAACACCTAAATGACACAAATGTAAAGATTATTACACTAAAATGACATAAAAAATAATACTAGATCAATATGACATAAAATTAAACTAAAGTTAACTAAAATTTGTGTCATTTTGATTAAAGGAAGGAATTTATATCATATTGATCGATAGATAAAAGAAATGTGAATTTTTAGATAATTTCCTTGCTTAAAAAAAAAAACGATAATCGAATCTGGTCGATGAGTCAAATTAATGAGGCCCAGACAAGCCCAGATATAAGCTCAAACCCAGAAAGCCCGAAGAGAGTACTAATCCACTAGGTCCTATGTGCGATGCTCCCACTAGGTCCCATGTGCCTTTGTGTTTGGTGACCACGTTATTGTTAAGTGGATTTTTTTGGTTTGTTTATTCCACACGGGTCTCATTATTAGTTAATTATAACCAGTGATTTTATTTTATTATTATTTTTTACTTCAAGAAAATAATTGGACAAACTTTTTTTTTCCCCCTTTTCTGTAAAGGGAAACACTTAGGTACGTAACGTTGGTATCCACTAAACACAACTTCAATATATGCACACATATGTATACATACAAACTGAAAAAAATTAAAAAATTAAAAAAAAACTGCCCCCTCAACTAGGTCAATCGATTAAACCTCCAATACAAATGTTCTACGTATGGGACTTCGAAGTAATATTATTAAGAAATAAAGCTATAAATATTAGTTTGTGTTTGGTACATCATTTGGAACATAAAATTTCATATCAATTTTTATATATATTTTTTAAAAATTAACAAAAATCGGAACTAGTTTTCAAAAAATCAATCAATTATTTCCAACAAAAAATTTTCAAGTCTCATATGAATTGTAATGCAAATCTTTCAAATTTAAATATTCAATTTATTGTAAACTGTTTTCAATCTTGATTTTTCTAAAATAATGAAAAAATTAATGAAATTTAATTTGAGTTTTTTTAATTTATTTTAATGAATAAATAAGTAAGATATGGGTGCATTTCGTTCAATGGAAATTTCTCGTCTCGCACTCGCTTTAAATATGAGGGGCCTGAAAGATTTTAGATATGAGGCAGGGGAAGCGTACCCTGTCAAGCTTCATCGCCATCTTTAAAGGGCCTTTCAACGTTTTTTTTTTTAATCTTTTTAAATAAGGGTGTTTTAGTCATTTCGTATTAAACATTTTAAAAGAAAAGAATATAGAGGTTTAAAGGGCTTGATTTTTTGATTTCTTTGCGACCTGTCTTTCACATTTCCACCATTTCTACATTCTACAATGTGAGCAAAAAGAAAAGAGAAAAAATAAAAAAAATGCTTCTGAGTTTTGTACAAAACCCCAAGGTGTCTCTCTCATCATCAGCCTCCTACTCTCATCCCGTACCATGGAAGGCTGCGAGTTTGAGCCTCAGCGAATATTCAATAAGTCAGGGTCAGATTCAGAGGAGGGTACTTGGAATAAAATGTTCAATATCTCAAATCCACAGCTACGGAACAGTGGACTTCGAGCGCCGTCCGATGCTGAAATGGAACGCCATATACAAGAGAATATCTCTCATGGAGAAACCTGAACTGGGCTCCGGAACTGTCCTCACCCGGTGGGAGAGGGAGGGACGACAGCTCTCCAAATGGGAACTTTGTCGGGTTATCAAAGAGTTGAGGAAGTACAAGCGCTATGACCGTGCTCTTGAGGTAATAACAAAAAAGTGGGTCTTATTTTTTATTTTTACCGCTGTTTGTATTGTAGGTTGGACTTGGAGTTTTGAAGATACGTGTTGGAAATGTATATCCGGTTAAAATGTGAATTGAAAACTAACTGTAATATTTGAATAACATAAAAATCCGAAAGGCTTTAGAAAGAAATAAGTAATATGGATATTGTTGTATTTCTCATGTCACTATGAGCATTTAGAAACAAGAATTATGGACTTTTAAAGTTTAAGCTTTATAGAGATGGAAGGGATAGAAAAAGAGGTTTCGACATTAATATAGCTCTTTCGAGTTGAGTTTTTGAAAATCAACTTAGAAATCATAGGTTGGAACCTGTGTTCCAAAGGGATCCTAAATTTTGTTTGACTGCTACTTATTTTTTTCTTTCTTGGGTAGTGTTAGAATTTATGGCTTGTCTGTCTTGATTGATGTGTACTTGCTACTCTTTCCTTATAAAGTGTTTTAGTTTGTTTGGATGATGGTTTGCATTTGAATCTGAATGTTTGTATTTAATGTAGAATTTGAATTGTGTATCCAAAAAAATTTGTGGTTGGATAGTTTTTGTTAAAAGTAATATATGACTAGTGTAAAGGTAGAAAAATGAGTGATACGAATTTTAAAAAAGTGAAAATTTGGGTTTAGAGTTGAGTTGAATTGTTGTAAAATAGTGAAACATTCAAATATTTCGCTCTAATAGTTGACTAACCAAATGGATATTACATTGAAGTTCAGTAATAGCTATTGGAATGGTTCATCCGAATACACCATTAGAATTGGTGTGTTATTTGTGGTGTCTAATGGGTGTTTTTGATTTTTGTTGATTAATGTTTTGGTCTTTTGAGGATATGATGACATGTTATGTTCCTTCCTTTAAGAAGTCATTAACGTTATTTGTGATGTCTTCTGCATTTGCTAGATTGATGGGGAATTGTTTGGGGTTGGCGCAATGGGGTTGTGGGCATTAATCCTATTGAAAAGTTTTGATCTATAACATCAAAATCGTGTGTTTAGTATTGGATGTGGATTGAGGAGAATCAAATTGCTGTATATAGGAGGTACCATAAGAGTGCAATCTGGCATTTCTTTGTTCATTATATGTTACTCATTTATATACAAAAATATAGTAGCAGTAATCAAATTTATTATGTGTTTGCTGTTGTACTCCAATTGAAAGGTTATCAGCCGACTACTACTTTAGTTAAAATAAAAATTCCAGATGCCAAATTCTAAAGTAGAACCATAAAGGAGTGGAGGTGCAACTGCAATTTATGTATGAAATGAAGAACCGAGTCAAAAGGCGAGACAAAGGATAAATGTTAAAAGTTCCTGTGGATGTCTCGAATGTAAACTTCATGGCATCCTAGGATTCTTGAGCTTATAATTGTTGTTGATGAATAGGATTTAGATAGCCATTTTTTTTCTGTTGTTGTTAGTCTTCTAACTCGTAGTCAGTTATTCTCAATGTCTTTCAGCCATTTTTGAGGTCGCGCCTTGTTAAAAACTTTAAACCATGCATGTCTTCTGCAGGTGTCTGATTGGATGAACAACCGAGGAGAGAGGTTTAGGTTATCCTCTAGTGATGCTGCAATACAATTAGATTTAGTAGGCAAAGTTAGTGGGATTTCGAGTGCTGAAAATTTCTTTCTTAGTCTGTCGGATAATACAAAGGACAGGAGGATATATGGCGCCCTGCTCAATGCCTATGTACGGGCTAGACTGAAAGGAAAGGCGGAATCTTTGCTTGATCAAATGAGAAGTAAAGGTTATGCAACACATGCCCTCCCCTTTAATGTGATGATGACACTTTATATGAACCTCAAGGAGTACGAGAAAGTTGATGCGGTGGTATCAGAAATGATGGAGAAAAACATTCAGCTGGATGTGTACTCCTATAATATATGGTTATCCTGTCGTGGATCGCTGGGGTCTGCTGAGGGGATGGAACAAGTATTTGAATAGATGAAACAAGATAAAACCGTTAATCCGAACTGGACCACATTTAGTACAATGGCTACAATGTATATCAAGATGGGCAGTTTGAAAAGGCTGAGGAGAGCTTGAGGAGGGTTGAGAGTAGAATCACTGGCCGGGATCGGATTCCTTATCACTACCTTCTAAGTCTTTACGGTAGTGTAGGGAACAAAGAGGAGATTTATCGAGTCTGGAACGTGTATAAGTCGATCTTTCCCAGTATTCCAAATTTGGGGTACCATGCGATTATCTCTTCTCTACTCCGAAAGATGATATTGAAGGTGCAGAAAACGTTTACCAGGAATGGTTGCCGCTCAAGTCATCTTATGACCCTAGAATTGCAAATCTAGTGATAGGCTATTATGTTAATAAGGGAAATTTGGATAAAGCCATAAATTTCATTGACCACATCGTTGAAGTTGGAGGAAAGCCAAATTCAGCCACATGGGAGACTCTTGCCAAGGGCCATACCGGAGAGAAAGAGAATTTCCGAGGCATTGTCCTGCTGGAAAGAAGCTTTTGCAGCTGAAGGAGCAAAGAACTGGAGGCCAAAGCCTGTAAACATGTCTGCTTTCCTCGATCTCTGTGAGCAAGAAGCTGATCTCGAAAGCAAGGAAGTTTTGGTGGGACTTTTGGAGAAGGCAGGATATTTGAAAGACAAATCATATGCATCACTTGTCGGGTTAGCCATCAATGATAACGGAATAGCATCAATGGAAGATAGTTTTGATAGCAACAATGGCGAGAATGAGGATGAAGAATATGAAATTCTTCTTAACCAATTGTAGATCATGGCCCATGAAATGACGAAATATTTAGGGTTGCACGATGCAGATCTTACACCGAGATGCTCTTGCCTTTTCTCATGATAGTCGTTCAGCACTAGAGTAAGGTTATATTCTTCTTATAGTAGTTAGTTTCCAGCCAGTTATTTGCAAGAAATAGAAGTAATTTTTACTCATATGTCAGTTATGTGAGGGAAATGGACGTTTCTTTGGCTGGTTTTACTGCCAAGAAATATGAAGTGAGAGTGCAATGATCATCCTTGGTTGTGCCATTACTTCCCAATATAACCCATTTTAACATAATAATTGATGACTTTTGCTAGAAGAACTTTATAGCTTCTTCTACAACCTACACTGCTTAATGAGCATAGTATGCATAAATTTCATAATTTTCATTTCCCTCATCAATTGTTACAAAAATAGGTTGCCGAAACGTCCAAGACTCCATCCATGCTTTCCTACCTTCCCGCAGTTTCAGGCCTTGGATTGAGTTATGCCACCAAAAAAATAAATAAATAATCTCACCACCAATTAAAAAAAAATTATTTACAAAATATCATGCCGTTACCATATCATCACACTATTTTTGTAGAGCATCAAAGGCAGTCATCATACCGGCCAACCGACGATCATTGGCTGGTTACAAATCAGTAGTCATTGTGATACTGGCCATAATTGCCACTATCGTAGTGCCAATATCATGATATTGATTGGTGACAATCGGTAACCACCATTACCTATGACAATCAACCGTACTACACGTCTTTTTCACCTTCATACTAAAAAAAAAACGCAATCAACTCAAACTCAAAAAAATACAAAAAAATCACAAATAATCTACCAAAATAAAAAAGAAATCTAAATATCACATAAATGGTAGGAAAAAAAAAAAACAAAAACAAAACAAAATCAAGGAAAAAAAATACAAAGAATATCAATAGACCAACTCTTCACGATGATGCCAAATTCACCAAGTTCTAGCACTACATGGCCCAATCATACTCCAAAGAAGAGTTTCATCCTGGCTCAGAAGGAATGCTAGCTAGATGCTTAACATATGCAAGTCAAATGTTGTTTTTGGAGAGCTATGCAGAAGGAAAAGAGCCTCCCAGTTAAAGGTAGCTTGTCTTGCCCAAGAGGTGGGCATTGTTGAGAACAAAGTGGTGAATGGGTGCATAATGCTGTGAGAATCTGCCAAACAATTCGGCCCAAATCTTGAAGAAAGCTAAAAAGTGCTATTTGATGAGCCTACATGGTATTAGGTAGATAGTCAGGTAAAGGCTAACCAAGCCAATGATGCTTACCTGGTCTATTTGGATGATCAGTCACACTGGGACTGAGACACAACCATGACTCCCATAGGGGGCAACAGTGGGAATCTTCGATAATGGGTGAAAGCCCGATCGAACAATATCGTGTGAGTGAAGGGCAATGCCTCTTGTAAAGCTCTTTCTTCGAGTGTGTGATCATGACAGGACTCAAGGAGGAAGCCCCAGCCAACACCGAGCTAGCAGCCATGATAAGACAGGGGGGATAGTGTTATGTGGAATGACTAAGCATAAAGGGCATGCAGGCGGTGAATTGAGTTGAAAATGAAAGTTGCAAAAAACTGGTGGAATACTCTGGAAACCAATTCACTTGAGTGAGACAGAGTGGAATTTGGTGTTGGGGTGAAATATGGAGATTTACGAAGGAAGGCCAAAAGCAAAGGCAACTGTGCTGTATTGAATCTCTTTGAAAGGAAGAGACCAGAACCAAAGGCAACTCTCTTTTTGGAAGACCCTCCGTGGGGAAAAAAAGAAAATCAATAGATCAGCTCTTCACAACGATGCCGATATGGCCAATATTATAGAATATAACATGGCACTGTGCATATGGCAATTGCCAAACTTACAAGAATGTTAGATCGGGCAGTAAAAAATGTTTCTTTTTCTTTTTTTTTTTTTTTGTTTTTTTTTAATTGGAAAGTAAAAAATGGTTCACTCATATGCTGATATATCTCCTGTTGCGCATGTCACCACAAGTAGCTAATATGTACTTTCATTCCAGTATCTTCTTCACGAAGGTTAATGAAAGACCATGGAAATGCAGAAACTGAGAAGGCCTAAAATCCAAATCAATAAAACCGCATTCACCAAAATATATCTCACAAAAATTAAATTCTCTCTAGCCTCATTGCGGAGGGCATCAGATCTTTTGGCAGCTATTATTCCGTCCCTGAGAGCCTTATTCGCTATCCAGAGCTGTAAATCATGCAGGAAAAAAAATTGAAAAAAAAAGAAAAGACAAATTGAGAACAAAACCAAACAATAAAAAATTTGGCCATTGAGTAAGATCTTAGAGGCATCTGCAGCTAAAAACTTCTCTGTGAAAGTGAAACTCGATGTTCAATGCTGGTAAAACTCTCTACCTTTTGAGCCTCCAGTTCAAGCTCTTCCACTGAGCGTTGCAACAATTGAATTGTCTCCAGAGTAATCAAATAGACATATCCATACCTTGAGTAATCATCAATAAAAGTGATATAATACTTATACCCACCACGTACTTCTATGTTCAAGGAACCACAAACATCTGTATGCACAAGTTCTAAAAGTTTCTCGGCACGACCATCCTTGGCAGCAAAGTGCTGTTTAGTCATCTTGCCCTCCAAACAGGATTCGCATTGTGGCGAAGGTTCAACCTCGTACAGTCAAGGCATTCATCTTTTACCATCCTTTGAATTCTGTTAAGGCTTATGTGACCAAGTCGTAAATGCAAAAGATATAATTTGTTAGAGTGAGAAGACTTATGTCTTTTAACGTTCTTTTCCAATTCTGTATTAAGCAGTGAGTGTATCTTAGATTTGACAAAATAAAGATTCCCATGCATCCATCCATTACGATAAGAGAATTGTTTTTCCTAATAACAACTTTATTATTAAAAGAAACTGAATAAGAATCTTTAACTAAATAAGCTACCAAAATTAGGTTCCTCTTAAAATTAGGAACATAAAAATAATGTCTCAAAACAATAAAGCTAAATTCATCAAAATGAAGATGCAGTTCTCCCACTGCTTCAGCTCGCACCAACGTCCCATCGCCGGTTCTTAATGTAAAGTTCTCCTCATGCAGATTTCTCGTTACCTTGAACCCCTGTAGAGAAATACAAACATGGTTAGTAGCTCCAGAATCTATGACCCAATTGTTCTTAGATACTTCCACTAAACAACCCTCAAGACACAGGACATTGAAATTACCTTTCTGCTTTTGCAAAGCTAGGTATTCTCTGCAATCCTTCTTGAAATGTCCTTTCTTCCCATAGTGAAAGCACTTAGCCTTTTTGGGGTTCACCTTTCGCTTCTTAGTCTTGGTAGACTTCTTAGAAGCAGGTGCATTCAACGTAGGCTTATTCCCCTTGTTCTTCCCCTTTTCCTTCTTCCTTTTGGGATCAGGAGCAGGCGAACTAGGTTCAGCCAAATTTGCCTCAGCCTTAGATCCAGAACCCTTAAAAATGTTCTTAAAGGCCTGCAATTCTTTCATCAATTCCGTTAAAGACATCTCCTTCCGGTTAAGGTTGTAGGATGCTTGAAACAAATCGAAATCCTTGGATAAGGTTTGAAAAACCATAACCAGTTGAGTTACAACATCGATCTCAGCCCCATTTGCCTGAGCCTCAGACAAATAAATGGCGACTGTCATCATGTGCTCCTTGATGGGAGCTCTAACCTTCTGCCTACAGTTCATGAGACCTTTGATAGCATCGGTCTTAGCTTGGATAGTTTGTTCACCAAATATTTCCTCCAGGTTATCCATGATCTGCCTAGCAGTTTGATGTTCCTTATGTTGTTTCTGGAGCATGTTAGACATGCTCGCCCGAATATAGCACATGGCACTAAGATTGGAATTGTCCCAGCACTCAAGCGCTACAAAATCCCTATCAGGAGCATCGATCGCAGGCGTAGGTGGTCGAGGTTGGGTTAGGACAAAACTGTGTTTCTCAAAGTTTAGGACGATTAGCAAGTTCTTTTTCCAGTCATTAAAATTCTCGCCAGTTAATTTGTTTTGCTTAAGTATTACAGATAAAGGGCTCGACAGTTTGATCTATAATAAGAAAACACGTAATAAGTACGAGCAAACATCCTATCGTTTATAAAATATGATTTTGTAATGAAACAAAAAGATCTATATTCTGTAAGACCCGAAATTTTATAGACTCGTAATCTCCTTGTTCATAAGGAATTAGAGTCTAATTCATGTATTTATGATGTGTTATATGAAAAATTATGAATAATAATGAGAAATTCATAATTTTATTTAAACGATGTTTGAGTCCTCATTTAATGATTTTGAGACTCAATTAATGTTTTACGAGCCAAGAATGAGGTTTTTAAAGGAAAAAAAACGAAAAAAGATGAAATTTTACAAAAGTCAAAGGTTTGACCAAAAAGTCAACTTTGACAAAAAGTCAAAGGGTTGACCAAAAAGTCAAAGTTTGACCGGGACGGGTCACAACGTCGACTTCACAAGTATGATGAAGAAATATGGAAAGAATCTCCGAAAATGAAGTTTTATAAGCCATAAATCCACCCTAGAAAAATCAAGCACACCGAAAAAGAATTAAAGGCAAAAAGGTCTCCGAAAAATTGGAGAAAGAGAGTTTCGGTTCAAAATTTACATGGAAGAATTTTTGGATCAAAATATAAAATAAGAATGCTCATCACAGTGTTGGAAATAACTGTAGAGCGCTAAAGGAGCTGTGAAAGAACGAAATGGGCAAACAAGACCTTGGAAGAGCTAGTGGAAGATGACATCACCTTCCACTAACTCAAAGTTGCATCATGTGGATTTTACCATGCATGATGGCTGGCCATACATGGGTGACAAAAAGGAAAAGAAAAAAAAATGGGAAAGCCTTAAATTAAGGAGAAAGGTGCACCAACTTTTGTCCATCAAAGGTCCCCCATCCTTAGTCACTTTTTGTTTAAAAAATGAACTAAATCCCTTGTTCATTCCCCACAAAATCCGGCAGCCCTCTACCCCTCCATCATGGTCGGCCAACTAGAAGAAAAGAAAGGAAATTGATTTGGTTAGAGTAACTAGATGGCCTTTCAAATCCAACCAAGCAAAGGACAATAACACCATGCCTATGACTCATTTTTTTACTAGCCAAAGCAAGCTAGTGGTAGCCATTCCCCCTCCCCTTGGTCGGCAGCAGCTGGGGACAGCAAAGAAAAGAAAAAAAAATTAGGAACAAGGCTACACATAAAGTCTTAAATCAAGGAAAAAGTTGAACCACTTTTGTCCATCAAGTCTAGTCACTTCTTGCTTAAAATAATGAACTAAACCCATGCCTTTTTCCTCTTCAAATCCGGCTGCACAACTCCCTTCAGCCCTCCTTGGATTCGGCTGCACATAAAGGAAAAGCAAGACAAGACTAAAGCCTTAAATTAAGGACAAGCAAGCCCTCCACTTTTCACTCCACCAAGGCTTGCCACATGCCCTCCTTTCCCTTCCCATTTTCGGCAGCACACTCCTCCACCCCTCCCTCACATTCGGCTGCAGCTAAGGAAGAGAAAGACTTGACATAAAGCCTTGAATCAAGGGCAAGGAAACCAACCACTAGTCATTCAAGACATCCCATCTACTTTTCCCTTCTCTTTTCCTTGTCAAAGGCAGCCAAAACCTTTGCATTTCTTGGGTATACTCGGCAGCAAGAGGGAGAAAGAGAGAGAGAGAGATCCAAAGAAAATTTTTGGGGTTTCCATCTCAAAAGGGTGCACGGTTTTGAGCAAGAATAGAGAGAGCTAGAGAAAGCTTGAGTTTTCTTGTGAGCTTTGAGTGTGTGGCCGACTAAGAGAGCTAGAGAGAAAAGTGAGAAAATTTTGTGGGATTCTCCAAGAAGGTGGCCGAACAAGGAAGAAGAGAAAGAGGTGAGAAAAACTTGGATCTTCTTCTTATGATGCTCGGTTTTTGGTAGAGCAAGAAACTAACAAAAAAATTTCTTGGATCACCTGTTGGTGAAGCCGTGAGTTAGAGGAAGGAAGGAAAGAAGTTTTGGTGAATTCTCCAAACAAGTGGCCGAACAAAGCAAGAGAGGAAAAAGGTAAGAGAAATTTGGTTTTTCTCTTGATTAAGGTTCGGTTGGTTAGATCAAGAAAGAACTAACAAAAAAAAAATTTTGATGCCATATCCTTGACAAAACCGTGGGACTAGGAGGCTAGAAGGAATGAAGGAAGATTTTGGGATTTCAAAACCCTAACTTGGGTTTGAGGTAAATCTCTTAAACCACCTTGAAATCAAGTCTTATTTAAGTGTTTTTGATGTTGATTCAAGTGGTTTGTAAGGACATAAGTCCACTTTAAATTTCTACCCTTATTGTTGGTGTGTGTGTGCTTGATAAGGTTAGGGTTTGGTTGGCTGATTTTTGATGCTTGTTTGCTTTAAAATTTGTGCTTGAAAATGATGGATTTTTCATGCTAGAAGATAGGTTGTATGTCCCATAAGATAAGACCAAAAATCTGCCCTTGACAGCCTTGTGAGCATGCTAGATTAGGGATGGATTTTGTGATGCTTGTGTCTGTTAATGCATGTGCTAGAGCCAAGCAACCTAGTCTTTTTAATTTTCGAATTTGAGTTGCATGAGTTGAATGAGATGGATTTATGGGTTTCAATGGGGCGTTAGAAGCGCTGCTTGATGTTGTCTAAGCTCCCGATGTGATCGGTCGAGATAGATTCCGCGAATAGGACGTAAACCGAAATGAGGAACCGAAACTGCCAATTCGGATTCGAATCTGGCCAGTTTCGGGAAAGGGTAATTTCAAGGCCCTTAAAGGCCGAACGGGGAAAAACTCAAAACACGAAAGTTGTTCGGAACAACTTTTCCTAGAGGACTAAGCAAACAGAATCTCGAAATAAGGCTCCAACGGCCTCTGTTTTACCCAAAACCCGTGGCTGAACCCTGGGACGTTCTTCACCCAGTTTTTCAGAGTTAACCCGTTTTCAAATAAAAACTGGTACTGATCTAGGCCGAACTGGATTTTGTGCAAAACACGAAAGTT
Source organism: Ficus microcarpa (assembly GCA_025413485.1). Lineage (NCBI taxonomy): Eukaryota > Viridiplantae > Streptophyta > Magnoliopsida > Rosales > Moraceae > Ficus > Ficus microcarpa. The sequence continues at coordinate 21,598,148 of CM046376.1, forward strand.
TTAGCATTTTTCGATAGCTACAACTTTCGTGAAGACAAGCTTTTCAAATTCCAAGCCGATTTTTAAACTAGGCGCGTTTCGTGGGAGACGCGCAGGGAACCCGAAATCTTGCACATGAGTTTCACGAAAATATTTTCTAGAAAAATTGTGAAGTGTTCTTAAATGGTTATTTTAGCTTCGGAAACCATTCCAAAGGTGGTTTCCGATCCCAAATGATTTTATAAAAGATTTATCTCGAAAACCATGAATTTTAAGGGCTCGGGTTTGAAATTTCACATTTTCTCCGAAGTAAAGAAAAAGAGGGTTTCATACCAAATATTTCCAAGTTAAAGAAAATAATGAGATTAAGTCAATGTATTTTCTAATTAAATGAGTTGGAATTTTTACGAGCAAAATGAAGGATTTTTGAAAGTTAATAACACAAGATTTTCCAAAAATAAGGAAGAGGAATTTTAAAGTAAAATTAGTAAGCAAGCCGATTACGAACGGTAACCAGATATTATATCCGAGTTACAAACCCAAGGATAACCAATGGGTTGACAAAAGGTTGACCCAAGGTTAAATAAGGTTAACCTTAAGGGTTACCCAACATAACCCTAAGGGATACCCACATGTATATTTGGGCTAAGATTTAATGGGTTAATGGAAATAACCCAATAACAAGGATGTATGAGCAAAGCCCAATAATAGAACAAGGCTCTAACCAAAAAGGTTACCCAATGTAACCTCATAAGGATTTATCAAAGTTCAATAAAGAATGGGGATTAATATGTGGCCAAGATGGATATCATGGATAGGGGACATACAACCAAAAGTAGATGTGAGTATTGGTAGGTCAGTAACACCTTATGAAAGGATCCTGATCCTATATTTTTGGTATATCAGGAAAGTGAATTGCTGTTGCCGACGAATTTAAGGAACGCGATTTTAAGGATACGGCACTAGAGGTAAGTACAAACCTCACCTGCAGTATGAAAACTAATAAATTATGTTCAAGTATGTGGTTTTCAAATATGCTGCAATATGTTGTGTGCTATATCTATGAAATGCCATGTTTATTAAAAAGTGCTATTTTTGCAAAATGTTATGTTTATAAAAAAGTGCTGTTTTTGCAAAAAGCTATGTTTATAAAAAGTGCTATTTTTGTAAAAGATTATAAAAGTGCTATATTTGCAAAATGTCATGTTTATAAAAATGTCATGTTTGCAATTGCCATGAATGAAAAGAATGCCATACCATGTTATTAATGAGATAAAAAGTATGTTATCATATAGTGACATCATAAGGTATGTTCACTAAAGATAAATAACATGGTAAGAAATCACAAGTAAAGTGTCGTACCGACCTCCCACAAGGTGGAGGATTTTTCATATTAAAGTAAAGGATTCACCCTCTTGTTGATGCGGGAGGGTATAATCACCCAATGTTCCCGGGGCAGTTAGGGACCTTGCAACCCCTATCTGTAACCTGGAGGCGCGCTAAATAAATGATGATACGTACACTATGGGGCCCATAAAAAAGATAAGTAAGTTAAAAGAAATGCATAAATGGAACATAAATGGTTCACGCATATGCATATGATGATGAATGTTTTCAAGATGTTTTAATTGTTTTGTGAGATTATGTTTGTGTTTACTAGGCGAAAGCTCATCAAGTTATATTTCATACTGTAGGTAAGAAACCCGCAGTGTAATGGTGGGCATTGTGAGGATGATGTGGAGGCGGACGAAGGCGGTGTGGATACCACTACGCATTATTTCCGCAAATCTTTTGATAAGTAAAGAAGTTTTGTATATATAAGTATATACATGATGAAGACAAATTATGCTTTATGGTATTTTGGAACTAAAGACCTTAAGTAACGTTTACTTAAGTAATAAAGATATATTTACAAGTATGTTTCAAAAAAAAAAAAATCCCTAATTTTCAAGTAAAGTAAGTAAGTAAGTAAGGCGTGACAGCCCTACGTAGTAAGGGGGCGTCACATATGCAATCTAAATGTTCATGTGTAAAACCCTTAAAACACATACCTTACAACGATAATTCCTAGCTACTGCTTTCTAAGCTACCGAGGGTTAGTCATAGAATAACTAGCCAAGAACACGGATCCCTTCTGATTAATACATATTCGTCCATGGAGCAAACTCCATTAAATATATATTAACTATCATTTATTTGGCCACTACTTTACATAACAGAGCCTCAAGGGAGGGTTAATAAATAAAATAGCATGAGTGTGTAACCATCGTTTTTAATTTTGAATCCATATTTTACATCCGCCACCGAGGGGTGATCTAAACATAAAATATGTCCAAAATTGTTATCCTTTCGGAAATCCAAATCAGTGTGCGCTCTAAGTAAGATACCTATCAGAAGGGAATTCTCGGATCAAAACCGAGTAGTAGGCACTACCATGCGTAACTATTGGACCAACGATGGAGGCCGTAGGTCTTAGTGTGTAAAACCTTCTCCCACTCAATCTTTTAAATTAGGGTTTTTGTTTTTCATGATAAACAATATTTATTGAGTGGCACTCCCTAGTCTATATGGCATGTTATCAATACATCACGAAATAGTATTACATATTCATCTAGCAACTCATCATATATGGTTTGCAAAATATGTAAATAGCCGTGGATCATGATTCCATCCTAGAGAAAAGAAAATTACAAAATTTACAAAAATTAACCGAAACATATATCGGCCTTCATTTGTAGATCCATACCTTGTATCCTTCTTCAATATGTCTTCCTTCTCCAATGTCACATCTTTTTAAATTTAAAATTAAATTTAAATTTCAAAAAAGATCATATGTGATTTTTTAATTTTAATCAAAATTACAAAATATCAAAATTTAAATTAAAAAATCCGGTTTATTAAATTTTAAAATTTGAAATTTGAAATTTCCAAATTACAAATTTAAATAACAAAATTTTAAAATTCATAATAATATCCATTAAATTTAAATTTAAAATTTCAATTTTGATTTCCAAATTATCAAGATCATATATCATTAGAAAATTAAATTTTCAAAAATATTCTTGTGATTTTTTTAATTATTCAAAAAAAAAAAACATTTTTTAATTGAAAAAATTCCAAAAAACAAAAAATCACATCCTTTGAAAATTTTCATACTTTCGTTCATCTTTAATCTCCTTGAATCCATTGTAACCCGAATTTTACAAAAAAAAAAAGAAAATTCCTATGCCGTTTCCGGCTTACAAAAATTCTAGGAATTGAAAGAACGATCTAGCGGTGATAATAGACCGCATCTATTACATTTGAAAAATCTAGATACAAATTCTAACCTCTATGGAATCATGACCGGCAAAATTGAACAAGCATCATGTATTATCAAAATAATATAAAGCATTCATTCATCCATTCATCCATTTATAATATATTCAACATACTCAAAATAAAACCTAGAGTGCCAACTCTCTAAAATATTTCATTAATGCATAAAGAGAAATTTATTTGATGAAGAACTCCTAGCCTTTATATAGTATTCCAATCATTTTCAAAATTTATCTCCTTCTTGAAAAATAATTAATAATTATTTTTCTGGATAAATCTTGAACCAAAAGATAATACAACTTTAGGGCTAGATTCATTGAACCTAAAAACAATTTTTCAAGAGGAAATCCTTCCTCAAAAATTCGGCCACACTTAAAGATAAATCATAATTGGTGGTTCAAATTTTAAATCAAGAATCTAGACTAGTCAAAAGATCCTAGTCCTATCTAGATTCAAACTTCTTTTAAACCTTTTCGAATTTAAATAAGATTCACATATTTGAATAAATATTTTCCATATACATTATCTATATTAATTAATTTAAATCAATGAAATATTTCAAATTTTCTTTCCTCACAAAAACCGTGCACCTCTTTAATTAGGAAAGAAAAATCCATGAAATAATCTCCATTATTTAAACCAATTAATAATTTAATGTTAGGAATATATTTAAACAATTTGGAAACAAAATTTTCTTCTCTCCACACAATTAAAAAAACGTGCATCTCTTTTAATTAGGAGAGAAAAATTTTGTTTTCCAAAATTCAAACACAATCTTATTTTCAAAATTCAAATTAACCAATCACATGTTGACAAATCATTTGTCTACAAATTTCACATGTCCAATCCTTTCTGGATTGCATGTTAGAGAGTACCATGTCTTAGTAAACATTTCTAAATTCCGTTTATAATTTACCGATCTCATTAGGAATAAATCCTGAGACGCTTCGTGGAACTATATGAGCTAATAGAGGGATTCGATGGAAATATGTAAAGAGGCTCCTATAATTGTGCAAAATTAATCCCAGATTAATTATCCATCAATTATCAACTTCAAAACTATTCCACTAGAAGTTTGAAGCTGAACTCTTATTTACATACCGTATGACGAAAGCTCTCTCACGTAGTGCTTCTTCCATTATTTATTCATCGCTTACTTGATCCCCATATGTTATCCATGATTGAATTAATGACTTTTTCCGTTTTACCTTTTCAATCATTTTAACTTAAAGTTCAATTATTCTCCATTAAAAGAGCCACCAATTGTAAAACCATACAATTAGTAAACCACCAGAGAACACAAAGTAAACCGATGGCTAAGATCTTGTTATACTATCATTCAATCCCCGAATAATACCTTTAAGTAGATAACATTTACTATCGTTAAGATAGCTATGGATTTCATATCTATGAATCTTGATTTCTCCATCCATAAGTCATGCACCCAAAATACAAGTATGTTGACCATGAATTAACAGTGTCTCATCTTTAGTGCATCAAAGTATATAAGTCATGTATACGAACTCAAGTAATCATTTCAGAATTAAGATTAATGCAGGATGATAATCAAAGCATCATTGATTCTTATAAATGGAATTATTAAATCGAATCAAATAACACTTTAGGTCCAGTCCAATGTCATACCTGCATACTGGAATACATTAAAGTTTCTACTCGGAACCTATCCGATGGTCAAGACAAACCATCCCTCCAAGTCAGTAGACAACCTTTACAATCTTATCATGAATAAGATCCCCGAATCTTATTCTGTTGATTGCGGACTATTTATTTAGACTGTTATCAAATTACCACGTCTTCTATGCATACCCCGTATACATATGGTAATTCGATATATTACCAACAGCCTAGGAGTATTTAATATTTGCTCAAAATAATCATACAATCAACAAATGAAAGTAAATAGTACACAACTTATTAAACATGAATAACTTCCTCTTATTAATATCAAAATGTCATATTTATAGAAAATCCCTAATATTGATTTTCTATACTTAGAGCACATATAGATCCCAACATGGTCTGCCTATACGCTGTGCACGGCCAACCGGTTTCAACCAGGGATATGAACAAGTTAATGGTAATATTATGTAATACCTAGAAATTTCATGTTACCATTTCCTTTTCAAAGGAATTATGTGTATACGTTGAAGATGTTTACGGAAAAACTCAGTTAAGAGTTTTTCATACGTTTTACGAGGTCTTATAGCTCAATAAGACTCAGAATAGGTTTTTAAGGTTAGAAAACGCCCTTTCAAATCGAAAAGGATGAAAAAGGACGTATTTTCGAAAAAGTCAAAGTTTGACCAAAAAAGTCAAATTTGACCAAGAAAGTCAAAGTTTGACCAAGAGTGGTCAACGGTTGACTTGACAGTGTTAAATGATGCAGTATGAGAAAATACTGTAAAATAGGTCAGTATGGGCAAGATAGCTCAAATAGGCTTTAGAACCACCCTAGAAAATCAAGCACACCTAGTTAAGGTCAAGGGCAAAAGGACATGAAAATATAGAAAACTTGGTCACCAAGTCACCCAAAAGGACCGATCAAAGTCAGGGGCAAAAATGTCAAAATTTTCACTTTTGGGGCAAAAGTGTAAATTTTGGAAAATATGTGAAGTAAGCTTAGTGATGTCATTAGATGATGTCACAATAAGGCAATGACTTGCCTTGCAAGCAAAGATAAGGACCGGCTATTTTTGGGGGTAAAATTGCAAGGATTTTGTCTTTCGGGGTAAAAATGTAATTTTAGAAAATATGTTATTTAAGTATGAGAAAATCACATAATATCATGAAGAGAATGTCAATTGCTTGAAAAGCAAGCAAAATGACCGGTTATGACATTTTAGGGGCATAAATGCAAAAATTTTCACTTTTGGGGTCAAAGTGTAAATTTTAGAAAATTGATGATGTAAGCACATGATGTCATCAAGATGATGTCATCATGATGAGATAAGTTTGGCTTGTTCACCAAGGAACCAACCGGCCACCTAGAGGGTATTTTTGCAAGAATTTTCACTTTTGGGGGCAAAAGTGCAATTTTAGAAAATTGTGAGGTAAGCGATGATGTAAGCAGGTGATGTAAGCCATGATGTCACTCCTTACTTGTTGATCAAGAAATAGCCGGCCACCTTGTGGAACAAGGTTTTATATGTTGAAAATTTTGGGGTCAAAATACAATTTTCACAAAGTTTAAAATGCCTATAAATACATGCATTTGGACTGATTTTTGGAGCTGGAAATTTCCAGAAAAACAGCCAAAACTCTGGCCAATTTCTTCCCCAAAAATCCGAGAGAGAGTGGAAGAGGAAGGGCAAGAGAAAAAATTGGAAAATCACATGTGAAGTCATCTTGGTGTGCACGGTTTTGGAGCATGGAAAACCAAGATGAAATCTGGAATTTTTAGAGTGAAATTATGGGCAGTGGCCGTGGGTTAGAGGAAGAAAAGAAGAGAAAAATTTTGGTACCATTTGGAGGTCCAAAGCCGAGTGGTTGATGGCCAAAGGGAAGGAGAAATTTTCGGTTCAACAACCCTAACCCATGCCTAGGGTAAGTCAAGGTAAAACTTCCTCAAACTTTGGTATTTTTCCATGCAAGTTAGATAGATATTTATGGGTATGTTTGTATGTGCATGGCTGAAAAATTGGAACCCATTTGGAGGGGAAATCCGGCTGTAAAGGCAGCCAAGGAAAGCAAGGGAGTTTGGCTCCAAAGGTGTGAACCAACTTCCGAAAATGAAGAGGTAAATTCCCTAAACCCTAAGCTTTTGGTTCAAGCTTAATTTGGGAAATTTATAATGTATTTCAAGCATGGATTGTAAGAGCTTAAGCTCAAGTTTTTATGTTGATGCCCTAGACTTAGTATGGTGCTTGATTAGGGTGTGTTGCATGTGGTTTAACTATGCATGGTTTATGCTTGTGTGCTATGAGTTCATGCTTGCATGAATGCTAGGTTTGCATGGATCTTTGGTTGGTATGTTCCCTGCCTTAGGTGCAGTCATTTATGGCTTGCTTGCTAGGGTGTTAGACCTAGCTATGGTGTGGCTTGATTGGTTCAATGTTATGTGATGCAAACCCTAGAAGCATGCAAATCTAGGCTTTAGTAGTTCCGGTTTGGTTTGCATGGCTGCGATGGGATGACATGTGGATACATGTGGGACGTTAGTTAACGTTGCATGTTGTTTATTTAGGCTCCCGAGTGATCGGTTGAGTTAGTTCCGCGAAGTAGGACACGTAAAATCAAGTAAGCACGAAAACTGGCAGGTTCGGATTAAATCTGTCCAGTTTTCGGAAAAGAAAAATAACAGGCCTTTAGAGGCCGAATTTGGGAAAATGTAAAACACAAAAGTTGTCCAGAACGACTTTTTCTAGGGGACAACGCCGACCGTTTTCCAAAATAAGGCTCCAATGGCCTCCATTTGTGCCAAAACCCGTAGCTAATTTCTTTAAGTCCCCAGACCCAGTTTTCAGGGGTCCGCCAGTTTCAACTCAAAACTGGTACGAATCTAGGCCGAATTGGAATTTTTGTAAAACATGAAAGTTTTAGCATTTTGCGAGAGCTAGAACTTTCGTGAAGAAAACTTTTTCAGATTACGAACCGATTTTTAAATTGGAATTATTTTATGAAGGGTGCGCAAGGAATCCGAAAATTCATGCACCACTAGTTTTGCAAATGTTCCTAGAAAATTGTTTTTCTACATCAAGCGATTATTTTGACCACGGAAAACTGTTCCAAGGGTGGTTTTCAACCTCAAATAATTTTACGAAGCATTAATCCAAGAGTTTGGATTTTATGATTTAAGTAAAGAATTTTACAAGTAAAGTAAGATTTTGGGATTTATTTCCCTAAGTTTCCAAGCAAGGAAAATGTATTTTTCAAGCAAGATTTTAGCAAGCGATTAGATTACGAATGATAACCGGGAGTTAGACCCGAGTTATCGGGTCAAGCCCGAGGCCTAAAGGTTGACCCATAGGGGGGGTTGACCATAGTTGACCGTAGTTGACCGAAGTTAACCATAGTTGACTTTGGTTGACTAATGACATTGATTTAGTTTAACTTTAAGGGTTATCCAATGTAACCCAAAAGGATACCGTTAAGCTCAACTAAAGGGTTATCAGATATGACCCGATAGTTACGGATTAAGATAAGTAACCCTTAGGGGTTTAGCAAGGCTTAGTACGCAAGGTTACCGAGTGTAACCAAGTTAGACATTTTTGCACTAAGGGACATACAACCAAGACCATGTAAGCATGTTGGTAGGATCACCAACATTTCACGAGTTTAAGTTAGATCATGTCCTTTGTCAAGCAGGCAGAACCTGCAGCTGTACCAGGAGAAGAACAGCATTAGTTGGGACAATTAAGCAAGAACGTAGGACGGAAGGTAAGTACAACTCCGCCTACAGCATGAACACATGTTTGTTGCATAAGTTGTTTATAAGAAATCATGAATGGCATTTCATGATTTATGATGTGATGTTATGAAGTAGTATGTTATGTGTTATGTTAAGAAGTAGTATGTCTATGTGATATGTTATGATGCTATGTTAAGATGCAGTATGTCATGTTCATGTTAAGATGCAGCATGTCATGTTCATGTTAAGATGCAGTATGTCATGTTCATGTTAAGAAGCAGTATGTTCATGTTTCATGTTAAGATGTAGCATGTTATGTAGTATGTTATGAAGCATGTTAAGTAGTATGTCATGAAGTATGTTATGCTATGTATAATGTTATGTTATGATGCAAGTATGTCATGCATGTTAAGTATGAGATAGTATGTTATGCAGAAGCATGTGATGTTTTATGTTAGATAGCGTGGCATCACGAAACATGTCCACTAATAATGAAATACATGGTAAGCAAGAGTTAAGCTAAGTAAGGATTGTTGTGTTGTACTGGCTTGCCTCCGTGGTAAGTTCAAACGGTATGTTCTATGGTTTGACTTGAATTGGACGGGCTGTCTCGACTACTCCATGTTAAACGTTTTGTTTCATGGTTTGAGTTGGATTTGATGGACCACCTTCAACCACTCCATGGTTATGTACCACAGTACGTACATATATGGTATAGAATTAAATAGGGAACCATAATCTGATTAATAAGAAATCATAATTGGTTCATGTATTCGTGCATTTCATTTGCATGCGGATTGAATATTGTGCTTACTGAGCTTTTTAGCTCACTACTTATGTTCATGCTGTAGGTAAGCAACCTACCGGCAATACCTGATGCAAAGCTGTGGAGAGATGGCGCTGCGGACTGTGAAACGTGGGAATGGACACCACTACGGGTTTCCAAAATATGTTAAAATGAAAAATGTGTTTTCATTATGTTTTATGTATGTATGATACAGTTTCAGTTTCAGTTTCAGTAAGTACGGCAAGCAAAAAGCAAGTTACCTCGTGTTGTACCGATCCGCATTAGGTCGGATCTGGTAGGCGGTTTAGTATATGTATGGTAGCTTTCCTCATAGGTGAAAGCTCGGTACTCGAGTGAGTACATAGTAAGGAGTTAAGTTTTATGAATGAGAATCAGTTTTAAGATATGCTTAAGTTAAGTTTAAGGTTTTATGTTTTATGCATGAGCAGTTTTCAAGTCATGATTTTTAAAATGAAGTTAAATCTTTTGAAGTTTTAAAAGAAGTTTTAAAAGAAAAAAAAAAAAATTTCCGCAATTTTCTTCAAGTTTTAAGTATAAGTAACGTAACGACCCAGGTTTGCGTAGTAGGCCCTACGTGGATCTGGGGGCGTTACATATTAGGTTTTAAGTTAAAAACCAAAGTTGTAGTATTTTTCGAGTTCTAAAACTTTCATTAAGAAAGCTTTATCAAATTCTGAACAGATTATTAAGATAAAATTAGATCTTAAAAACTGTGCGGGAAACAGGAAATTCCTACACATGATTTTCAGAAAACAGTGCAAAAGCAGGAAATCCCTGCACATACACTGATACTAAAATTAAGAAACTATTTTCAAATATTGTTTTTAGAGTTTGACAGTTTTTAACTGTTTTTACTTAAAAGTTACCATTTTATAAAAATACGGTTTCTATGAGGAATATAAGTTTTACAAAAGATTTTTAGAGAAAATTTGACAAAGTTTGTCAAGAAAAGAGAAAAAATAAATACTTGGGCCAAAAAGTATTTCGAATGTATAATAACAAAAAGATGACTGATAGTAACTGGTTAAGATACCCAAGTTATGTTGGAAAAATCGGATCCGGTATTAGAGTTATGGCGCAGCGGAAGTTTTAAAAATTTATGCCGTTTCCGGAAAAGAAGCTCATGATGCATATAACAATAAATTAATTCATGATCAAGCATACCTTATTTCTTGGATTCCGGAATTGCTAGAGCGTTTGGCCAACGTGTCTTCTCTACTATTCTCGAGTTCCACGTCTCAGAGTGTGTGTGGGCACACGTTCTATGAATCCAAGCGACCGGTATTTCTTTCCGAAGTCTAGATCCCTCCTTCTCAATTCCGATGATCCTCGTTGAGAATTTGATCCAACTTCTTTATTCAAAACTACAAAACAAGAACCGGTTAACCTCCTATGAAAATTATCACTCGGTTTAACCTTCCTCGCAGTTTTGATTCAATGGAATTTTCTTTCTTTTTCTCTCTTACAAGAAAGCCAAATTTTTGATGTGGAAGAAACCTAAAAAATATTATTTTCTTCCAAAAACGTTTTTCCCTTGAAAAATATCAAAAAAATTGGTTTTTCAAGAATTCCTAGCCTTTATATAGTATTTCAATCCTTTTCAAAATTTATCTCCTACTTGAAAAATAATTAATAATTATTTTTCTGGATAAATCTTGAACCAAAAGATTATACAACTTTAGGGCTAGATTCATTGAACCTAAAAACAATTTTTCAATAGGAAATCTCAACTAAAAATTCGGCCACAAGTAAGATAGATCATGATTGGTGGTTTAAATTTTAAATCAAGAATCTAGACTAGTCAAAAGATCCTAGTCCTATCTTGATTCAAACTTCTTTTAAACCTTTTTGAATTTAAATAGGATTCACATATTTGAATAAATATTTCCCATAAACATTATCCATATTAATTAATTGAAATTAATGAAATATTTCAAATTTTCTTTCCTCACAAAAACCATGCACCTCTTTAATTAGGAAAGAAAAATTCATGAAATAATCTCCATTATTTAAACCAATTAATAATTAAATGTTAGGAATATATTTAAATAATTTTGAAACAAAATTTTCTTCCCTCCATACAATTAAAAAACGTGCACCACTTTTAATTAGGAAAGAAAAATTTTTGTTTTCCAAAATTCAAACACAATCTTATTTTCAAAATTCAAATTAACCAATCACATGTTGACAAATCATTTGTCTACAAATTTCACATGTCCAATCCTTTCTGGATTACATGTTAGAGAGTACCATGTCTTAATAGACATTACAAAATTCCATTTACAATTTACCGATCTCATTAGGAACAAATCCCGAGACGCTTCGTGGAACTATATGAGCTAATAGAGGGACCCGATGGAAATATGTAAAGAGGCTCCTATAATTGTGAAAAATTAATCCCAGATTAATTATCCATCAATTATCAACTTCAAAACTATTCCACTAAAAGTTTGAAGCTGAACTCCTGTTTACATATCGTATTACGAAAGCTCTCTCACGTAGTGCTTCTTCCATGATTTGTTCATCGCTTGCTTAATCCCCATACGTTATCCATGATTGAATTAAGGACTTTTTCTGTTTTACCTTTTCAATCATTTTAACTTAATGTTCCATTATTCTCCATTGAAAGAACCACCAATTGTAAAACCATACAATTGGTAAACCACCAGAGAACACAAAGTAAACCGATGGCCAAGATCTTGTTACACTATCTTTCAATCCCCGAATAATGCCTTTAAGTAGATAACATTTACTATCGTTAAGATAGCTATGGATTCCGTATCTATGAATCTTGATTTCTCCATCCATAAGTCATGCACCCAAAACACAAGTATGTTGACCATGAATTAACAGTGTCTCACCTTTAGTGCATCAAAGTACATAAGTCATGGATGCGAACTCAAGTAATCATTTCAGGATTAAGATTAATGCAGGATAATAATCAAAACATCATTGATTTTTATAAACGGAATTATTTAACCGAATCAATTAACACTTTAGGTCCAGTCCAATGTCATACCTCAATACTGGTATACATTAAAGTTTCTACTCGGAACCTATCCCATGGTCAAGACAAACCATCCCTCCAAGGAAGTAAACAAACTTTACAATCTTATCATGAATAAGATCCCCAAATCTTATTCCGTTGATTGCGGACTATTTATTTAGACTGTTATCGAATTACCACGTATTCTATGCATACTCCGTATACATATGGTAATTCGATATATTACCAATAGCCTAGGAGTATTTTATGTTTGCTTGAAATAATCATACAATCAACAAATGAAAGTAAATATGACATAACTTATTAAACATGAATAATTTCCTCTTATTTATATCAAAATGTCATATTTACATAAAATCCCTAATATTGATTTTCTATCCTTAGGGCACCTATAGATCCCAACAAGTTATTGGGTTGGGCCTTACCTTATGGTTACCAATAGTAACCTAATGGGGTAATAATTTGAAAGTAATTGGGCCCTAGTAACCCAATAAGGTATCATTCAAAATTAGTTGAACCTAAAACCCAAGGTTACCCATAGTAACCTAGTGGGATATGAATTAAAAGTAATTGGGCTTAGGCCCAAGATTACTAATAGTAACCTAACAAGACATTATTCTAGTATGACTGAGCCTGGTACCCAGGGTTACTTGAAGTAAACTAACAAGATACTGTTTAAGTCTGGTTGGGCCATGAGCCCTAGGGTTACGTCAAGTGACCGAACAAGCTATCATAAGAAGATGTGGGGGACGTATAATTGTAATTAGGGTTACTCGTGGATGTTGGTTAGGATACCAACATTTAATGATTATGATTTATGATAAGATTGGACGATTCTTATTTTATGTCCTTTTTGGAGACAGTAATATAACCTGTTGCTTCGTCTTGTCGTACGTTAGGACAAGAGCTTAGGACAATTGGTAAGTACAAACCTCACCTACAGTATGAAAAATAGTAAACTATTTTCAAGTATGACTTGTTTACATGTATACCATGATGTGCCATGTTTTATGATGATGCCATGTTTATGTTCATGTCATGTTTTATGATGATGCCATGTTTATATACATGCCATGTTTTAAGATAATGCCACAAGTCATTCTATGTTAGTGATCTTTATGTCATACTTTATCTATGCATCATATGCATCATGACTAATAAGATCACAAGTAAATAATCTTAGTTTTGGAAAAGTAACAAGACTAAGACTAAACCAAGACAAGTAAAGTGTCGTACCAATGTCCCGCCAGATCGTGGAGGATTATACATGTTTCAAGTTCAAGATACTAAGACCTTTTGCCAGATCGTGAAAGATTTTGTATATGATTAGCAACCTCCCATTGATGCGTGAGGGTATAATCAACATTTCATTGATGCGTGAAGGGTTATGTATATGATTCCCATAATTGTTAGGGACCTTGCAAACCTTAACTTTTTGTGGATTGCACGCATTTGGTACGCACACAAGGGGCCCACATGTTAAGCAAGATAATAGGTTCATAATAAGTCCATAATGGAGCATAAGAGATTCATAATTGATCATAAATGGTTCATGCATAAGTTACATAATGCTTGACATGTTTTTGTGAGATTATGTTTGTACTTGCTGAGCGTAAGCTCACTAGTATATTTCATACTGTAGGTGAAAAGCCTACAACTTAATTGGTGGGTATGCAGACGATGCGGCAAGTGAGGGACGGTGTGGTATACTACTACGCAAGTTTTTCTACAAACTCTTTTGAACCAAATATATATGTACATATATTTAAATAAATTGTGTTATACTATATATATATGTTATACTATATATATATGAGTTTGAAGACTTGAGTTAAAAGTAAGACATATGTGTATCTTATATTTTAGTATGTACTCACGGAAAGTTTACCTATATGGACTAATCCATCTATATGGTGTTTATAGAGAAGAAAAAAATTTATTCTCTAATTTTCAGTAAGCTTAAGTATTTAAGACCGAGATTTAAATTAAGTAAGCATGGTAACGGCCCTACGTGGAGGGGGCATTACATTTGGTATCAAAGACAGGTTTGGAGTGTTGGAGTTGAAAAAAAATGAGGAGACAAGCTCTTCGAAGACAACTCATTGAAGAAGATGAACTGATGGAAGAAAGAAATCAAAATCTCGAGATAGAGGAAATGCGAAGAACAATACAACAGCTTCAACAACACCTTGAACGGTTTTACAGACAAGATCCACCAAGGCATGATAGGCACCGTGCAGATGAAGAGGATGAAGACATCAATCCATTCCACAATGAAGATGATTATAGCGATGACTCCTATGCTTACCCAAGACATCAAATTCACTGTAGAAGCTGCGATGGTGATGTGAGGGTGGATGTTCCTGAATATGACGGACAATCACAAGACAATGCATTCCTTGATTGGCTATACAATGTGGAAAGGATCTTTGAATTCAAGGATTATTCTAATGAAAAGCGAGTCAAGTTGGTTGCCATTAAACTAAAGAAGTATACGTCTCTTTGGTAGGAAAATCTCAAGTGAGAAAGAGAACGTGAAGGACAGAGGCCCATTTGAACATGGGAGAAGATGAAGTAGGAACTCAGAAAAAGATTCATTTTGGACAACTACAAACAAGACAACTATGTAAAGTTTCATAATTTCTGGCAATTTGAGTTATCTATGGCTAACAACACTAGAGAATTCGAGTATCTTATGCTCAAGTGCGACATAATAGAACCCGAGGACCAAACTATTGCACGATATCTAGGCGGACTCAAGAAGGAGATTTCCAATGTAATCAAATTACAATCATATTGAACTTTCAACGATGTTCGAAAATTGGCTTTGAACGTGGAGCAGCAAAAAAAGGAGGCAAGGAGATTTCCAAATAAATCTGTGGGCAACCCTAGTTTGACAAACAAGGGAAATCCTAGCTCATCCTATTCCTCGGCATCAACCAAGGCGTCCTTATTCAACACCAAGTTGGAGACACAAAATTCAAAACCCATAGTCAATCCCAATTCTACCAATAAATGTTTCAAGTGCCAAGGATATGGACACATTGCCTCAAAGTGTCCCAACATATGTATCGTCACTATCATTGGCGATGATGTAGTTGATGAAGAAAAGGAGCATCAAGAAGAAGAAGGAGATCTTGAAGAACATGAAGAGTATGGTGACAAATGAGAGGTTCTAGTCGTTAGGCGACTCTTGAATGCAAGTCCTTGTCAAGAAGAGCATTGGCTACAAGAAAACATATTTCAAACCCGTTGCACCTCTCATGGCCGAGTGTGTAACCTCATTATTGATGGTGGGAGTTGCACCAATGTTGTGTCCAAAGAGATGGTGACCAAATTAAGCTTATCAACCGAGCCTCATCCCAAGCCTTACAAGATTCAATGGTTCAAGAATGGAAATGGAGTATTGGTGTCCAAAAGGTGTTTGCTTTCCTGCTCTATAGGGAAATCATATCAAGATGAAATCTGGTGTGATGTTGTGCCAATGGATGCATGCCATCTTCTATTGGGTTAGCCCTGGTTATTTGATAAGAGAGTGATGTATAATGGATTCAAAAACACCTATTCCTTCATCAAAGATGGAAAAAATATCATTTTGAACTCAATGAAACCGCTACCTAGCAGCAAAGGAAAGAAGGAGGATGGCCAAGTTTTCTTAACGGGTGCACAAATCTCGAAAGCTCTTTTGAAGAATGAACCTGTAATGATATTTGTGGCAAAGGAGGGGACTGAATGCAAAATTAATCTACCCGACATCATCAAACCTTTCTTGACCGAATATGAAGTTCTCATGCTAGAGGAAATTCCTAGCGGGTTACCACCTGTTAGAGGAATCCAACATCGAATTGATTTAGTCCCGGGATCAACTTTACCGAACAAAGCTGCCTATAGGATTAATCCTAGCCAACAAGAGGAGTTGCAGCGTCAAGTGGAGGAATTGCTTGCAAAAGGGTTTATTAGAGAGAGTCTATGCCCTTATGCAGTGCCAGCTTTATTGGTTCCCAAGAAGGACAGTAGTTGGAGAATGTGCAAAGATAGTCATGCCATCAACAAAATTACCATCAAGTATCAATTTCCTATTCTTAAACTTGATGATCTTTTAGATCAACTCCATGGCGCTACAACATTTTCAAAGATTGATTTGCGTAGTGGGTATCACCAAATCCGCATGCAACAAGGAGATGAGTGGAAGACGGCTTCAAAACCAATCGTGGGCTCTATGAATGGTTAGTGATGCCCTTTGGTTTGTCAAACGTGCCTAGCACATTTATGAGACTCATGACACACATTTTCAAGCCACATTTGGGTAAATTCGTTGTGGTTTACTTTGATGATATCTTGGTTTATAGTCGTGATTTGCATGAGCACTTGGTGCACCTTCAACAAGTATTTAATGTTTTAAAAGAACAGCACCTCTATGTCAATCTCAAGAAGTGTTGTTTTTGTAATAACCGAATTTTTCTATGGACTCATGATTTCTTTATACATGAGGAATTTAAGTCCATACTGTAATACCTGACTTTTTCTATGTTATTTTTTCTTCTTGAAGGAGCTTGAATGTATGCCATAAGGGCATTTTATGAAAAAGTTCGATTTAGAACTTTATTATGTGTGATGAGTTCTTATAGCTTTATAAGACTCAAAGATGATTGTTTAGAATAGAAAATAGCCTTTTCGGAAGAAAATGGATGATATTTGCATGATTCTATGTCGGTCAAAGGTTTGACCAAAAAGGTCAACTTTGACCCGGGAAAGTCAAAGTTTGACCAGAAT
>CM046376.1:21615500-21633344 GCA_025413485.1 Ficus microcarpa
AGTCAACATGATGACTGTACATTTTTGTGACATGCAGTATAGGAGAAATACTGTGAAAACCCATTTTTATGGGTAAGATAGCATAGATAAGATTAAAAACCACCATAGAAAGAACCAATTCATGCAACACCGAAATAAAATCTAACATCCTAGCACATGAGCCATACTCGGCTGCACCTAGGGCAGGGACCATACTAACCAATTTTTCGTGCAAACAAAGCATTCATGCAATCATAAAACATAGCACACATGCAACAAAAATCATGCATACTAACTAGCTAACCATACACCCTTAATCAAGCATCACATCTCTAGCTAAGCATAACCAAATTTTTCTGAGCTTATGCCCTTACATTCATGCTTGAAAATACATCATAAATTCCCAAATTTAAAGCTTGAACCAAAGCTTTAGGGTTAGGGCTTTTTACCTCACAAATCCAGAAGTTGGTTCCACCTATGGGAGCCGAACCTCTCACTGCTTTGGCTGCCTCCTTGCAGCCGACTCTCCCCCACCAAAGGGGCTCCAAATTTAGCCATGCACATACACACAAACACATAAATAATCCATCAACTTTTCATGGAAATTTCTTAAAAGAAAACTAGGGTTTTACCTTTTCTTACCCATGGTTTAGACTATGGTTTATGAACCGAAAACCATCTCCTTGATTGGCTGCTCTCTTGCTCGGTTTTGGGCTCCGAGATGCACCAAAAATTTTGCACCATCCTTGGTGAAACCTTGCAGCCATGGCCGAGCCCTCTTGCTGCCCAAACCCATGAAAAATCTTCTCCAATTTTTCTGCACACCCTTGGCCGAAACAGCCACCCACCAAGCACCAAAAATCCTCCTTGGCTCCATGGTCGATTTCTCTTCTCCATGCTCGGCACACTCCATGGTTTGGACTAAAAATTTTATCACTTTCTCTTCTCTTCCTCACACACGACTTTTGGTCAGAAAATCTGGAAAATTTCCAAATTTTCCTTGCTTGCACCAAGCTCCAAAACCGTGCACCTCCATGGAAAATCACACAAGATTTTTTTTTCCAACTTTTCTTGCTCTTTTTCTCTCCTCTTGGCACTCGGATTTTCTGGGGAAAATTGGCCAGAAATTGGCTGGTTTTCTCCATTTTTCAGCAGCAAAATCTGTCCAAATGGGGTCCTATTTATAGACATTTTTTAAACTTTTCAAAATTGTGTTTTGACCCAAAAATTTTCCATTTCTTTGACTTTCTCCCCAAGGTGGCCGGCTGTCCCCAGCTCAGCAGCAGCTGGCCTTGCTGATGTCATGGCTGACCTCACTTGCTTGCATCATCGCTTACATCACAATTTTCTAAAATTACATTTTTGCCCCCAAAAATGGAAATTCTTGCAAAAATGTCCTCTAGGTGTCCGATTGTCCTAAAAATCAACACACCCATCCTATTTTATGATTTCATCATCGTGGTGACTTCATATGTTCATATCGTCAAATTTCTAAAATTTACACTTTTGCCCCAAAAGTGAAAATTTTTTTTGCATTTATGTCCCTAAACTTCATAATTGGCCATAATGCTTGCTTTTCAAGCAAATATCATTCTTTTCATGATTTTATGTGATTTTCTCATACTTGAATCACATATTTTCTAAAATTACGTTTTTGCCTCGAAAGACAAAATTCTTGCAATTTCACCCCCAAAAGTGGCCGGTTCTTATTCTTTTCTTGCAAGGCAATTTATTACCTTATTGTGACATCTTCTAATGACGTCACTTAACTTACTTCACATATTTTCCAAAATTTACACTTTTGCCCCAAAAGTGAAAATTTTGACATTTTTGCCCTTTGACTTTGACCTGTCATTTTGGGTGACTTCTTGACTAAAAACGTCATTCTTGACCTTAACTAATGCTAGGGATGCTTGATTTTTAGGGTGTTTCTACTGTCTACCTGGGCTATCTCGCCCATACTGACATATTTTGCAGTATTTTCTCATACCGCATCATATTTCACTGTCGAGTCAACCGTTGACCACTTTTGGTCAAACTTTGACTTTCTTGGTCAAAGTTGACTTTTTCGGTCAAACTTTGACTTTTTCGGAACTGCGACCTATTTCGTCCTTTTCGACCTGAAAGGACGTTTTCTATCCTTAAAAATCTGTTCTGAGTCTTATTGAGCCATAAGACTTCGTAAAACGTGTGAAAAACTCTTAACTGAGTTTTTCCGTAAACATGTCACATATGCTCATAATTTCTTTAAAAAAAGAAAAATGGCAAACATGAAAATTCTAGGTATCACATACCGATCACATCGGGAGCTTAGACAACATCAAGCAGCGCTTCTAACGTCCCATTGCAACCCATAAATCCATCTCATTCAACTCATGCAACCCAAATCCGAAAATTTAAAAACCTAGGTTGCTTGGCTCTAGTACATGCATCAACACATACAAGCATCACAAAATCCATCCCTAATCTAGCATGCTCACAAGGCTGTCAAGGGCAGATTTTTTGCCTCATCTTGAGGGACATACAACCTAATTTCTAGCATGAAAAATCCATCATTTTCAAGCACAAATTTTAAAGCAATCAAGCATCAAAAATCAGCCAACCAAACCCTAACCTTATCAAGCACACACACCATCAATGAGGGCAGAAAATTAAGGTGGACTTATGTCCTTACAAACCACTTGAATCAACCTCAAAAATACTTAAATAAAACTTAGATTCAAGGTGGTTTAAGAGATTTACCTCAAACCCAAATTAGGGTTTTGAAATTCCAAAATCTTCCTTGGTTCCTTGGCTTGCTCTAGCCCACGGTTTCTTCCAAGAAAAATGGCATCCAAACATTTTTTGTGTAACGCCCCACCTAGCGTAGGCCGTTACCTTGCTTACTTAACATACATTCGTAAAATAACTTAAACCCATTGTTTGAAAATACAGCGGAAATTTTTTTTTTTTTTTTTTTATAGCATTGACAAAACACTATAAACATAAAGTCATACTGTTTTTGCATACTAGTATATTAATTACCGGTTAATATAAAATACTTCATAATTTACATAAAATCACAAAACACGTAGCGATACCCATAATCCACTCATTCACAGTCCCTTGGCTCGCTACTCCATCTTGCATCTTTTTCATATAGCTGGTTCCTTACCTACAGCATAAACTCAAACCGTGAGCTAGAGCTCAGTAAGTACAACTCTTAAGCCGTAAAGAAAAACATAGCATAAACAGGAAATACACATAGCAAGTATTGACCATGTTATGCTTTCTTGTCTCTACTCTTTATGGGCCCTTACCTCGTGTGTTCGTAACCGGCGCGCGACTATGAACTGGTTGGGGCGGCCAAACCTTATCCAACTCAATCCACAGTCCAACCCAACCTGGCGTGGGTGGTACGACACATCGCTTATTAACTTACTTATTCTTACTATTAGTGAACATACATTCTGTTGTCACCTTTTTGATTCTATTATTTATGCCCTAGCATAATAATCAGATTCATAACATAATTTATATTGCATACATGTTAACTAACACATAGCACATAACACATCATAGACATCTAGTAATATATACTAGTAGCTTATGCTGTAGACGGTGTTGTACTTACCGTCTATCCTTGTGCTGCGTGTCTTACTCCTCTTCGAGCTTTAATTGCAGAATCCCTCCTGCTCGATCGAAGGACGTACATGAGATTTCTAATCTACATCATGTGGGTTTTTCGGTGATATGTCCCCTCTAACATAAACCATGCATACATAAGGGTGACTACCTTAGTAGTCTTATAGATCATACATCGTGATCTAAAAAGATACGTTGGATATCCATATCATACACTTAGCCCATTCATGAAAACATGTCGGGTTAGATTAACATCAACCCTTGAGCTTTGATCAACAATTTATGGGTCAACCAAGGTTAACCCTTGTGATCCTTAACGTGAATCCCTTATTCGGCTTATTTGAGGATTTTGGGATCTAAATCCCGATAACTCGGGTATAGATTCCCGGTTATCATGCGTCTTATCATTGCCTTGAACACTTAGCTTAAAATCCATTTGCTTTGAAAACCTTAACTTATAAACCATTTTCTTTGAAAATCTTAACTTATCCTTCTTACTTCATAAAAACACTTAGCATTTAAAATCTTAATCTTATCAACTTTTTCGTAAAAATTCGTAAATCCTGCCTTATAATTTCATAAATCATTTGGGGGTCGGAAACTGCTTTTGGGACAGTTTCCTTACTTAAAACAACGTGATTAGCTCGAAAAACGTTTTTCCTAAAGGGTTCTATAAAATCATGCACAGAAACTCTTGAATTCCTGCGCAGTTTTGGCATTTCATTTTATAGTTAAAAATCGCTTTCGAATTTGAAAATGTTTTCTTCACGAAAGTTCTAGCCCTCAAAGAGTTCTAAAACTTTCATGTTTTGAGAAATTTCTGATTCTGTACCGATTGGTACCAGTTTTAAATTGAAAACGAGGTTAACTTTGAAAACCGAGTCTTACAGACCTCTATCGGGTTTCCTTGAAAAAGAAGGCTGTTGGAGCCTTATTTTGGAAAACTGGCCGCGTTGGCCGCTAGGAAACAACCTAGTCTACAACTTTCGTGTTTTAACTTTTTGCCCATTCGGCCTCTAAAGGCCTGTAATCCGTGTTTTACCGAAACAGCCCCTGGAACCCGAGAGCATGTTTTGGTTCTTACATTTCTTGTTACGTCCTAAGTCGCGGGTTCTAACTCGACCGCCCACATCGGGAGATAATCATCAAACATGCAGCGCATTCTAACGTCCCTTAACCCTATCATACAGCCCATGTGATCTTGCAACCCAAAAATCCGAACTTCTATCCTAGGGTTGCATATCCACTAACTTAGCATACATCACACCAAACATGCATCTTAGCTCATAAAAACATATCATACATGCAAAAATCTACTTAACCTAATTTGGGGACATATTACCTACATCAAACCCTAACATGCCAATCTAGCATATCAAGCACATAGCATAAATTATGAGCATAAACATAAACCAAACCACACCTAGAATCAACCTAACCAAACACTAAGCACACAAGCACATATGAGGCAGCCATTAAAACACATATAGGAGCTTATGCTCTTACACAATTTTTGCTTGAAATACACGTAAATCACATGCTTAAAAACTCATTTAAACTTGTGAAAAGCTTTTAAAAATTTTACCTTCCAAGAGGTGACTTTCGGCTAGGGTTTGGATGACCCGAAAAATTTCTGGTTGCTCCCTTTGGTTCAAGGGTTCGGCTGCTCACTCCCCACGCACCAAAAATCAGATTTTTGGTTCCTTCGTGGTCTCCTCACCTTGCTCGGCTACTCAAGAAAGACTAGCCCCAAATCTGAATTTTTTTCTCCCTTTTCTCACTCAAACCCGAAGGCTGCTTGGAGTTGAAATCAAGCTCCAAAACTTGCATCAAATCTCACTCTCTTGCTCACTAACAAACCCGAACCTTAAACCCTAATTTCTACCCCAAATTTTGGTTTTCCCTTGTGTTTCCCCTGCTCCAAACCCACGGCAACAAGACTGTTTGGCTGCAGAAAAAATTTTTCTTTTTCTTCCACTCGGTTTCCTAGCTACCCGAAGCAAGAAGAATGGCTTGGACTTGGAAAATTTTTCGATCACTCTCTCCCTTTCTCTCGGATTTTTGAGCTGAAAATTTGCAAGAACTTAGTTGCTTTTTCTAATAAAATGAATAGAGAAATCAGCCCCCCTTTTATAGACAACTTTGAGAGCTTTTGAAATAGGATTTTGACCCCAAAATTTTGCAAATTTTGGCTCTTTGGCATGCTAGGTGTCCGGAGTTGATGGAGTGCAAGACAACTCATGGTGAGTTGGCAAGGCTAGGTGTCCTCTTGTGATTGGTCCAACACATCTCACTTTGAATAAAATATTAATTTCTTTGTGAGATATCTTAAAATTTAGGGCTTGTTTGGATAAAAATCTTTGAAACTTTGACTGTAAAAATTTAAATTCCAATACTGTAATAATTATTTTACAGTTTGGATTTTTCATAATTTCAGTCAAAAAAATCGGATTGAAGATCTTTTCTCAAATCCTTCTGCCTCGTGACTTACTGTGGCGTGTTTGATTTTTCTAAGGTGGTTTTAGTTTCTAACTATCATAAAAATTAGTTCCTGCATTATTTTTCATAAAACGCAGATCTTAAAATTCCTTCGTCATAATTTCGGCCATTTTGGTCCAACTTTGACTTTTCGGTCAACAGTTGACTTTTTCGGTCAAAATTTTGACTTTTGTGGAATCGAGTCGGTTTCACTTCTTATTGTTCAAAAAGGCTATTTGCTTCTTCGAACAGTCATTTTGAGTTTTATTAAGCTATAAAAACTCATAACACATTAGAGCTCTGAAACAAGCTTTTTCATGAAATCGCATGTACATTTACATTCAAGTTTTTACAGAGCTAGTTACATAAAAATAGATCTCTTACATTTCTGCGTCACTCGTACTTCTTTCTTTCGAGTGAGAGCTGTAAGAGGTGCTGCTATCTTCGAAAAGCCTTCGACGAATCTTCTATAGTACCCTGCTAACCCAAGAAAACTTCTAATCTCTGTGACGTTCTGGGTGCTGGCCATGAGCTAACTGCTTCCACTTTTGTAGGGTCTACAGAAATTCCTTCTTTTGTCACCACGTGCCCCAAAAAGTGAACTTTTTCTAGCCAAAATTCACATTTCGTGAATTTAGCATACAGCTGATGTTGTCTCAACATTTGCAGTACCAGCCTCAAGTGCTGCTCATGCTCTTCCTGGGACCTCGAGTAGATCAGAATGTCATCAATGAAGACGATCACGAATTTGTCCAGGAATTCCTTAAACACTCGGTTCATCAAATCCATGAAGGCTGCTGGGGCATTGGTTAGCCCAAAGGGCATGACCAAGAATTCGTAGTGCCCATAACGTGTTCTGAAAGCTGTCTTGGACACATCTGACTCCTTGATCCGAAGTTGATGATAGCCTGAACGCAAATCAATCTTCGAGAACACTATCGCTCCCCTAAGCTGGTCGAACAGATCATCTATCCTTGGGAGAGGATATTTGTTCTTAATCGTGATCTTGTTCAACTCACGGTAATCAATGCACATACGGAGCGATCCATCTTTCTTCTTTACAAACAAAACAGGTGCTCCCCACGGAGAGTGGCTCTGCTTGATAAACCCCTTATCTAAAAGCTCTTGTAACTGCATTTGAAGCTCCCTGAGTTCTGCAGGTGCCATTCTGTACGGTGCCTTCGATACCGGTGCTACTCCTGGTAGTAACTCGATTTCGAACGAAATCTCACGTTCTGGCGGCAGTCCTGGTAATTCTTCTGGAAACACGTCCACATATTCTCTGATGATGGGAACGTCTTCGGCTCAACTCCTTTTCTTGCTTCTTATCCACCATGTTCGCTAGGTATCCTTGACATCCACTAGCTAACATCTTCCAGGCTCTTACAGCTGATACGAGCTTAGTGGTGGAATTCCGAGATTGCCCATGGAAATTAAACTCATCCTTCTCGCCTAGGTTGAACGTTATCCGGCGTCTTCGGCAGTCAATCCTAGCGTCGTGTCTGCCTAAGAAATCCATCCCCAAGATCACATCGAAATCATGGAGTTTGATTATGATGAGATCTACAGCTAATTCTCTGCCATTGATGATAACAGGAACATTTTGGATCCAGGAATTGGACCACAAAATTTCACCAGATGGTAAAGAAGCACTGAAGGGTTGTCCTATCCTATTGACACTGTCTCCTAACTTCTGAGCAAGTTCCAAGGATATGAACGAATGCGTAGCGCCAGAATCGAAAAGTGCAATCACATCATAAGTGGCGATAGAGATCTGACCTGTCACCACATGTGATGTTCCAGCTTCCGCATCTCCCTTCGTATAGGCATAGATCCTTGCTTGGGGTTCTGGGGCTTCCAGTCTGCCTATCACTGTCGCAGGTCCTTCCAATCTAGCTTGTACTGCGTGTATCTGCCGTTGGTTGGAGTTGCGATTCTGATACTGTGGTTGCTGATTCTGATACTGCTGTTGCTGGTTATTCTGAGGGCAGTTCTTCGCAAAATGTCCCTCTTTACCACAGATGTAGCAAGCATTGGATCCCTTCCTACAGACTCCTGGGTGTTTCTTCCCACAAGTCTCACATGCAGGGTAGGAGTTACTGTTGCCATCATTTCCCCGGTTATTCCTCTTCTGTTGGAAATTTTTCTGTTGCCCCTGGTTGTTAAAATTTCCCTTTCGTTTGTTCTTCCCAGATTGCTTGGGACTCTGTCCGGGGTTGCTTGCTTGTCCTCTATTATTGCTTCCGTATTCTGTCGAGGTTGTGTCGACTTAGCAGCAGACTTCTCTTCCTTCCTGGACTTGAAAATCTGGGCTCTAGCTTCCTTGTCCCGATTAATCCAGTACTCAGCCCTGACGGCTCTGCTGACACAGTCTGACACTGTCTCAGGTGGACTACTGCCGGCACTGACTTGCTTCGCAATGTCCGTGCGGAACATTCTCATCATCAGTCGCACCTTCTCCTCTTCATTCGGTACTAGTTTTGGACATAAGCGAGCCAGTTGCTCGAATCTTCTGATTGCGTCCAGAACTGTCATAGATCCCTGGCGGAAGTTTATAAACTCGTCCTGTTGTACGGCAAGGACTTCTCTGTTGTAGTACATCGAGCGAAACTCGTACTCAAAGTCTTGCCAGGACATAGCCGTAACGTCTCTCCTCATCTGTACCGTAATCCACCAATGTCTCGCGTCCTTCTTAAGAGCGAAGGAAGCGCATAGTACCTTCTCCTGCTCTGTCAGCCTCATGAAGTCTAAGATGACCTGGATATCTATAAGCCAATTATCCGCGGCCATTGGATCTGTAGGCCCCTCAAACTCGGGTGCCTTCATCCTTCTGAAACGTTCGTACAGCAGGTCTTCTCGTATTGCTGGCGGATCTACCGGCATGGCAGCTGGTGCCATTGGAACATACGGAGGGACTTCCGGTTGAACATTAGGTACCTGAGGTACCACTGGAGGCACTGGCTGTGGAGCTGCTTGTGCTGGGGGTGCTGGATTCATACGTTCTAACTGTTCGCGGAATCTAGCCATCTCTTGTTGTTGCTGCAGCATTTGCTGTTGCAAATTCGTCATAAGAGTCACTAGATCCGGCTGGGCGGATCTGCGGCTGCGTTGCCTCTTGTTCGTACCATGCTTATATTCCTACTATAGGAAACAGGCATTATCATAAGCTAATAAACTTATCATACATTTCATACATATCATCACATCAGCATACATATCATATCATAACATAACATAACATAACTCATATCATCATACTTCATACATACTTGACATAACATGTGACATCATAACATAACTTTCATATATCCCGTGAACACACGGTCTCTTTTTGTACAATGAGCAAAAGTACATCATCATATCTTATATACTTCAAAATACATCATACTGAACATATTTACATATATATACAGGCAGAACTTCGGATGGAAGTGTCTAACACTTTCTCATCCTACATATATGTACAACCTAATATCCGAATACATATACTATAATCGTCCTAACAAAAGAAAAACAAAACGCGAAATCGGCCCTAGTCTAACTAGTGTCGTCGAGGGTGCTCGCGGACGTATCGGTATCGGAAAGGACTACTACAGGTGCAGGCGCGTCATCATCCGCTGGCTCGTCGGGATCATCAAGTGGAAACTCCTCGGATCATCCTCGTCGTCCATGTCATCCTCATCGTCACTGGAAATGTCGACAACGGGAGGGTCTTCCTGTTCCGGTGGATCTATCGGTATAACATCGTCGTCAGAAGTGTTCTCCTCGTCCATCGGGTCCTCTGCCTCTTGGGCAGGCATCTCCGGTAATGGCTCCTCGGGTCCGACCTCGTACTGCGGATCCTCGGGCCCTACCTCATATTGCGGATCCTCATCTCCAGCGTCGTCAGCAACGGGATCCTGGGCCTCATCTGCATGATCAGCGGCAGGTACGGTCTGAGCTATCGTTTCCGCTGCTAGTATGTCATCGGTGTAGCTACCAACGGTCATCTCACGGCGGGGTGATGGTACTGACTGTCTAATGTGTGTCGGTACTCCATTCCGTAGGAGCATCAACGCCTGTAACTCGGGCTCTGGTATATCCTGGGGAATGTAAGGAAGCATCGTCTCCTGGAATCTCCAGCAATAATGGACCATAGTCTCCCCTGGATAGGCGTGCCAGTCCTGTGACATCATCTGATAGCGAGTAAGTCGCATATCCTTATATATCGCAGGATCACGCATCGGCTCATCAGCTCCTCGTGCTGGAAGTGGACCATATCTGTTTACCACAGCTGCACGAAATGTGCCCAAGTACGGCTAGATAGCTGCGGCTCTCCTAATGTAACCCACCATATCCTAGCATCACCAATCAGACATCGGCTGGCTAGGGTGACCTGTAAGTGCTCCTCGATGTGGCACATCGTGAAGATCTGCTCCATATCATGAAGCCATATACTGATCGATACTGATCGTCTAGTGCTGTCGAAGTACTGAGGCTGCGATCGGTAGAATGAAACTACGGCATCCCGATCCCTCTTCACTTGTGTCGTGTCCATGGTACCGCGTCTATATCACGTAACATAACCATAAACACTATAGCATAAAACCATATAACATATAAGAAAGAAATCTAAACTTACTTGCAATGATGGAGGCGATGTCAGGTAACTGTGAATTTCGTGTCGCAAGGGAACCGCTCTGATACCAAACCTTGTAACGCCCCACCTAGCGTAGGCCGTTACCTTGCTTACTTAACATACATTCGTAAAATAACTTAAACCCATTGATTGAAAACACAGCGGAAAATTTTTTTTTTTTTTTTTTTATAGCATTGACAAAACACTATAAACATAAAGTCATACTGTTTTTGCATACTAATATATTAATTACCGGTTAATATAAAATATTTCATAATTTACATAAAATCACAAAACACGTAGCGATACCCATAATCCACTCATTCACAGTCCCTTGGCTCGCTACTCCATCTTGCATCTTTTTCATATAGCTGGTTCCTTACCTACAGCATAAACTCAAAACGTGAGCTAGAGCTCAGTAAGTACAACTCTTAAGCCGTAAAGAAAATATAGCATAAACAGGAAATACACATAGCAAGTATTGACCAGGTTATGCTTTCTTATCTCTTACTCATTATGGGCCCTTACCTCGTGTGTTCGTAACCGGCGCGCGACTATGAATTGGTTGGGGCGGCCAAACCTTATCCAACTCAATCCACAGTCCAACCCAACCTGACGTGGGTGGTACGACACATCGCTTATTAACTTACTTATTCTTATTATTAGTGAACATACATTCTGTTGTCACCTTTTTGATTCTATTAATTATGCCCTAGCATAATAATCATATTCATAACATAATTCATATTGCATACATGTTAACTAACACATAGCACATAACACATCATAGACATCTAGTAATATATACTAGTAGCTTATGCTGTAGACGGTGTTGTACTTACCGTCTATCCTTGTGCTGCTTGTCTTACTCCTCTTCGAGCTTTAATTGCAGAATCCCTCCTGCTCGATCGAAGGACGTACATGAGATTTCTAATCTATATCATGTGGGTTTTTCGGTGATATGTCCCCCCTAACATAAACCATGCTTACATAAGGACGACTACCTTAGTAGTCTTATAGATCATACATCGTGATCTAAAAAGATACGTCGGACATCCATATCATACACTTAGCCCATATAGAAAACATGTCGGGTTAGATTAACATCAACCCTTGAGCTTTGATCAACAATTTATGGGTCAACCAAGGTTAACCCTTGTGATCCTTGACGTGAATCCCTATTCGGCTTACTTGAGGATTGTGGGACCTAAGTCCCGATAACTCGGGTATAGATTCCCGGTTATCATGCGTCTTAACATTGCCTTGAACACTTAGCTTAAAATCCATTTACTTTGAAAACCTTAACTTAGAAACCATTTTCTTTAAAAATCTTAACTTATCTTTCTTACTTCATAAAAACACTTAGCATTTAAAACTTAATCTTATCAACTTTTTCGTAAAAATTCGTAAATCCTGCCTTATAATTTCATAAATCATTTGGGGGTCGGAAACTGCTTTTGGGACAGTTTCCATACTTGAAATAACGTGATTAGCTCGAAAAACGTTTTTCCTAAAGGGTTCTATAAAATCATGCACAGAAACTCTTGAATTCCTGCGCAGTTTTGGCATTTCATTTTATAGTTAAAAATCGCTTTCGAATTTGAAAATGTTTTCTTCACGAAAGTTCTAGCCCTCAAAGAGTTCTAAAACTTTCATGTTTTGAGAAATTTCTGATTCTGTACCGATTGGTACCAGTTTTTAATTGAAAACGAGATTAACTTTGAAAACCGAGTCTTACAGACCTCTATCGGGTTTCCTTGAAAAAGAAGGCTGTTGGAGCCTTATTTTGGAAAACTGGCCGCGTTGGCCGCTAGGAAACAACCTAGTCTACAACTTTCGTGTTTTAACTTTTTGCCCATTCGGCCTCTAAAGGCCTGTAATCCGTGTTTTACCGAAACAGCTCCCTGGAACCCGAGAGCTAGTTTTGGTTCTTACATTTCTTGTTACGTCCTAAGTCGCGGGTTCTAACTCGACCGCCCACATCGGGAGATAATCATCAAACATGCAGCGCATTCTAACGTCCCTTAACCCTATCATACAGCCCATGTGATCTTTGCAACCCAAAAAAATCCGAACACTAGTCCTAGGGTTACATATCCACTAACTTAGCATACATCACACCAAACATGCATCTTGGTTCATAAAAACATACATACATGCACAAAACTAATAAACCTAATTTGGGGACATATTACCTACATCAAACCCTAACATGCCAATCTAGCATATCAAGCACATAGCATAATTTATGAGCATAAACATAAACCAAACCACACCTAGAATCAACCTAACCAAACACTAAGCACACAAGCACACTAAAGGCAGCCATCAAAACACATATAGGAGCTTATGCTCTTACACAATTTTTGCATGAAATACACGTAAATCACATGCTTAAAAACTCATTTAAACTTGTGAAAAGCTTTTAAAATTTTTACCTTCCAAGAGGTGACTTTCGGCTTAGGGTTTGGATGACCCGAAAAAAAATCTGGTTGCTCCCTTTGGTTCAAGGGCTCGGCTGCTCACTCCCCACGCACCAAAAATCAGATTTTTGGTTCCTTTGTGGTCTCCTCACCGTGCTCGGCTACCCAAGAAAGCTTAGCCCCAAATCTGAATTTTTTTCTCCCTTTTCACACTCAAACCCGAAGGCTGCTTGGAGTTGAAATCAAGCTCCAAAACTTGCATCAAACTCACTCCTTCGGCTCACCAATCAAACCCGAACCTTAAACCCTAAATTCTACCCCAAATTTTTGGTTTTCCCTTGTGTTTCCCCTGCTCCAAACCCACGGCAACAAGGCTGTTTGGCTGCAGAAAAAATTTTTCCTTTCTCTCCCCCTCGGTTGCTAGCCTACCCGAAGCACAAAGGATGGATTGAACTTGAAAATTTTTCTGATCTCACTCTCCCTTTCTCTCGGATTTTTGAGCTACAAATTTGCAAGAGTTTTGTTGCATTTTCTCATTAAAGTGAATAGAGAAATCCACCCCCCTTTTATAGACAACTTGGAGAGCTTTTAGAAATAGGACTTTGACCCCAAATTTTTCAAATTTTTGGCCTTCTAGCATGCAAGGTGTCCGGATCTAGGGGAGTGCAAGACAACTCATAGTGAGTTGGCATAGGCTAGGTGTCCTCTTGTGATTGGTCCAACACATCTCACTTGCAATAAAATATTATTTCTTTTTTGAGATATCTTGGAATTTAAGGCTTTGTTTGGATAAAAATCTTTGAAACTTTGACTGTAAAAATTTAAATTCCAATACTGTAATAATTATTTTACAGTTTGGATTTTTCATAATTTCAGTCAAAAAAAATCGGATTGAAGATCTTTTCTCAAATCCTTCTGCCTCGTGACTTACTGTGGCGTGTTTGATTTTTCTAAGGTGGTTTTAGTTTCTAACTGTCATAAAAATTAGTCCCTGCATTATTTTTCATAAAACGCAGATCTTAAAATTCCTCCGTCATAATTTCGGCCATTTTGGTCCAACTTTGACTTTTCGGTCAACAGTTGACTTTTTCGGTCAAAATTTTGACTTTTGTGGAATCGAGTCTGTTTCACTTCTTATTGTTCAAAAAGGCTATTTGCTTCTTCGAACAGTCATTTTTGAGTTTTATTAAGCTATAAAAACTCATAACACATATTAGAGCTCTGAAACAAGCTTTTTCATGAAATTGCATGTACTATTTACATTCAAGTCTTTACAGAAGCTAGTTACATGAAAAACTAGATCTCACAAGTTCAGACGAAGACATGGTCGAAGCTATTCGTCGTTCGAAGTTCGACAGAGAATTTTCACAAGACCAGAACGGTGCTGGGACGAGCGGTACGGAACAGGAGAGGAATCGACCAGCAACAACATCAGGAGCGGATGTCCTGTCAATACCTCCTATCGCTCGTTTAACCAAAGCGCCGCGAAGATTAAGTTCGGAGTCGTTCCTCCGAACATCGAACCTTCGGTCTGCTCTGACAGAGGACGACTTGGCAGAGATTAGGGGAAAGTTTGGCTTTCCAAACGAAGTTCAGCTTCGTCTGCCTTTTTCAAACGAGCGAGCAGACACTGTTTCGGAAGGATGGATATGCATGTACAGCATTTACTTCGAATGCGGGCTCAGACTTCCACTTCCTCCACTCCTTGTCCAGACGATGCATCATTACCAGTTGGCGATCCCCCAACTGATGCCCAACGGTATGAGAGTTTTTCTGGGGTTGATTGTACTAGCAGAAGAATCGAGAGTCGAGCTGTCAGTGGACGACTTTCTCGCAATATATTACCCTCAGGAAAATGCGAAGGATCATGGGAGGTACTCCATGTATCCAAGGAGGAAGAAGCAAGTTGTGGATGGCATGAAGAACGCGGATCGGTATTGGCAAGATCGGTATTTCTTCATGCATGTTAACGAGCATTCGATGGGAGGTCTCGCCAATGCTTTCTTCCCATTGTGGGGGACTCTTCGTAAGTATCGAACGAAGAATAAGAAAGGGCGCAAGTACCTTTAGTTTGTATTGAGATCTGATGTTTGTTTGTTCTTTTTGCAGGCAAAGAACTAAAGAAACCACCACCGAAGGCGCTTATTTTCGAGGAGAAGCTCGAACAGTTGCTTGCTCTGCCGAATCGAGAGTGGGACGAGATCAACACTCCTAGCAGATTTCGGGCGTCGAGCATTTGGAAGAATTTTGTGGAAATCCCAACAGGTAAAGTTAAGAGTCTTCCTTCCTGGTTCGATTGGACGTTCGTGATCAGGGGAGCGCTAAGACGAGTGTTTGGCCCTCCACTGTTCATCGAACCGTTAACTGACGAGGAAGCTTTGGTCGCAGAGTCAGTTCTGAACAGGATGGATTTTAAACTGCCCTCAGCCGAAGAACTGAAAGCGAAGAAAAAGGCCGCAGCGAAGGCTAAGCTCGAAGCGAAGAAGGCTGCTGCCGCTGCAGCAAAGGCTGCGAGCAATGCCCCTGCTCCGTTTCCTGTCTTGGAGTCTTCTCCTGAACCTCCTGCGGCTGACCAGGTCGAACGAACTGTCCAGCCCGTCGAGCCAAGTGTTGAGCCGTCCCAACCACCCACGAAGAAGAGGAAAATCGTGGCGAAGGGAAAGAGGAAAGTTCCTGCTAACAGGAGCGAGAAGTCGAAGATTGCCACGCCCGAACATGATGATGAGCCTCAAAATATAAAGGAAGGGCAGAAAAAGTTTAAACTCGACTTGCCTTCAGACATAAGTTTTCTTGAAGACAAGGAGGCGAGCGTTAAGCTCATGCGCCGACTATTCTCCGAAGTGGATGAAGACAAGATGAACAGTGGGCGGATTCATGATCATCTGGACGACGTGCTCTGGGATGGTTTGAAGGTAATATATATATGTTTCATTAGCACATCCAGATCATCGAACGATGAGTTTAATTTTAACACCTTTTTCATTCGTTTTTGTAGAACAACATTCGAACGATGGGCTTGGTATATCGAACAGCTGATAGAGTTTCAGCGATGAGCAACAAAGTCAAAGAGCTTGAACAAAAAGACAGCGATCGTGAGGCAAGGCTCAAGGACATCGACAAAAATTTTAAAGATGTCAAGAAGAGCGCTGAAAGCCTTGTAGCTGACCTGCGAAGTACGATAAAAATGTCGAATGACAACCTTGAAGCTTCGCAGGTCATCGCCAGCCGTCATGACGAAGCTCAAGACAAGATCAAAGTCCTCGAGACTGAGAAAGCTGCCCTCGAGGCTGAAAGAAAGACTCTCATCACTGAAAAAGCTTCGCTTGTTGATAGAGTCCTTAGTATTCATGAAGAGTCGACTTTGAGAGCTCGATACGAGCTCTTAAAGCAATATAAACAAGGGCTGCTGGTCGAAGCTGAAGTTGATGAGGAGATCGAGATGTTCGAGATACTCGATGAAGCTGAGACATCAACTTCAATTCCAGAACCAGCCCTGGATGGCGACGAAGCTTCACGGAGAACTACTGTGGACGTCGAGCCCCCAGTTTTGGAAGATGCTACTCAAAACCGTGATGTACGGGAGTAGTTTTGTAATTTACTTTTTGTAGTCATTGAGACATTTGTGTAGATTTTGATTTTAATGAAGACTTCAAAAAAAATTTTTTCTTCATTTTCTGAATTTGCGTACGATTGCCAACGATGATTCGAGTGATGAATGTTCGAATGTCGAGCGATAGTTCGATCGTTAATGATAGATCAAACGTAGGATGTAAATCCGAGTATTTCAGCTAGGATCGAACGATCAAGTAAGGAACACTGAATTATGAAACGAACGTTTTAGTGTCCGTATAAATTGTCGAACGATCATGAATCGTTGTAAACAAATGACTATTAATCACAGTAGATTTATCTGCGAAAACTTGTAGTAATGTAATTTATTGAATTACATCAATAGCTGAACTCATTCAAGTGTGATGAGCTGCCTACGTACCCAATGATTAGGGATCAAGCCAGTCGTAGTTCGTTAGAACATAGTTGTTGAATGATTTTTGTGACTGGACTCGCATAAATGTACACGAGCTGCCTACGTACCCAATGTTTAGGGATCAAGTCGGACGTAGTTCAGGCCTCGGATGGCGAATTGAAGAATAGTCTCAGACTCAGACCTGTAGGATCGAACGATCAACCACAAAGGATCTGGCCTTACAAGTAAATGGTATAAAATGATTTGTCTGAAAAATAGCCAAAGTAAACAGAAATTTGGCTAAGTAAATATAAAGAATATACAGATCAAAGTCTTCACACATAATACTTGCGGAGATGGTGAGAATTCCAGCTGCGGAGGACTTCAACTTCTTCAAGAGTCTCGAGACGGTAAACGCCTGGTCGAACAACCTTCAAAATCCTGTAAGGACCTTCCCAGTTTGCTCCCAGCTTTCCAGCGTTTGGCTCGGCAGTGTTCTGGAACACCTTGCGAAGAACGAGATCTCCTTCGTAGAAAGCTCTAGGTCGAACTTTCGAATTGTAGTATCTGGCTACTGATTGTTGGTAGTTTGCCATGCGAATCAGAGCCTGATGTCGCCGTTCGTCAAGAATGTCCAGACTGTCGTTGAGCATTTCTTGATTCTGCCCTTCGTTCTCGAAAGCCAATTGACGCCGAAGTGTGGGGACTCCAATCTCTGCCGGGGCAACAGCTTCTGCACCGAAAGTCAGTGAGAAAGG
>CM046376.1:21633444-21753861 GCA_025413485.1 Ficus microcarpa
TGATTGGTCCAACACATCTCACTTGCAATAAAATATTAATTTCTTTGTGAGATATCTTAAAATTTAGGGCTTGTTTGGATAAAAATCTTTGAAACTTTGACTGTAAAAATTTAAATTCCAATACTGTAATAATTATTTTACAGTTTGGATTTTTCATAATTTCAGTCAAAAAAATCGGATTGAAGATCTTTTCTCAAATCCTTCTGCCTCGTGACTTACTGTGGCGTGTTTGATTTTCTAAGGTGGTTTTAGTTTCTAACTATCATAAAAATTAGTTCCTGCATTATTTTTCGTAAAACGCAGATCTTAAAATTCCTCCGTCATAATTTCGGCCATTTTGGTCCAACTTTGACTTTTCGGTCAACAGTTGACTTTTTCGGTCAAAATTTTGACTTTTGTGGAATCGAGTCGGTTTCACTTCTTATTGTTCAAAAAGGCTATTTGCTTCTTCGAACAGTCATTTTTGAGTTTTATTAAGCTATAAAAACTCATAACACATATTAGAGCTCTGAAACAAGCTTTTTCATGAAATCGCATGTACTATTTACATTCAAGTTTTTACAGAAGCTAGTTACATAAAAAACTAGATCTCTTCACATTTCTGCGTCCACTCGTACTTCTTCTCCTTTCGAGTGAGAGCTGTAAGAGGTGCTGCTATCTTCGAAAAGCCTTCTACGAATCTTCTATAGTACCCTGCTAATCCCAGAAAACTTCTAATCTCTGTGACGTTCCTGGGTGCTGGCCATGAGCTAACTGCTTCCACCTTTGTAGGGTCTACAGAAATTCCTTCTTTTGTCACCACGTGCCCCAAAAAGTGAACTTTTTCTAGCCAAAATTCACATTTCGTGAATTTAGCATACAGCTGATGTTGTCTCAACATTTGCAGTACTAGCCTCAAGTGCTGCTCATGCTCTTCCTGGGACCTCGAGTAGATCAGAATGTCATCAATGAAGACGATCACGAATTTGTCCAGGAATTCCTTAAACACTCTGTTCATCAAATCCATGAAGGCTGCTGGGGCATTGGTTAGCCCAAAGGGCATGACCAAAAATTCGTAGTGCCCATAACGTGTTCTGAAAGCTGTCTTGGACACATCTGACTCCTTGATCCGAAGTTGATGATAGCCTGAACGCAAATCAATCTTCGAGAACACTATCGCTCCCCTAAGCTGGTCGAACAGATCATCTATCCTTGGGAGAGGATATTTGTTCTTAATCGTGATCTTGTTCAACTCACGGTAATCAATGCACATACGGAGCGATCCATCTTTCTTCTTTACAAACAAAACAGGTGCTCCCCACGGAGAGTGGCTCTGCTTGATAAACCCCTTATCTAAAAGCTCTTGTAACTGCATTTGAAGCTCCCTGAGTTCTGCAGGTGCCATTCTGTACGGTGCCTTCGATACCGGTGCTACTCCTGGTAGTAACTCGATTTCGAACGAAATCTCACGTTCTGGCGGCAGTCCTGGTAATTCTTCTGGAAACACGTCCACATATTCTCTGATGATGGGAACGTCTTCGGCATCAACTCCTTTTCTTGCTTCTTATCCACCATGTTCGCTAGGTATCCTTGACATCCACTAGCTAACATCTTCCAGGCTCTTACAGCTGATACGAGCTTAGTGGTGGAATTCCGAGATTGCCCATGGAAATTAAACTCATCCTTCTCGCCTAGGTTGAACGTTATCCGGCGTCTTCGGCAGTCAATCCTAGCGTCGTGTCTGCCTAAGAAATCCATCCCCAAGATCACATCGAAATCATGGAGTTTGATTATGATGAGATCTACAGCTAATTCTCTGCCATTGATGATAACAGGAACATTTTGGATCCAGGAATTGGACCACAAAATTTCACCAGATGGTAAAGAAGCACTGAAGGGTTGTCCTATCCTATTGACACTGTCTCCTAACTTCTGAGCAAGTTCCAAGGATATGAACGAATGCGTAGCGCCAGAATCGAAAAGTGCAATCACATCATAAGTGGCGATAGAGATCTGACCTGTCACCACATGTGATGTTCCAGCTTCCGCATCTCCCTTCGTATAGGCATAGATCCTTGCTTGGGGTTCTGGGGCTTCCAGTCTGCCTATCACTGTCGCAGGTCCTTCCAATCTAGCTTGTACTGCGTGTATCTGCCGTTGGTTGGAGTTGCGATTCTGATACTGTGGCTGCGGGTTCTGATACTGCTGTTGCTGATTATTCTGAGGGCAGTTCTTTGCAAAATGTCCCTCTTTCCCACAGATATAGCAAGCATTGGATCCCTTCCTACAGACTCCTGGGTGTTTCTTCCCACAAGTCTCACATGCAGGGTAGGAGTTACTGTTGCCATCATTTCCCCGGTTATTCCTCTTCTGTTGGAAATTTTTCTGTTGCCCCTGGTTGTTAAAATTTCCCTTTCGTTTGTTCTTCCCAGATTGCTTGGGACTCTGTCCGGGGTTGCTTGCTTGTCCTCTATTATTCGCTTCCGTATTCTGTCGAGGTTGTGTCGACTTAGCAGCAGACTTCTCTTCCTTCCTGGACTTGAAAATCTGGGCTCTAGCTTCCTTGTCCCGATTAATCCAGTACTCAGCCCTGACGGCTCTACTGACACAGTCTGACACTGTTTCAGGTGGACTACTGCCGGCACTGACTTGCTTCGCAATGTCCGTGCGGAACATTCTCATCATCAGTCGCACCTTCTCCTCTTCATTCGGTACCAGTTTTGGACATAAGCGAGCCAGTTGCTCGAATCTTCTGATTTGCGTCCAGAACTGTCATAGATCCCTGGCGGAAGTTTATAAACTCGTCCTGTTGTACGGCAAGGACTTCTCTGTTATAGTACATCGAGCGAAACTCGTACTCAAAGTCTTGCCAGGACATAGCGGTAACGTCTCTCCTCATCTGTACCGTAATCCACCAATGTCTCGCGTCCTTCTTAAGAGCGAAGGATGCGCATAGTACCTTTTCCTGCTCTGTCAGCCTCATGAAGTCTAAAATGACCTGGATATCTATAAGCCAATTATCCGCGGCCATTGGATCTGTAGGCCCCTCAAACTCGGGTGCCTTCATCCTTCTGAAACGTTCATATAGCAGGTCTTCTCGTATCGCTGGCGGATCTACCGGCATGGCAGCTGGTGCCATTGGAACATACGGAGGGACTTCCGGTTGAACATTAGGTACCTGAGGTACCACTGGAGGCACTGGCTGTGGAGCTGCTTGTGCTGGGGGTGCTGGATTCATACGTTCTAACTGTTCGCGGAATCTAGCCATTTCTTGTTGTTGCTGCAGCATTTGCTGTTGCAAGTTCGTCATAAGAGTCACTAGATCCGGCTGAGGCGGATCTGCGGCTGCGTTGCCTCTTGTTCGTACCATGCTTATATTCCTACTATAGGAAACAGGCATTATCATAAGCTAATAAACTTATCATACATTTCATACATATCATCACATCAGCATACTTATCATATCATAACATAACATAATAACATAACATCATATCATCATACTTCATACATACTTGACATAACATGTAACATCATAACATAACTTTCATATATCCCGTGAACACACGGTCTCTTTTTGTACAATGAGCAAAAGTACATCATCATATCTTATATACTTCAAAATACATCGTACTGTACATATTTACATATTTACGGGCAGAACTTCGGATGGAAGTGTCTAACACTTTCTCATCCTACATATATGTACAACCTAATATCCGAATACATATACTATAATCGTCCTAACAAAAGAAAAACAAAAAGCGAAATCGGCCCTAGTCTAACTAGTGTCGTCGAGGGTGCTCGCGGACGTGTCGGTATCGGAAAGGACAACTACAGGTGCAGGCGCGTCTTCATCCGCTGGCTCGTCAGGATCGTCAAGTGGAAACTCCTCGGGATCATCCTCATCGTCCATGTCATCCTCATCGTCACTGGAAATGTCGACAACGGGAGGGTCTTCCTGTTCCGGTGGATCTATCGGTATAACATCGTCGTCAGAAGTGTTCTCCTCGTCCATCGGGTCCTCTGCCTCTTGGGCAGGCATCTCTGGTAATGGCTCCTCGGGTCCGACCTCATACTGCGGATCCTCGGGCCCTACCTCATATTGCGGATCCTCATCTCCAGCATCGTCAGCAACGGGATCCTGGGCCTCATCTGCATGATCAGCAGCAGGTACGGTCTGAGCTGTCGTCTCCGCTGCTAGTATGTCATCGGTGTAGCTACCAACGGTCATCTCACGGCGGGGTGATGGTACAGACTGTCTGATGTGTGTCGGTACTCCATTCCGTAGGAGCATCAACGCCTGTAACTCGGGCTCTGGTATATCCTGGGGAATGTAAGGAAGCATCGTCTCCTGGAATCTCCAGCAATAATGGACCATAGTCTCCCCTGGATAGGCGTGCCAGTCCTGTGACATCATCTGATAGCGAGTAAGTCGCATATCCTTATATATCGCAGGATCACGCATCGGCTCATCAGCTCCTCGTGCTGGAAGTGGACCATATCTGTTCACTACTGCTGCACGAAAATGTGCCCACGTACGGCTAGGTAGCTGCGGCTCTCCTAATGTAACCCACCATATCCTAGCATCACCAATCAGGGCATCGGCTGGCTAGGGTGACCTGTAAGTGCTCCTCGATGTGGCACATCGTGAAGATCTGCTCCATATCATGAAGCCATATGCTGATCGATACTGATCGTCTAGTGCTGTCGAAGTACTGAGGCTGCGATCGGTAGAAGGAAACTACGGCATCCCGATCCCTCTTCACTTGTGTCGTGTCCATGGTACCGCGTCTATATCACGTAACATAACCATAAACACTATAGCATAAAACCATATAGCATATAAGAAAGAAATCTAAACTTACTTGCAATGATGGAGGCGAAGTCAGGTAACTGTGAATTTCGTGTCGCAAGGGAACCGCTCTGATACCAAACCTTGTAACGCCCCACCTAGCGTAGGCCGTTACCTTGCTTACTTAACATACATTCGTAAAATAACTTAAACCCATTGTTTGAAAATACAGCGGAAATTTTTTTTTTTTTTTTTTTTTATAGCATTGACAAAACACTATAAACATAAAGTCATACTGTTTTTGCATACTAGTATATTAATTACCGGTTAATATAAAATACTTCATAATTTACATAAAATCACAAAACACGTAGCGATACCCATAATCCACTCATTCACAGTCCCTTGGCTCGCTACTCCATCTTGCATCTTTTTCATATAGCTGGTTCCTTACCTACAGCATAAACTCAAACCGTGAGCTAGAGCTCAGTAAGTACAACTCTTAAGCCGTAAAGAAAAAATAGCATAAACAGGAAATACACATAGCAAGTATTGACCATGTTATGCTTTCTTGTCTCTACTCTTTATGGGCCCTTACCTCGTGTGTTCGTAACCGGCGCGCGACTATGAATTGGTTGGGGCGGCCAAACCTTATCCAACTCAATCCACAGTCCAACCCAACCTGGCGTGGGTGGTACGACACATCGCTTATTAACTTACTTATTCTTACTATTAGTGAACATACATTCTGTTGTCACCTTTTTGATTCTATTATTTATGCCCTAGCATAATAATCAGATTCATAACATAATTATATTGCATACATGTTAACTAACACATAGCACATAACACATCATAGACATCTAGTAATATATACTAGTAGCTTATGCTGTAGACGGTGTTGTACTTACCGTCTATCCTTGTGCTGCTTGTCTTACTCCTCTTCGAGCTTTAATTGCAGAATCCCTCCTGCTCGATCGAAGGACGTACATGAGATTTCTAATCTACATCATGTGGGTTTTCGGTGATATGTCCCCCCTAACATAAACCATGCATACATAAGGGTGACTACCTTAGTAGTCTTATAGATCATACATCGTGATCTAAAAAGATACGTTGGATATCCATATCATACACTTAGCCCATTCATGAAAACATGTCGGGTTAGATTAACATCAACCCTTGAGCTTTGATCAACAATTTATGGGTCAACCAAGGTTAACCCTTGTGATCCTTAACGTGAATCCCTTATTCGGCTTATTGAGGATTTGGGATCTAAATCCCGATAACTCGGGTATAGATTCCCGGTTATCATGCGTCTTATCATTGCCTTGAACACTTAGCTTAAAATCCATTTGCTTTGAAAACCTTAACTTATAAACCATTTTCTTTGAAAATCTTAACTTATCCTTCTTACTTCATAAAAACACTTAGCATTTAAAATCTTAATCTTATCAACTTTTTCGTAAAAATTCGTAAATCCTGCCTTATAATTTCATAAATCATTTGGGGGTCGGAAACTGCTTTTGGGACAGTTTCCTTACTTAAAACAACGTGATTAGCTCGAAAAACGTTTTTCCTAAAGGGTTCTATAAAATCATGCACAGAAACTCTTGAATTCCTGCGCAGTTTTGGCATTTCATTTTATAGTTAAAAATCGCTTTCGAATTTGAAAATGTTTTCTTCACGAAAGTTCTAGCCCTCAAAGAGTTCTAAAACTTTCATGTTTTGAGAAATTTCTGATTCTGTACCGATTGGTACCAGTTTTTAATTGAAAACGAGGTTAACTTTGAAAACCGAGTCTTACAGACCTCTATCGGGTTTCCTTGAAAAAGAAGGCTGTTGGAGCCTTATTTTGGAAAACTGGCCGCGTTGGCCGCTAGGAAACAACCTAGTCTACAACTTTCGTGTTTTAACTTTTTGCCCATTCGGCCTCTAAAGGCCTGTAATCCGTGTTTTACCGAAACAGCCCCCTGGAACCCGAGAGCATGTTTTGGTTCTTACATTTCTTGTTACGTCCTAAGTCGCGGGTTCTAACTCGACCGCCCACATCGGGAGATAATCATCAAACATGCAGCGCATTCTAACGTCCCTTAACCCTATCATACAGCCCATGTGATCTTTGCAACCCAAAAATCCGAACTCCTATCCTAGGGTTGCATATCCACTAACTTAGCATACATCACACCAAACATGCATCTTGGCTCATAAAAACATATCATACATGCACAAATCTACTTAACCTAATTTGGGGACATATTACCTACATCAAACCCTAACATGCCAATCTAGCATATCAAGCACATAGCATAAATTATGAGCATAAACATAAACCAAACCACACCTAGAATCAACCTAACCAAACACTAAGCACACAAGCACATATGAGGCAGCCATTAAAACACATATAGGAGCTTATGCTCTTACACAATTTTTGCTTGAAATACACGTAAATCACATGCTTAAAAACTCATTTAAACTTGTGAAAAGCTTTTAAAAATTTTACCTTCCAAGAGGTGACTTTCGGCTAGGGTTTGGATGACCCGAAAAAAATTCTGGTTGCTCCCTTTGGTTCAAGGGTTCGGCTGCTCACTCCCCACGCACCAAAAATCAGATTTTTGGTTCCTTCGTGGTCTCCTCACCTTGCTCGGCTACTCAAGAAAGACTAGCCCCAAATCTGAATTTTTTTCTCCCTTTTCTCACTCAAACCCGAAGGCTGCTTGGAGTTGAAATCAAGCTCCAAAACTTGCATCAAATCTCACTCTCTTGCTCACTAGACAAACCCGAACCTTAAACCCTAATTTCTACCCCAAAATTTTGGTTTTCCCTTGTGTTTCCCCTGCTCCAAACCCACGGCAACAAGACTGTTTGGCTGCAGAAAAAAAATTTTTCTTTTTCTTCCACTCGGTTTCCTAGCTACCCGAAGCAAGAAGAATGGCTTGGACTTGGAAAATTTTTCCGATCACTCTCTCCCTTTCTCTCGGATTTTTGAGCTGAAAATTTGCAAGAACTTAGTTGCTTTTTCTAATAAAAATGAATAGAGAAATCAGCCCCCCTTTTATAGACAA
Organism: Ficus microcarpa; assembly: GCA_025413485.1. Classification (NCBI taxonomy): domain Eukaryota; kingdom Viridiplantae; phylum Streptophyta; class Magnoliopsida; order Rosales; family Moraceae; genus Ficus; species Ficus microcarpa. The sequence continues at coordinate 21,641,287 of CM046376.1, forward strand.
CTTTGAGAGCTTTTTGAAATAGGATTTTGACCCCAAAATTTTCAAATTTTGGATCTTTGGCATGCTAGGTGTCCGGAGGTTGATGGAGTGCAAGACAACTCATGGTGAGTTGGCAAGGCTAGGTGTCCTCTTGTGATTGGTCCAACACATCTCACTTGCAATAAAATATTAATTTCTTTGTGAGATATCTTAAAATTTAGGGCTTGTTTGGATAAAAATCTTTGAAACTTTGACTGTAAAAATTTAAATTCCAATACTGTAATAATTATTTTACAGTTTGGATTTTTCATAATTTCAGTCAAAAAAATCGGATTGAAGATCTTTTCTCAAATCCTTCTGCCTCGTGACTTACTGTGGCGTGTTTGATTTTCTAAGGTGGTTTTAGTTTCTAACTATCATAAAAATTAGTTCATGCATTATTTTTCGTAAAACGCAGATCTTAAAATTCCTCCGTCATAATTTCGGCCATTTTGGTCCAACTTTGACTTTTCGGTCAACAGTTGACTTTTTCGGTCAAAATTTTGACTTTTGTGGAATCGAGTCGGTTTCACTTCTTATTGTTCAAAAAGGCTATTTGCTTCTTCGAACAGTCATTTTTGAGTTTTATTAAGCTATAAAAACTCATAACACATATTAGAGCTCTGAAACAAGCTTTTTCATGAAATCGCATGTACTATTTACATTCAAGTTTTTACAGAAGCTAGTTACATGAAAAACTAGATCTCACATTTTGTTAGCGCTTTCTTGTTCTAACCAAAACCGAAAATCACAAGAAGAGAAACTAAGTTTTTCTTACCTCTTTGCTCGGCCACTTGCTTGGAGGATTCACCAAAATTTCTTTCCTTCCTTCCTCTAACTCACGGCTTCACCAACATGTGATCCAAGAAATTTTTTGTTAGTTTCTTGCTCTACCAAAAACCGAGCATCATAAGAAGAAGATCCAAGCTTTTCTCACCTCTTTCTCTTCTTCCTTGTTCGGCCACCTTCTTGGAGAATCCCACAAAATTTTCTCACTTTTCTCTCTAGCTCTCTTGGTCGGCCACACACTCAAAGCTCACAATAAAAACTCAAGCTTTCTTTAGCTCTCTCTCTTCTTGCTTAAGACCGTGCACCCTTTGGGATAGAAATCCAAAATTTCTGTTTGCTCTCACTCTAAGGGATACCCAACATAACCCTAAGGGATACCCACATGTATGTCTGGGCTAAGATTTAAAGGGTTAATGGAAATAACCCAATAACAAGGATGTATGAGCAAAGCCCAATAATAGAACAAGACTCTAACCAAAAAGGTTACCCAACGTAACCTCTTAAGGATTAATCGAAGTTCGATAAAGAATGGGAATTAAAGTGGCCAAGATGGATATCATGTATAAGGGACATACAACCAAAAGAAGATGTGAGTGTTGGTAGGTCACCAACACCTTACGAAAGGATCCTGATCCTATATTTTTGGTATATCAGGAAAGTAAATTGCGATTGCCGGCAAATTTAAGGAACGCGATTTTAAGGATACGGCACTAGAGATAAGTACAAACCTCACCTGCAGTATGAAAACTAATAGATTATGTTCAAGTATGTGGTTTTCAAATATGCTGCAATATGTTGTGTGCTATATCTATGAAATGCCATGTTTATTAAAAAGTACTATTTTGCAAAATGCCATATTTATAAAAAGGTGCTATTTTCGCAAAATGCTATGTTTATAAAAAGGTGCTATTTTCGCAAAATGCTATGTGTATAAAAAGTGCTATTTTTGCAAAAGATTATAAAAGTGCTATATTTGCAAAATGTCATGTTTATAAAAAATATCATGTTTGCAAATGCCATGAATGAAAAGAATGCCATGCCATGTTACGAATGAGATAAAAAGTATGTTATCATATAGTGACATCATAAGGTATGTTCACTAAGGATAAATAACATGATAAGAAATCACAAGTAAAGTGTCGTACCGACCTCCCATAAGGTGGAGGATTTTTCATGTTAAAGTAGAGGATTCACCCTCTCGTTGATGCGGGAGGGTGTAATCACCAAATGTTCCCAGAACAGTTAGGGACCTTGTAACCCCTAACTGTATCTGGAGGCGCGCTAAATAAATGATGGTACGTACACTATGGGGCCCATAAGAAAGATAAGTAAGTTAAAAGAAATGCATAAATGGAACATAAATGGTTCACGCATATGCATATGATGATGTATGTTTTCAAGATGTTTTAATGTTTTTGTGAGATTATGTTTGTGCTTACTGGGCGAAAGCTCATCAAGATATATTTCATACTGTAGGTAAGAAACCTGCATCGTAAATGGTGGACATTGTGAGGATGATGTGGTGGTGAACGAAGGCGGTGTGGATACCACTACGTATTAATTCCGCAATCTTTTGATAAGTAAAGAAGTTTGTATATATAAGTATATACATGTTGAAGACAAGTTATGTATTATGGTATTTTGGAACTAAAGACCTTAAGTAATTTTTACTTAAGTAGCAATGCTTTTTATAAGTATGTTTCAAAAATAAAAAATAAAAAAATATTCCTAATTTTCAAGTAAAGTAAGTAAGTAAGTAAGGCGTGACGGCCCTACGTAGTAAGGGGGCGTCACAGAGTTGGTATCAGAGCGGTATCCTGCCAGCCTACTTCGTCTCGCTCCGCATCGTTCTGCAATAGCCCAAGTAAGTTAAATTAATTTTCTTACGCTTAGGATTAGATTTTCGTACGCATCTTTTATCGATGGTTCGCAATGGAAAGGTTGGTTGTGAGAATGACGTTTGGTTGTGCCCTAACTTGGTGGTGGTAAACAAGTAATGTATGCCCATGATGAGGAAATTACGTATTTTTCCTAAAAGCTATGATTATGAAATGAAGATTATGGTTCTGTATAAAAGATATGATTTTATGAAAGTTTTGAAAATAAGAAGCTTATTTTGTTGCTTCTATACAGAACCATGCCACCAAAACGTCGAGCGGCACAAGTCCAAAACGTCGATCTTGCAGCTCAACTGAACGAGCTGAGAGAGATGATGCTAGCCCAGCAACGAGAAATAGGTGGGCTTAGGGCTCAAATAGCCCAACAGAACCAAGGACCGTCTGAAGCCAGGGTACCACCAGCACCTGAAGAGCAACCAGCGGTACCGGAATTTCTCGAGGAGGAACCAGTGATTCCGGAACACCCTGAGGCCCCAGAAGCACCAATGGCGCCGGTAGCTGCTCCGCCAGCACCTCGAGTTCGAACCCCGGCAGAGCTGTATCATGAATTTCGGCGCATGAAGGCACCGGAATTCGAGGGATCGACAGACCCGATCGAGGCCGACAGCTGGCTCATCGACCTTCAGGTTTCCCTGAATTTCTTAGGGCTCGACACCAGAGAGAGAGTCCTCTGCGCGTCCTTTATGTTGAAGAAAGACGCCCGGTTATGGTGGGAAACGGTTCAAATCAGACGGGACGTCACCTAGATGACATGGGAAGACTTTGTGGAAGAGTTCCGTGAGAAGTACTTCAACACGGAAGTAATGGAAGCCCAACAAGATGAATTCACCAATTTCCGTCAGGGAAATTTGTCTGTGGCTGAAGCTGTGAGGAAGTTTGAACAGCTCGCCCGTCTCTGTCCTCAACTCATCAGTTCCGAGAGGGACAAAGTGAGGAAAATGATGAGAATGTTTCGGTCAGACTTAGCCGTGATTATCAGCGGTGGCCCACATCCACCGCTCACTGTTGCCGAATGCGTCAGTCGAGCAGTTCGAGCCGAATATTGGGTCGGTCAGAATAAGGCGCAACAGGCCCAGTTCTTTAAAAAAAGGAATGAGGAGAAGGCCCTTGCCAAGCAGAGTCAGACCAAACCCGGCCAACCATCGCAGCAGAAAGGTCAAGGAGGACCTTCTAGCCAACGCGGCGGCAACAAGCCGTATGGCAACCCCCAGCAGAAAAGAGAGTGGAATGCTGGAGGACAGGGGAGCCAACAGAATCCTCCCCAGAAGAAGAATGCCTCTGACAACAGTGGAACCTCCCCTTGCCAAAAATGTGGGAGAAAGCACCCGGGAGACTGCCGGGCAGGGACAAACCGCTGCTACCTGTGTGGCAAGGAAGGCCACTATGCAAAGAATTGCAATGCTAATGTCCAGCATCAGCAGAATTATCAGCGGGGTCAGGGAAGTCAGTTACATGCCGCCCAGATGAAGCTGGAGGGACCTGCAATCTCCCAGGGTCGAGCTAGCTCCAGAACCGCAAGGACGCATCTATGCCTACACAAAGGAGGATGCTCAAGCTGGACCGTCCACGGTGGTTACAGGTCAGCTTCCTATTGCCCAACAATATGCTTATGTGTTGATTGACTCTGGAGTTACGCATTCATTCACATCACCTAGGTTTGCTAAGAAACTAGGTAGAGATAATGAGAAAATTGGAAGAACCTTTTGTAATACCCGGAATTTTCATGGACTTAAGATTTCTCTTTTTATTAGAAATTAGAAGTCCGCATGTTATGTTTATGAGGTGTTTTCATGAAAAATTATGAATCACATGTGAAATTCGTAATTTTATTAGCCAAGGTTAGAATTTTCTTTTAAACCGGCTATGAGACTCGAAAAATAAAATGCCGAGGTTGGTAAACGGTATTTTGAGTCAAAAAGGACGAAAAGGAAAGAAAAAGAATGAAAAAGGATGAAATTTTACGAAAGTCAACTTTGACCGAAAAAGTCAAAGGGTTGACCAAAAAGTCAAAGGGTTGACCAAAAGTCAAAGGGTTGACCAAAAAGTCAAAGTTTGACCAAGGACGGGTCAAAAATGTTGACCCCAAAAAATGATGAAATGCAGTATAAGAAGAGACTGCAAAGACTTTTTATGGTCAAGAAAACAAAAATAAGCCGTAAAAACCACCCTAGAAATCAAGCACACCAAATCAAGATTAAAGGGCAAAAAGGTCTCCGAAAAATTGGAGAAAGAAAGTTTTCGGTTCAATTTTTACAAGGAAGAATTTTGGACCAAATTATGGATCACAGTATTTTAATATCTGTGTGACACAAAGGAAATGAAAATGAATTAATTTGGGAGAACAAAAATGGCAAACAAGACCCTTATTTTAAGGGAATAAGTGTGAACTAAGTTGGTGAGGTGTGGAGCCCTCTCCACCACCCAAAGGATGCCACTTGGCTCTCCTAATTTTCAGCCATCAACAGCCCCCACTTCTCCCCCTTGATGGCCGGCTGCACAAGGAAAGGAAGGCAAGAGAGAAAGCCTTGGATTAAGGAGTCAAAGCAAGGAAGAGTAAAGCCATGAATTAAATGCCACTTGTCCCCTTTGCTTCTCCTTAATTTCGGCAGCCAAGACAACCATTCCCCCTCAATTTATTCGGCTGAACCAAGGGAAAAGAAAAGGCAAGGAGAAGGCATGTGAAAGCATGGAATAAAGCCATGATTTAAGGAATGATGTTCCCTTTGAGATCCAACTAGATGTGAACTAAATATGATCTAGTTAAAGTAAAGATATGGGGCTCTCATTCACTCCAAAAGGTTCAGCCAACAGCCCACACATCCCTCTAAAATTTGGCAAGCCACATGGGGAAGGACAAGAGAAAGCCAAAAATAAAGGAAAAGTGATCACCCTTTTTGCATGCCACATGTCCCCTTCCTTCCACACACTTTCAGCAGCACAAGCAAGGTGAGGACAAGGCTGCCTACTCCCCAAAATTCGGACAAAAAGGCAGTCCAACCTCCCCCACTTCTTCCATCACTTTCGACAGCAGCCCACATGCCCTTTTTGCTCTTCCATTTTCGGCAATTACATGGGAAGGCAAGGGAAAAAGGTGTGACATCACAATGCCACCAAAGCAAGCTAACCTCTCCCTCTTTTCTCCACAAAAACCGCTGCTTGTCCCCCACTCCTCCCATCACTTTCGGCAGCAGCAAGAAGCAAGCAATGTGAAGGATAAAGCCAAAAACCAAGGGATAAAGGTGTCCTCCCTTTTGCCCCAAGGTTCGGCAGCTCTCCCCCTCTCATTTCCTCTATTATAAACTACTCCAAAAGACCCATCTTTATTGTGGAAAGGCAGCCAAAACTCTGCCAGTTTTTCAAGAGAAAAACCGTGGGATGAGAAAGAGAGAAGAGGAGAGGAAATCTGGAAAAAATGCTAGAGGATGAGGCTTGTGTTGTTCGGCTGTGCTAGGGGGGGGAGAGAGAGAGATTTTGTGAGCCATGGAGACCCATTTTGGGGTAGCAAACCGTGGGTTAGAGGAGTGAAAATGGTGAAGAAAATCTGGAAAAGTTTTTGAGGGTAAACCAAGCTTGAAGTTCGGTTTTGGTGTGATGAGCCAAGAGAAGATTTTTGGTGCTCTAATGGAGCCAAAAACCGTGGGCATTGAGAGAGGAAAAAGGTAAGAGAAAACTTGGATTTCTCTTCTTATGAGGTTCGGTTTTGATGAGCAAGAAAGAGCTAACCAAAGTTTCTTGGATTTCTATTTTCTTGCAAAAATCCGTGAGCCATGAAGGAGGATTCGGATCCCTTGGAGGAGCCAAAATCCGTGAGCCATGGAACCAAGGAGAAAAAGGGATTTTCAAACCCTAACTTGGGTTAAGGTAATTTCTTGAACCAAGCTTAAAGTTAAGCTCAAGTTAAGCATTTTTCTTATGATTCAAGTTGGATTTGTAAGGACATAAGTCCAAGTTTATTTTCAGCCCTTGATTTGGTGTATGTGCTTGATAGGGATTAGGGTTTGGTTGGCTTATTTTATGATGTTGCTTGCATGATTTTTGATGCTTGAAAATGGTTAGGATGCATGCTAGATGTGTTAGTAAAGTCCCCTAAATTTTGGTCACAAATCAGCCCTAAGGCAGTGGCTGATTTGGTTGATGGATTAAGATGAATGTGATGCTCGATGAAATGGATGCAAGGATAGAACACCATGCAGCCAAGGACGTTTCTGTGGGCTGCATGGGTGTGATGGATGGGCAAGAATGAATGTATGCGACGTTAGATACGTTGCTTATTTAATGTTTAAGCTCCCGATGTAATTGGTCGAGTTAGAATCCGCGAACTAGGACGTAAAATCGGATTAACAACCGAAACTGCCATTTCGGAGTCGAAACTGGCCAGTTTCGGGAAAGTGAAATTATCAGGCCCTTAGAGGGCGAACGGGGTAAAAGTTAAAACACGAAAGTTGCTCGGAACAACTTCTACTAGAGAGCAACGTAGACAGAATCTCGAACTAAGGCTCCAAAGGCCTTCATTTTTATGAAAACCCGTGGCTGATCCCTGGGGTCAGTTTTCACTCCGTTTTTCAGGATCAGCCAGTTTCAAATGAAAACTGGTACTGATCTAGCCAGAACTGGGTTTTGTGGAAAACATGAAAGTTTTAGCATTTTTCGATAGCTACAACTTTCGTGAAGATAAGTTTTTCAGATAATGAACAGATTTTTAAACTGGGTTGGTTTTACGAAGGGTGCTCAGGGAATCCGAAAATCCAAGCACCAAAGTTTTACAAAATGTGTTCAAAAAAAATGTAAAGTGATCTAACCCGTTATTTTGACTACGAAAACCGTTCCAATGGCGATTTTCAGTCCGTAATAATTTTATGAAGATCCGTTTTAAGAAAATGAATTTTTACAAGAGTTTTGGGATTATTCACCCAAAGTGTTCAAGTTGAAGAAAAATGGGATTTTCCATAAGTTAAAGGAAAATGAGATTTTTCAAGAAGAGAAGTGGAATTTTTAAGGTTTGGAATTGAAATTCCACGTTTTACCAAGAAGCAAAGAAAATAATAATTTTAGCCAAGTATTTTCAAGATTTATGAAGTAAGAGTTTTTATAAGCAAATTTAAGGATTTTTGGAAGATAATTATATAATGCTTTCCAAAAATCAAGAAATGGAGTTTTAAGGTAAAAAAACAATGGGTAATCAAGCCGACTACGAACGGTAACCGGAATTATATCCGAGTTACTAGGCTAAGCCCAAAGCCCAACGTTAGACCCAAAAGGGGGTTGACCTTAGTTGACCACATGTTGACTTCGGTTGACCAAAAGTTTAACCTTTAGGGTTACCCAATATAACCTTAAAGGATACTAAGATTAATGAAATGGGCTAAGACCTAGGGTTATTGAAGAGATAATAACCCAATGGATTATGAACCAAGAAAAAGTAAAGCATAAGCCCAAGATAAAGGAAGTAACCAATCAGGTTTTGCAAGAGATATTAGAAGGGACATACAACACACACATCTAGGATTGCTCATGGATGTTGGTTAGGATACCAACATCATATGTCACGATTTATGGTAAGATAAGTTAATCTTATCTTACACCTCCTTTGAAACAAGAATAAGAACCTGTTGAGATATCGCGAGGAATGTTACGTCAAGAGCGTAGGACTTAAGGTAAGTACAAACCTCACCTGTGGTATGGATAAATAGTAATATATGTTCAAGTATGAAATGCTATGTTTAAATGTTATGTTTTCAAGGATTTTATGTATCAAATGTATCATGTTTTAATGAGGCCATGATTTAAAGAATTTTAAAGACTACCATATTTTAACGATGGCATATTTTAAAGCGGCCATATTATGTTAAAATATGTCATGTGCATTATAAGTTATGATTTTGTGGCATCATAAGGTATGTTCACTAATGATAAACCACTTGGTAAAAATACACAAGTAAAGTGTCGTACCAACCTCCCCCAAGGTGGAGGATTTTTGTCACGCCCCGACTTATCGCCACCAAGCCCACGCGGTGTCTGACCACGCGAACCTGGGGTTGGGTTCGGTTCGTAACAATTACTTAACTTACTTGCTTGATTTAAAGAAAATAAAGTTACCCAAATTTCTAGAGTAAATTTTTCTTTTTCTTTCTTTTCTAAAAATCGTTACTTGAAAACTTTTATTGCGAAAATCATAAAACTCTAACTCAAGTTAATTATAACTTAAAACTGTTTTTCTTTTATAAAACCTTACTGCTTCTAATGTACTCACTCGAGTACTGAGCTTTCACCTGAGCGGAAAGCTCCATACATACATAAACTGAGTCATACATACATGCTGAAAACGTAATGAAAACACATTTTCATTTAAACGCATTTCGGAAACCCCGTAGTAGTCCATACCCACGTTTCACATTCTGTTGCGCCATCGCTCCACAGCTTGTATCAGGAATCGCCGGTAGGAAACTTACCTACAGCATGAACGTAAGCAATGAGCTAAAAAGCTTAGTAAGCACAACGTCCTATCGCATGCAACTAAATGCACAAAAAACGTGAACCAATTATGATTTATTATTAAAAAATCATTTATGGTCTTTCTATTGGTCTGATCTGATCTTATCTTGCTACTATAACATGTGTGTATGTACTTCGGTATGTAACCATTGAGTGATTGAAGGTGGTCCGACCAAACCAACTCAAACTATGAAACACAAAGTTTAACATGGAGTAGTGGAGGCAGCCCTTCCCTATCAAGTCACACCATGGAACACGCCGTTTTAACTTACCACGGAGGTAAGTCAGTACAACACAACATGTCCTACTTAACTTATCTCACATCTTACCATCTGACTTATTTTTAGTGGACATGCTTCGTGATGTCACAAATCTAACATAAAACATAACATGCGACTGCATACTAACTCATCAATTAACGTGGATGACATACTGCATGCTTAACATAACATACTGCATAACATGAACTTAGTGCATATCTTAACATGAAACATACTACATACTTAACATGCATGGACATACTGCGTAACATCATAACACATACTGCATAACATCATAGCACATACTGCATAACATACTGCATAACATGAACACCATAAACATACTGCATCATGAAATCCCATTCATGATTTCTTAAACATATCATATGCAAACAAACATGTTCATGCTGTAGGCGGAATTGTACTTACCTTTCCGTCATACATTCTTGCTTAACTGTCCCTTCCTAGTGCTGTTCCACTCCTGGTACAGCTGCAGGTTCTGCCTGCTTGACATAGGACATGATCTACTTAAATCTCGTGAAAATGCTGGTAAACTAACCAACATGTTTACATGGTCTTGGTTGTATGTCCCCTTATGTGCAAAGCGTCTAACTTGGTTACCAACGGTAACCTGGCGTGCTAAGTCCAAAACTAAACCTCTAAGGGTTGCTTATCTTGATTTGAAACTATCGGGTCATATCTGATAACCCTTTAGTTGAGCTTAACAGTATCCTTTTGGGTTACATTGGATAACCCGTAAGGATAAACTAACTCCATACTATTAGTCAACCAAAAGTCAACCATGGTCAACTTTGGTCAACTATGGTCAACTATGGTCAACCCTCTATGGTCAACCTCTTGGGTCACGGGCTTGACCTGGTAACTTGGGTATAACCCCCCGGTTACCAATCGTGAACTAAACGTGAGATATAACTTTGCTTAAAAATCACTTTTCCATACTTGGAAAAACACTTAGGGAAAAGTCCCAAAATTTCACTTTTCGTGTAAAAATTCTTAACTTAAATCATAAAATCCAAACTCATGGATTTGTGTTTCGTAAAATCATTTTAGGTCGAAAACCGTCATTGGAACAATTTTCCGAGTCAAAACACTTGTTTAAGGTTGAAAAACCAATTTTCTAAAATCATTTTGTTAAACTTGTGGTGCAGGGATTTCGGATTCCCTGAGCACCCTTCCTAAAACAATTTTCGTTTTAAAATCGGTACGTAATCTGAAAAATTTTTCTTCACGAAAGTTCTAGCTCTCGAAAAATGCTAAAACTTTCGTGTTTAACAAAATTCCTAATTCGGCCTAGTTTCGTACCAGTTTTGAGTTGAAACTGGCTGACTCCTGGAACGAACTGGGTCTGGGGGCTTAAAAGATTTAGCCACGGGTTTTGGCATTTTTGAAGGCCATTGGAGCCTTATTTTGGAAAACGGCTCGCGTGTCCCCCTAGAAAAAGTTGTTCCGGACAACTTTCATGTTTTACGTTTTCTCAAATTCGGCCTCTAAGGGCCTGTTATTTTTCGTTTACGAAAACTGGACAGACTTGAAACCGAACCTGCCAGTTTCGCGTTTAAATTGTTTTTACGCGTCCTACTTCGGAAGCTAACTCAACCGATCACTCGGGAGCCTAAAACATCAACATGCAACGTTAACTAACGTCCCACATTTTTTGACATGTTATCCCCACGTGGTCATGCAAACCAAACCGGAACTTAACCTAGGTTTGCATTGCATTCTAGGGTTGCATCACATGAAATAGAACCGAAATCATGCAACACCAAAATAAAATCTAACATCCTAGCACATGAGCCATACTCGGCTGCACCTAGGGCAGGGACATTACTAACCATACAACCATGCAAACTAGGCAATCATGCATCATAAAACATAGCATATAAACCTAAAATCATGCATACTAAACTAGCTAGCCATACACCCTAAATCAAGCATCACACCCCTAGCTAGGCATTAACCAAAATTAAATGAGCTTATGCCCTTACATTTCATTGCTTAAATACACATTAAATTTCCAAATTTAATGCTTAAACCAAAGCTTAGGGTTAGGGTTTACCTCTTGGAGATTTTCGGAAATTTGGTTCCACTATGGAAGCCGAACTTGCTGCCTCCTCTTGGCTGTCCTCTTTGCAGCCGAATCTCACCCATCATTTGGGCTCCAAATTTTCCAGCCATGCACATACAAACACACCATAATTAACCATGAATCTTGCATGGAAATTTCACTTAAAAATTTCTAGGGTTTACCTTATTCTTACCCATAACCTTGGTAGGGTTTATGGACTGAAAATCCAGTCCCCTTGGCTGCTCTTGCACACGGCTTTGGGTCACCAAAAAGCCCCCAAAAATTTTCACCAACTAGGGTGATACTTGCTGCCTTAGCCGGACCTCTTGTTGCCCAAAAACCACCAAAATTTTGGCTCCTAAATCAGCCCTTCCTTGGCCGAATTCAGCCACACACACCAAGCACCAAATTCACTCTTGGCTCATGGTTTGGTTTCTCTTCTCCATGCTCGGCTACACACCAAGGTTGGACTGAAAATTTTTCTCACGTTCTCTCCTCACTAACCCACGGCTCTTGCCCATGAAATCTGGAAAAATTTTCCAGATTTCATGCTTGCTTCATGCTCAAAAAGCCGAGCACTCTAGGATTGATCACTCATGAGATTTTCCAACTTTTTCTCTTGCTCTTTCTCTCCCTCATGGCTCACGGATTTTCTGGGGAAAATTGGCCAGAACTTGGCTGGTTTTCTCCATTTTTCAGCAGGAAAATCAGTCCAAATGGGTCCTATTTATAGGCATTTTTCAAACTTTGTGAAAATTAGAGTTTCTGATGTACTCTTATATAAACTCTTACTGGTCCTATTTAGGTTTTCTTTTATAAACTCTTACTGTTTCTGATGTACTCACCGAGTACTGAGCTTTCACCTGAGCGGAAAGCTCCATACATACATAAACTAAAAACTAATCATACATACTGAGAACATAATGAAAACACATTTTCATTTTAAACGCATTTCGGAAACCCCGTAGCAGTCCATACCCACGTTTCACATTCTGTTGCCATCTCTCCACAGCTTGTATCAGGAAGTGCCGGTAGGAAACTTATCTACAGTATGAACGTAAGCAATGAGCTAAAAAGCTCAGTAAGCACAACGTCCTATCCGTATGCAACTAAATGCACGAAAAACGTGAACCAATTATGATTTATTATTAAAATCATTTATGATCTTTCTACTGATCTTATCTTGCTACTATAACATGTGTGTATGTACTTAGGTATGTAACCATGGAGTGATTGAAGGCGGTTCGACCAACCAATTTAAACCATGAAACACAAAGTTTAACATGGAGTAGTGGAGGCAGCCCTTCCATATCAAGTCAAACCATGAAACATGCCGTTTTAACTTACCACGGAGGTAAAGCCAGTACAACACAACATGTCCTACTTAACTTATCTCTTGCTTACCGTGTGACTTATTAATAGTGGACATGCTTCGTGATGCCAATACATCTAACATAAAACATACTACATGCTTGACATAACATACTTCATTCTGCATAACTTGTACATAACATGAACATACTGCTTAACCTAACATGAAACGTACTACATGCTTAACATGCATGGACATACTGCATAACATCATATCACATTCCACATAACATGTACATACTGCATAACATCATATCACATACCACATAACATGTACATACTGCATAACATAAACATACGGCATAGCATCATGAAATCCTATTCATGATTTCTTAACACATCATATGCAACTAACATGTGTTCATGCCGTAGGCGGAATTGTACTTACCTTTCCGTCATACATTCTTGCTTAATTGTCCCTTCTAGTGCTGTTCCACTCCTGGTACAGCTGCAGGTTCTGCCTGCTTGACAAGGACATGATTTACTTAAACTCGTGGAAATGCTGGTAAACTAACCAACATGTTTACATGATCTTGGTTGTATGTCCCTTATGTGCAAAGCGTCTAACTTGGTTACCAACGGTAACCTGGAGTGCTAAGCCAAAACTAAACCTCTAAGGGTTACTTATCTTAATCTGCAACTATCGGGTCATATCTGATAACCCTTTAGTTGAGCTTAACGGTATCTCTTAGGGTTACTTTGGATAACCCGTAAGGATAAACTAACTCTATGCTATGAGTTAACAAAAAGTCAACTAAAGTCAACCTTGGTCAACTTCGGTCAACTATGGTCAACCCTCTATGGTCAACCTTTCGGGTCTCGGGCTTGACCCGGTAACTCGGGCATAGCTCCCGGTTACCATTCGTGAACTAAACGTTAGCTATAAACTTTGCTTAAAAATCACTTTTCCATACTTGGAAAAACACTTAGGGAAAAATCCCAAAATTTCACTTTTCGTGTAAAAATTCTTAACTTAATTCATAAAATCCAAACTCATGGATTTATGCTTCGTAAAATCATTTTAGGTCGAAAACCGTCATTGGAACAATTTTCCGAGTCAAAATACTCGTTTAAGGTTGAAAAACCATTTTTCTAACAACACTTGTAAAACTTGTGGTGCAGGGATTTCGGATTCCCTGAGCACCCTTCATAAAACAATTTTCGTTTTAAAATTGGTACGGAATCTGAAAAAGTTTTCTTCATGAAAGTTCTAGCTCTCAAAAAATGATAAAACTTTCGTGTTTTAAAAAATTCCTAATTCGGCCTAGTTTCGTACCAGTTTTGAGTTGAAACTGGCTGACTCCTAGAACGAACTGGGTCTGGGGGCTTAAAAGATTTGCCACGGGTTTTGGCATTTTGAAGGCCATTGGAGCCTTATTTTGGAAAACGACTCGCGTAGCCCCCTAGAAAAAGTTGTTTTGGACAACTTTCGTGTTTTACGTTTTCCCAAATTCGGCCTCTAAAGGCCTGTTATTTTTCGTTTACGAAAATTGGGTAGATTAATCCGAACCTTCCAGTTTCATGCTTACTTGATTTTACGCGTCCTACTTCGCGGAATCTAACTCAACCAATCACTCGGGAGCCTAATTAAACAACATGCAACGTTAACTAGTGTCCCACATGTGTTTACATGTCACCCCCTCGTGGCCATGCAAACCAAACCGGAACTACATAAACCTAGGTTTGCATGTGTTCTAGGGTTGCATAACATGGATTCGGCATCATACAAACCAAACCGAAGCTAGGTCTAACCTCCTAGCATACATGCCACACACGGCTGCACCTAGGGCAGGGACATTACTAACCATACAACCATGCAAACCATGCACTCATGCAAGCATAAAACATAGCACAACAAACATAAACCATGCATACTAAACTAGTTAACCATACACTCTAATCAAGCATCACATCTCTAGCTAAGCATTAACCAAAATTAAATGAGCTTAAGCCCTTACATTCATGCTTGAAAATACATCATAAATACCCAATTTAAAGCTTGAACCAAAAGCTTTAGGGTTTAGGGCTTTACCTCACAAAATCCGGAAGTTGGTTCACACCCTTGGAGCCGAACTCCCACTGCCTTGGCTGCCTCTTTGCAGCCGAATTCTCCCCACCAAAGGGGCTCCAATTTCAGCCATGCACACATACAAACATACACATAATCAATCCATGAATCTTGCATGGAAATTTCTTAAAAAAAATCTAGGGTTTTACCTTTTCTTACCCATGAATTTGGCTATGGTTTTGGATCCGAAATCCTGTCCCCTTTTGTTGGCTGCCACTGCACATGGATTTTGGGCTCCAAATTGCACCAAAAATTTTCACCATCTTTGGTGATTCATCTCAGCCAAGCCGAGCCCTCTTGGCTGTCCAACCCACGAAAATTTTCTTCTTCTTTTTCAGCCCTTCCTTGGCCGAAACCCATCACCCAACAAGCACCAAAATCACTTGGCTCATGGTTGGTTTCTTCCTCCTCTTGCTCAGCTACACCTTGGGTTTTGGCTTGAAAATTTTCTTCACTTTTCTCCTCTCTTCCATGCACGGTTGCTGCCTGTTTTCTGGAGAAAAAATCCAGATTTGGGCTTGGTTCTTGCACCAAAAACCCGTGCACCTCCATGGGAGATCACACATGGAAATTCCAATTTTTTTCTCTTGCTTTTTCTCTTCCATTCTCTCTCTCGGATTTTCTGGAGATTTTTGGCCAGAACTTGGCTGGTTTTCTGGAATTTCAGCAGCAAAATCAGTCCACAATGGGTCCTATTTATAGGCTTTTTTGAAACTTTTCAAAATTGGATTTTGACCCCTAAAGTTTCCATTTCTCTTACTTTCTCCCCCAAGGTGGCCGACTGTCTTCAGCTCATCAACAGCTGGCTTTGCTGATGTCATGGCTGACCTCACTTGCTTACATCATCGTTTACCTCATAATTTTCTAAAATTGCACTTTTGCCCCCAAAAATGGAAATTCTTGCAAAAATGTCCTCTAGGTGTCCGATTGTCCTAAAAATCAACACACCCATCTTATTTTATGATATCATCATCTTGGTGACTTCATACGCTCATATCGTCAAATTTCTAAAATTTACACTTTTGCCCCAAAAGTGAAAATTTTTGCATTTATGCCCCTAAACTTCATAATTGGCCATAATGCTTGCTTTTCAAGCAAATATCACTCTTTTCATGATTTTATGTGATTTTCTCATACTTGAATCACATATTTTCTAAAATTACATTTTTGCCCCGAAAGACAAAAATCCTTTCAATTTCATCCCCAAAAGTGGCCGGTCCTTAATTCTACTTGTTAGGCACGTCATTACCTTATTGTGACATCATCTAATGACGTCACTCTGCTTACTTCACATATTTTCCAAAATTTACACTTATGCCCCAAAAGTGAAAATTTTGACATTTTTGCCCTTTGACTTTGACTGGTCCTTTTGGGTGACTTCTTGACTGAAAATGTCATTCTTGACCTTAACTAATGCTAGGGATGCTTGATTTCTAGGGTGTTTCTACTGTCTACTTGGGCTATCTCGCCCATACTGACATATTTTGCAGTATTTTCTCATACTGCATTATTTTTCACTGTCGAGTCAACCGTTGACCACTCTTGGTCAAACTTTGACTTTCTTGGTCAAAGTTGACTTTTTCGGTCAAACTTTGACTTTTTCGGAACTGCGTCCTAATTCGTCCTTTTCGACCTGAAAGGGCGTTTTCTATCCTTAAAAATCTATTCTGAGTCTTATTGAGCCATAAGACTTCGTAAAACGTGTGAAAAACTCTTAACGGAGTTTTTCTGTAATCATCTCAACATATGCTCATAATTCCTCTTTTAGAAGGAAAATGGCAACATGAAATTCTAGGTATCACATTTATGGCACTAAATGCGAAGTATATACGGATCATCAGAGCTTGAAGTACATCTTCACACAAAAGGAGCTTAACATGAGGCAAAGAAGATGGCTCGAATTGGTTAAGGACTACGACATAGATATCCGATACCATCCCGGGAAGGCCAACAAGGTGGCCGATGCCCTTAGTTGGAAGTCGTCTTCCTCGATGATGTCAATCCGGTCATTGACTGAGCCTCTTCAGAAGGAGATAGTGGAAGCTAGAATCCAGTTTATTACGGGAGGATTAGCTGCTCTAACCTTCCAGCCTACCATTTTAGATGGGATGAAGGAACGTCAGATGCCGATGCCTCGCTGCTTAGGACGAAAAACGAGGTTTTAGAAGGAAAGGAGTCAGACTTCCACATATCCGATGAGGGCGTACTCTATCAAAAGGATAGACTATGCATTCCTAATGAGGAAGAATTAAAAGAAAAGATCATGAAAGAAGCCCACAAGACTCCGTACTCTGTCCATCCCGGAGCCACGAAGATGTACAAGGACTTGAAAGAGAGCTTTTGGTGGCCCAAAATGAAGAATGACGTTGCTACTTTTGTCAGCAAGTGCCTTACCTGTCAAAAAGTAAAGGCGGAACACCAACGTCCAGGAGGAGAATTACAGAAAATTTCCATCCCAGAATGGAAATGGGACCAAATGACGATGGATTTCGTGGTGGGTCTACCCCGAACTCCCAGCGGCAACGACGCTATTTGGGTGGTCGTTGACCGATTGACAAAGTCGGCACACTTTATAGCCATCAAGCTCAGCTTTTCAGTAGAACAATTGGCAGAATTGTACATGGCCCAGATCGTTCGCTATCATGGAATTCCAAAAACTATCATCTCGGATCGCGACGGTCGCTTTACTTCGAAATTTTGGAAGAGCGTACATGAAGCAATGGGTACCAAGCTTTCGTTTAGTATAGCTTTTCACCAACAAACAGATGGACAATCAGAAAGGACCATTCAGACCTTGGAAGATATGTTGCGAGCTTGCGTGATGGATTTCAAGGGAACTTGGGACAAGAAGCTTCCTTTAATCGAGTTCTCATACAACAATAGTTTTCATGCTTCAATTGGAATGGCTCCTTATGAAGCTTTGTACGGAAGAAGATGCAGATCTCCAGTCCACTGGTACGAGACAAGAGAAAAAGAACTTGTGTCTACAGACTTCATTCGGAAGACCACGCAAAACGTAAAGCTCATACGACAAAGGATGGAGACTGCGTTTAGCCGGCAAAAGAGTTATGCCGACAAACGCCGAAGACCTCTCGAATTCCAAGTAGGACACTTGGTTTTCCTCAAAGTCGCTCCATTTAAGGGAGTTATGCGGTTCGGAAAAAATGGGAAATTGAGCCCAAGGTATATAGGGCCGTTCGAGATACTCGAGAGAGTTGGGAACGTAGCCTACAAGTTGGCTTTACCCCAAGAATTGGCATATGTACACAATGTGTTTCATGTGTCGATGCTGAAAAAGTACATTCCGGATCCGTCGCACGTATTGGATCATGAACCGATCGAGATTCATGAAGATCTGACTTATGAGGAGAAGCCAGTCCAAATTTTGGCACGAGAAGAAAAAGTGCTAAGAAATAAGGTCATACCGTTGGTAAAGGTATTATGGAGAAATCGCCATATTGAAGAAGCGACATGGGAACGAGAAGAAGACATGAAGAGAGACTACCCCGATTTGTTCTAATTTTCGAGGACGAAAATCTTTTAAGGAGGGTAGGTTGTAAGACCCGAAATTTTGTAAACTTGTAATCTCCTTGTTTATAAGGAATTAGAGTCTAATTTATGTGTTTATGATGTGTTATATGAAAAATTATGAATAATAATGAGAAATTCATAATTTTATTTAAACAATGTTCGAGTCCTCATTTAATAATTATGAGACTCAATTAATGATTTACGAGCCAAGAATGAGGTTTTTAAAGGAAAAAAGAACGAAAAAGGTTGAAATTTTACAAAAGTCAAAGGGTTGACCAAAAAGTCAAAGGGTTGACTAAAAAGTCAAAGTTTGATTGGGACGGGTCACAACGTTGACTTCACAAGTATGACGAAGGAATATGGAAAGAATCTCCGAAAATGAAGTTTTATAAGCCATAAACCTACCCTAGAAAAATCAAGCACACCGAAAAAGAATTAAGGGTAAAAAGGTCTCCGAAAAATTGGAGAAAGAGAGTTTCGGTCCAAAATTTACATGGAAGAATTTTTGGACCAAAATATAAAATAAGAATGCTCATCACAGTATTGGAAATAACTATAAAGCGCGAAAGGAGCTGTGAAAGAACGAAATGGCCAAACAAGACCTTGGTAGAGCTAGTGGAAGATGACCTCACCTCAATGACATCACCTTCCACTAACTCAAAGTTGCATCATGTGGAGTTCACCATGCATGATGGCCGGCCACACATGGGAGACAAAAGGAAAAGAAAAAAAAATGGGAAAGCCTTAAATTAAGGAGAAAAGGTGCACCAACTTTTGTCCATCACAAGTCTCCCATCTCATAGTCACTTTTGCTTAAAATAATGAGTCAAACCCATGCCATTACCCCTTGAAATCCGGCAGCCATCAAGCCCCCGCTCCATCATGTTCGGCAACTAGAAGGAAAAAGAAAAGAGATTGGTTTGGTTTTAGTAACTAAATGGCAATCCAATCCCAACCAAGCCAAGGACACCTACCCATGTCTATGACTCACCTTTTCACTAGGCAAAGCTAGCTATGAGAGGTTTTCTTTCCACCCCAAAAACCGGCTGCAGCCCTCCCTCTTCCCCATCATGTTCGGCAGCCAAGGGAAGGAAAAGCATGACAAGGCATAAAGCCTTAAATTAAGGACAAGCAACCTCTCCACTTTTCATTCCACCAAGGATTGCCACATGCCCTCCTTTCCCTCCCCATTTTCGGCAGCACACTCCTCAATCCCTCCATCACATTCGGCACCCAAGGGAGAAGCAAGAGAGACAAGACATAAAGCCCAAAATCAAGGAAAAAGATTGAACAACTCTTGTCCATCACAAGTCTCCCATCCCTTTTGTCTTTTCACTTGGAAAGCTAAGAGAAACCCTCTCATTTTTCCCTTGTATCATTCGGCAGCTAGAGAGAAGAGAAGAGAGTGAGAGCAAAGAGAAATTTTGGGTTTTCCATCTCAAAGGTTTCGGTTCTAAGAGAGAGAGAGCTAAGAAAAAGTGAGAAGATTTTTGTGGGTTCTTTCAAGACTTGTAGCCGAAGTTGAGAGAGGAAAGAGGAGAGGAAAAATCTGGAAATTTAGAGGGAAAAATCTTGAGAAGAGGTTCGGATTTGAGTGGTCTAGCAAGGAACCAAGAAGAAAAATTTTTGGTGCACCATTTGCACCAAAACCGTGAGCCACCAACAAGGAAGGATTTGAGAAAAATTTTGGGGATTCTCCAAGAAGGTGGCCGAACAAGGAAGAAGAGAAAGACGTAAAAAAAACTTGGTTATTCTTCTTGTGATTTTCAGTTTTAGAAGGAGCAACAAGAGCTCACAAAAATTTCTTGGATCTCACCTTTTCATGAAGAAGCCGTGGGACTAAAGGAAGGAAGGAAGAGTTGGGATTTTCAAAACCCTAACTTGGGTTTGAGGTAAATCTCTTAAACCACCTTGAAATCAAGTCTTATTTAAGTGTTTTTGATGGTGATTCAAGTGGTTTGTAAGGACATAAGTCCATTTAATTTTCAGCCCCCATTTTGTTGGTGTGTATGTGCTTGATTAAGGTTAGGGTTTTGGTTGGCTTGTTTTGTTAATTGCTTGCTTGATTTATGCTTGCTTGATGATGGATTTTTCATGCTAGAAGATAGGTTGTATGTCCCATAAGATGAGGCCAAAAATCTACCCTTGGCAGCCATGAGAGCATGCTAGATTAGGGTTGGTTATGATGATGCTTGTATGTGTTGATGCATGAGTTAGAGCCAAGCAACCCTAGTCTTTTTAATTTTCGGATTTGGGTTGCATGGGTTGAATGAGATGGATTTATGGGTTTCAATGGGACGTTAGAAGCGCTGCTTATTGTGGTATAAGCTCCCGATGTGATCGGTCGAGATAGATTCCGCGAAATAGGACGTAAGCTGAACTAAGGAACCGAAACTGTCAATTCGGATTCGAATCTGGCCAGTTTCGGGAAAGGGTAATTTCAAGGGCTTCTAAGGCCGAATGAGGTAAAACTCAAAACACGAAAGTTGTTTGGAACAACTTTTTCTAAAGGACATTGTGAACAAAATCTTGAAATAAGGCTCCAATGGCCTCCGTTTTACCCAAAACCCATGGCTGATCCCTGGGACGTTCTTCACCCAGTTTTTCAGAGTCAGCCCGTTTTCAAATAAAAAAATGGTACTGATCTAGGCCGAACTGGATTTTTCTTAAAACACAAAAGTTTTAGCATTTTTCGAGAGCTACAACTTTTGTGAAGACAAGTTTTTCAACTTCCAAGCCGATTTTTAAACTGGGCGCGTTTTGCGGGAGATGCGCAGGGAGCCCGAAATCTTGCACATGAGTTTCACGAAAATATTTTCTAGAAAATTTGTGAAGTGCTCTTAAATGGTTATTTTAGCTTCGGAAACCGTTCCAAAGGCGGTTTCCGGCCCCAAATGATTTTATAAAAGATTTATTTCGAAAACCATGAATTTTAAGGGCTCGGGTTTGAAATTTCACATTTTCTCCGAAGTAAAGGAAAAGAGGGTTTCAACCAAGAGTTTACAAGTTAAAGAAAATAATGAGATTAAGCCAAAGTATTTTCTAATTAAAGGAGTTAGAATTTTTACAAGCAAACTGAAGGATTTTTGGAAGTTAATTACACAAGATTTTCCAAAAATAAGAAAGAGGAATTTTAAAGTAAAATTGGTAAGCAAGCCGATTACGAACGGTAACCGGATATTATATCCGAGTTAAAAACCCAAGGATAACCAAGGGTTGACTAAGAGTTGACCCAAGGTTAATTAAGGTTAACCTTAAGGGTTACCCAACATAACCCTAAGGGATACCCACATGTATGTCTGGGCTAAGATTTAAAGGGTTAATGGAAATAACCCAATAACAAGGATGTATGAGCAAAGCCCAATAATAGAACAAGGCTCTAACCAAAAAGGTTACCCAACGTAACCTCTTAACGATTAATCGAAGTTCGATAAAGAATGGGGATTAAAGTGGCCAAGATGGATATCATGTACAAGGGGCATACAACCAAAAGAAGATGTGAGTGTTGGTAGGTCACCAACACCTTACGAAAGGATCCTGATCCTATATTTTTGGTATATCAGGAAAGTAAATTGCGGTTGCCAGCAAATTTAAGGAACGTGATTTTAAGGATACGGCACTAAAGGTAAGTACAAACCTCACCTGCAGTATGAAAACTAATAAATTATGTTCAAGTATGTGGTTTTCAAATATGCTGCAATATGTTGTGTGCTATATCTATGAAATGCCATGTTTATTAAAAAGTACTATTTTGCAAAATGCCATGTTTATAAAAAGGTGCTATTTTCGCAAAATGCTATGTTTATAAAAAGGTGCTATTTTCGCAAAATGCTATGTGTATAAAAAGTGCTATTTTTGCAAAAGATTATAAAAGTGCTATATTTGCAAAATGTCATGTTTATAAAAAATATCATGTTTGCAAATGCCATGAATGAAAAGAATGCCATGCCATGTTATGAATGAGATAAAAAGTATGTTATCATATAGTGACATCATAAGGTATGTTTGTCACGACCCGACTTGTCGCCTCTCAGATCCACGCGGAGTCCGACCGCGCGAACCTGGAGCGTTCGCTTCGGACCGCGACATTAACTTAAACTTACTTACTTGACTTGTTATGAAAAATAAAGTTACCCGATTTCTAGAGTAAATTTTTTTTTTCTTCTTTTATAAAAATCGTTATTAGAAAACGTTTATTGCGGAAATCATAAAACTTTAAATGCTATTTAAAGCATAATTCAAACTTATTTTTCTTTTATAAAACTTTAACTTAAATGTACTCACTCGAGTACTGAGCTTTCACCTATGAGGAAAGCTCCATACATACATACATGCATACTTACATACATACATAATTTAAATCGTGGACCAGTCCCGAGACCGGTGCACACGTGGCAACTTGCTTGCCATAATTATTAAAGACTGAACGCTAAACATGCATACTGAAAACATACTGAAAACACATTTTCATTTAAATGCACTTCGGAAACCCCGTAGTGGTTCATACCCACGTTTCACATTCCGCTGCGCCATCTCTCCACAGTTGTATCAGACAGTGCCGGTAGGAATTTACCTACAGCATGAAAGTAACTATGAGCTAAAAAGCTCAGTAAGCACAATGTCCTATCCGCATGCAAACTAATGCACGAAAAGCGTGAACCAATTATAATTTATTTTAAAATTAATTATGGTATCTCTACTGGTTAGATCTAATCTGATCCTATCTTGCTATTATACCATGTATGTGTATACTTCGGTATGTAACCATGGAGAGATTGAAGGCGGTCCATCCTAACCAACTCAAACCATGAAACACACAGTTTAACATGGAGTAGTGGTGGCAGTCCAGCCATATCAATGCAACCCATGGAACACGCCGTTTTAACTTACCACGAAGGCGAAGTCAGTATAACACAACATGTTCTACCTAACTTGTCTCATACATTACCATGTGACTTACTTTACGTGAACATGCTACATGATGCCATAACATATAACATAAACATACATGCACATGCATAACCTAATCATACATAACATGCTACATGACATGAATTCATACATAACATACATACATAAACATAACACATAACATACCACAACATCATACATACATACATAACATGGACATACATAACATGACATACTACATATCATCATAAAATCATGACATCCTATTCATGCAACTAACATGTTTTCATGCCGTAGGCGGAATTGTACTTACCTTTCCGTCTGACGTTCTTAACTGTCCCTTCCTAGTGCTGTTCCACTCCTGGCACAGCTGCAGGTTCTGCCTGCTTAACAAGGACAGGTTCTACTAAGACTCATGAAAATGCAGGTAAACAAACTAACAATGTTCACATGATTTTGGTTGTATGTCCCATACGTGCATAGCATCTAATTTGGTTACCAACGGTAACCTGGCGTGCTAAGCCAAACTAAACCCCTACTGGTTACTAATCTATATTGGAAGTTATCGGGTTATATCTGATAACCCTTTATTTAGGCCTAACGGTATCCCTCGGGGTTACTTTGGATAACCCGTGAGGATAATTTAACTCTAAACCAAAAGTCAACCAAAAGTCAACAAAAGTCAACCTTGGTCAACTGTGGTCAACCCTGGTCAACCCCCTATGGTCAACCTCTCGGGTCTCGGGCTCGACCCGGTAACTCGGGCATAACCCCCAGTTACCATGCGTAAGCTAACGGGTGACTATAAACTTGCTTGAAAACTCCTATTTTCCATACTTAGAAAATTTTTAGGGAAAAATCCCAATTTTTCACTTTTGTGTAAAAATTCATAACTTTGTTCATAAAATCCGAATTCTTGATTTTATGTGTCGTAAAATCATTTTAGGTCGAAAACCGTCTTTGGAACGATTTTCGTGGTCAAAATCACTTAATTGAGGTAGAAAATCATTTTTCTCAAAACACTTATTAACTTTGTGGTTCAGGAAATTCGGATTCCTGGAACACCCTCCATAAAACAATTTTTATCTTAAAATTGGTACGTTATCTGAAAAAGGTTTCTTCACGAAAGTTCTAGCCCTCAAAAAATACTAAAACTTTCGTGTTTAACAAAACTCCTAATTCGGCCTAGATCAGTACCAGTTTCGAGTTGAAACTGGCTGATCCCTGTAACTAACGGGTCTGGGGACGTGATAGACTTAGCCACGGGTTTTAGTATTTTTGAAGGCCTTTGGAACCTTATTTTTGAAAACGACCCGCGCTGCCCCCTTGGAAAAGTTGTTTTGGGCAACTTTCATGTTTTACGTTTTCCCAAATTCGGCCTCTAAGGGCCTGTTATTTTCTGTTTACGAAAACTGGGCAGATAGATCCGAACCTACAGCCAGTTTCGTGTTACATTATTTTTACGTCTCAACCGATCACTCGGGAGCCTAAAACAAACACATGCAACGTCATCTAACGTCTCACATGCTTTGGACATGTTTTCCCCATCGTGGTTATGCAAACCAAACCCGAAACTTAACCTAGGTTTGCACACTTGTCTAGGGCTTGCACAAGCATGGGTTCGGCATCAACAAGCCAAACCGAAATCACAAGTCTAACACCCTAGCATCAGCCACTCACGGCAGCACCAAAACAGGGACATAACTAACCATGAAACATGCAAAGCAAGCATCAAGCAAGCACAAATCATAGCACACATGCACACAAAAACCATGCATACTATCTAGCTAAGCATACACCCTTATCAAGTCTCACACCCTAGCATGCATCACATAAAATTTTCTGAGCTTATACCATACATCCCATACTTGAAATACACATTAAATCTCCAAATTTAATGCTTGAATCAAAGCCTAGGGTTAGGGTTTATACCTCACCAAAAATTCGGACTTGGGTTCACTCATGGGAGCCGAACCTCCCACTGCTCATGGCTGTCCACCTTGGCTGCCTCTCCTTGCAGCCGAAGTTCCATACACCATTTGGCTCCAAATTTTCCAGCCATGAAACACACAAATAGACACACAATTTCCATCAATTCTTGCATGGAATTTCACTTAAAAATTCTAGGGTTTGAGAGGTCTTTACCATAGCTTACCCTTGGTTCATGGAGCCGAAATTTCTTCTCCCATGGTGGCTGTCTTTGCTCGCTGTTTTGGACACCAAAATTGCTCCAAAATTTTCACCAACCCTTGGTGAATCACTGCTGCCCTTGCCGTCCTTCAAGCAGCCCAAAACCCATGAAATTTTTGCTTCCAAAATCTGCACTCCAAGCAGCCGAACAAGCACACCCACAAGCACCAAAATCAATCATTGGCTCATGGTTGCTCTTCCTTTCTCCTTGCTCGGCTCACACAAAGAATTGGCCTGAAATTTCTTCTTCACTTTCTTCCTCTCCTCCCACGGTTTCAGCACAGAATTTCTGGAGAAATTCCAGATCTTGGGCTTGGTTCTTGCACCAAAAACCCGCACACACACACACATAGAAATATGGAAGATCACACATGGAATTTCCAAATTTTTTTCTTGCCTTTCTCTCTCCCTCTTGGCTCACGGTTTTCTGATGAAGAATGGCTGGACTTGTGGCTGTTTTCTGGATTTATTTCCAGCTTCCACCGACTCTCACTCAAGGAAGCTTCAAGAGGATAAGTTCAACCTTTTTGCTTAATTAACTTTTGACTCCAATATTTTATTTTCTTTGACTTTTCTCTAGCTTTCTCTCCAAGGCTCACGGCTGGGAGGATCAGAAGCAGCTGGAAGAGCTGACCTGGAAGGCTGAGGTAAGGGCTGAGCTCATGCCTTATGTCACCAATTTTTCAAAAATTCCATTTTTGCCCCCGAAACTGAAAATTCTTACAAAAATACCCTCTAGGTGTCCGATTGTCCTAAAAATCGACACACCCATCCTATTTGATGATATAATCATCTTGGTAACTTTATACGTCCATTTCGTCAATTTTCCAAAATTTACACTTTTGCCCCTAAAAGTGAAAATTTTGCATTTATGCCCCAAAATTCCAAAAATTGGCATAATGCTTACTTTTCACTCCAATATCAATCTTTTCATGATTTTATGTGATTTTCTTCCATAAAATCACATATTTCCAAAATTTACATTTTTGCCCCGAAAGACAAAATCTTTTCTTTTTCGCCCTCGAAGTGGCTATTTCTTGTTTTCTTCTCGCAAAATATGTTATTTCCTTATTGGGCCTCATCTAATAACGTCTCGTGACGTACTTCACATATTTTTCAAAATTTACATTTTTGCCCCCAAAAATGAAAAATTTGACGTTTTTGCCCTTAGGCCTGGATTGGTCTCCATGGGTGATATCTTGACTGAATATATCAGTCTGGCCTTAAGTACTGCTAGGGATGCTTGATTTACGGGTGATTCTACTGTTTAATTGGGCTATACCGCCCATACTGATATATTTTACAGTATTTTCGAATACTGCAGCATTTTCCAATGTCGGGTCAACTGTTGACCACTTTTGGTCAAACTTTGACTTTTTCGGTCAAAGTTGACTTTTCGGTCAAACTTTGACCTTTTCGGTCAAAGTTGACTTTTTGGGTCAAACATTGACTTTCTTAGTCAAAATTGACTTTCTAGGTCAAGCTTTGACTTTCTTGGTCAAAGTTGACTTTTTGGTCAAACTTTGACTTTTTTTGTCAAAGTTGACTTTTCGGTCAAACTTTGACTTTTTCGGAAAAACGTCCCTATTCGCCCCTTTCGCCCTGAAAAGGCGTTTTCTAACCTTAAAAATCTATTCTGAGTCTTATTGAGCCATAAGACTCCGTAAAACGTGTGAAAAACCCTTAACCGAGTTTTTCCGCAAACATCTCAAAATATGCTCATAATTCCTTTATAGAAGGAAAAATGGCAACATGAAATTCTAGGTATTACAATGTTCACTAAGGATAAATAACATGATAAGAAATCATAAGTAAAGTGTCGTACCGACCTCCCATAAGGTGGAGGATTTTTCATGTTAAAGTAAAGGATTTACCCTCTCGTTGATGCGGGAGGGTGTAATCACCAAATGTTCCCAGAGCAGTTAGGGACCTTGCAACCCCTAACTGTATCTGGAGGCGCGCTAAAACTGAAATTTTCATCTCCAAAATCATAAGATGGACGGCTTCTAAGCAGCCATGTGTCCAAACCGAAAAATACAATCTAACCTTAACTAAATGGTGCATAGACTTCTAACTAAATCAACCAAATATGATTGATCTTTAGCTTGATTGAATTCTAGCTAATAAAATCTAGAATTTCAAAGCTTACTACACATATTAAAATCATAACTCAAACTTTTCTTGAATCTCACATTTTAACCCCAAAAAGTAAAATTCCTTACATCTAGGTCCCTAAGAGCTATCCGGCCCTAAATGGTGACATTTGTCATCTTTTCCATACTTGGTCATCCTTTTAAAAACCGAATATCATCCATAACACCTTATTTGGCTTTTATCTACTTTATACTTAATTTACCTATAATGGTCTCATAACTTTTTCTACTTATTGCCTTAATCATATCTTAGGTCATGTTGAACTAACCTTGACCGATATTAGTTTTCGAACATCTACTTCACCTTTCTTCTATAAAAAGGCTCAAATCATACATACATAACTTATCATTGAATCTTAAACCTTTAAGAATTCAAGAATGTGCAATAAATCATAACATAAATCTCATATAACATGTGCATTTCAAACTTGAATATCCTTTAAAAAGGAAAACATGTAGTTACAGAAAAGTTGGTTATTACAATAATAATCATAGAAAAAGTAGGTATTACAATCTACCCCCTTAAAAATTTTCGTCCTCGAAAATCAAAACAACTCAGGGTAGTTTTTCCTCATCTCATCTTCTAGTTCCCAGGTTGCTTCCTCGACCTTATGATTTCGCCATAAGATCTTAACCATAGGAATAGTTCTATTTCTTAAAACCCTATCTTCCCTATCGAGAATGCTAACGGGTCTCTCCTCGTAAGTTAGGTCGGTCTGAACCTCTACCGGTTCTTGACTGAGTACGTGGGAAGGGTCTGGAACGTACTTCTTGAGCATCGAGACGTGAAACACGTTATGCATTGACGCTAACTCTGGCGGTAGAGCGAGCTTATACGCAACTTTTCCAATCCTTTCGAGGATTTCAAACGGTCCCGTGTACCGTGGACTGAGCTTTCCTTTCTTGCCGAATCTCATTACCCCCTTCATAGGGGCAATTTTGATGAAAACTGCCTCTCCAACTTGAAACTCTAATGGTCTTCGACGTCGGTCAGCATAACTCTTCTGTCGGCTAAAAGCTACGTCGAGCCTTTGCCTGATCTTTCTGATATCTTCAGACGTCTTTTCGATGAAGTCCGTAGTTTGTAGTTGCTTCTGCCCAACTTCTTGCCAATGTAGAGGTGATCGACATTTTCGTCCATACAATGCTTCAAATGGGGCCATCCCAATTGATGCATGGTAACTGTTGTTATAGGAAAACTCGATCAGTGATAGTTTCTCATCCCAATTTCCCTTGAAATCCAAGACACAGGATCTTAACATATCCTCTAGTGTCTGTATAGTTCTCTCCGATTGCCCATCTGTCTGGGGGTGAAATGCCGTACTAAACTTCAATTTCGACCCCATAGCGGGGTGAACACTCATCCAAAATCGCGAGGTGAAGCGTCCATCACGATCTGAGATGATCGATTTTGGTACTCCGTGTAGCCTAACAACCTGAGTTACGTAGATTCCTGCCAATCTTTCCACTGAAAAAGTTGTTTTAATCGCAACAAAGTGGGCAGATTTGGTCAATCTGTCGAAAATGACCCAAATCGCATCGTTCCCACTTGTTGTTCTAGGCAGTCCTACTACGAAATCCATCGTGATTTGCTCCCATTTCCATTCAGGAAGCTCAATTTTCTGTAGTTCGCCTTCCGGATGTCGATGTTCAGCCTTAACTTTCTAGCAAGTCAAGCATTTTGACATGAATTCCGCTATTTCATTCTTCATGTTGGGCCACCAATAGGTCTCTCGGAGATCCTTATACATCTTGGAAGCTCCTGGATACACAGAATACGGCGTTTTATGTGCCTCTGTCATGATTTGATCCTTCAAATCCTCCACATCCGGTACACAAATTCTTCCTTGGAAGTACATAACTCCATCCTCGGAAGTCTTGAATTTCGCTTTCTCTTCGTCGAACAGTTGCGCGCTGAGCAGTGAGGAATCCCTTCCTTGATGCGCCTTAATGGAGTCTAGCAAGTCCGACTTAAGAGTTAACGAAGACAATCTTCCCGTGATCATTTCCAAGTTAAAATCGGCTATTTCCCGTTGCAACGGCTTAGGAAAAGCTTCAATAGACATCAGTATGCCTACTGACTTCCTACTTAGCGCGTCGGCTACCCTGTTTGCCTTTCCAGGGTGGTAAAGGATTTCGCAATCGTAATCCTTTACTAGCTCTAATCATCTGCGCTGTCTCATATTTAACTCCTTTTGAGTAAAAATATACTTGAGGCTCTGGTGATCTGTGTAAATTTCACATCTATTCCCGTACAAGTAGTGTCTCCAAATCTTGAGTGCGAAGACCACTGCAGCTAGTTCCAGGTCGTGCGTCGGATAATTCCTTTTGTGATTCTTTAGTTGTCTCGACGCATAAGCTACAACGTTTCCATTCTGCATCAAGACAGCTCCTAATCCATTCTTAGAACCATCACTATAATTCACGAAGTTTCCTGCATCTACATCAGGAATTATTAGTACGGGCGCGCTCGTCAACCTCCTTTTAAGTTCCTGGAAATTCTCCTCGCATTTAGGAGTCCATTCAAACTTCTTCTCCTTTCTGGTGAGGGTGGTGAGAGGCGTTGCGATCTTCGAAAATCCCTCTACGAACTTCCGGTAATATCCTGCTAACCCAAGGAAACTTCTTATCTCCGTGACGTTCCTGGGTGCTGGCCATAGACTGACTGCTTCTACTTTTGCTGGATTTACCGAAATTCCCTCTTTAGACACCACATGCCCCAAGAAATGAACTTTTTCCAGCCAAAATTCACACTTCGTGAATTTAGCATACAACTGATGTTGCCTTAGCACCTCCATTACCACCCTAAGGTGATGTTCATGCTCCTCCTTGGACCTTGAGTAGATCAAAATATCGTCAATAAAGACGATTACGAACTTATCCAAGTACTCCTTGAACACACGGTTCATGAGATCCATAAAAGCGGCAGGGGCATTGGTCAATCCAAACGGCATGACTAGGAACTCGTAGTACCCATAGTGCGTTCGAAAAGCTGTTTTGGAGATGTCTGACTCCTTGATCTGAAGCTGATGGTAGCCTGAACGTAAGTCGATCTTTGAAAATACAACCGCTCCTCGGAGTTGATCGAAGAGATCGTCTATCCTCGGAAGAGGGTACTTATTCTTGATCGTAATCTTATTCAGTTCACTGTAGTCGATGCACATACGTAAGGATCCATCATTTTTTTTTACAAACAGGACGGGTGCTCCCCATGGGGAGTGACTCTGTCTGATGAACCCTTTGTCCAACAGCTCCTATAGCTGTACTTGCAGTTCTCGCAGCTCTGCCGGTGCCATCCTATACGGTGCTTTCGATACCGGTGCGGCTCTGGGTAACAGCTCGATTTCGAACGAAATTTCTCGTTCTGGCGGAAGTCCAGGTAACTCTTGTGGAAAGACATCCACGTATTCCCTTATAATGGGGACGTCGTCCGGTGTTAGTTCCTTCTCCTGATCCTTATCCACCATGTTAGCTAAATACCCCTGACATCCATTAGCTAACATCTTCCATGCTCTTACTGCCGAGACAAGCTTGGTGGCGGAATTCCGGGATTGCCCGTAAAAGTTAAACTCATCTTGGTCGTCGGGGTTAAAGGTCACGCAACGTTTTCTACAGTCAATCCTAGTGTTGTACCTTTCTAAGAAATCCATCCCCAAGATCACATCGAAATCATGGAGTTTGATTGCGATGAGATCTGCAAGTAATTCTCGACCACTTATACTAACGGAAACATTTTGGATCCAGTAGTTGGATCACAAAATTTCTCCGGATGGCAGAGAGGCATTAAAAGATTGATCTACCCTATTCACACTGTTTCCTAATTTCTGACCGAACTCCATCGATATGAACGAGTGAGTAGCGCCAGAATCAAACAATGCAATTACATCATAGGTGGTGATAGAGATCTGACCTGTCACCACATGTGATGTTCCTACCTCGGCGTCTCCTCTGGTATAGGCGTAGATCCTGGCTTGAGGTTCAGGCGCCTCCAATCTTCCTTGTGCCATTGGAGGTACCTCAAGCTTGGCTTGGACTGCATGAAGTTGACGCTGGTTGGGGTTCCGATTCTGGTACTGGGGTTGCTGGTTCTAATTATTCTGGGGACAGCTCCTTGCGTAATGCCCCTCCTTGCCACAAACGTAGCAAGTATTTGTTCCCTTCCGACAAACTCCGGGGTGCTTCTTCCCACAGCTTTCACATGTGGGATAACTGGCATTATTCCCCTCATTTCCCCGATTATTCCTTTTCTGGGGGAAATTTCGTTGCTGCCCCTGACCATTAGAATTCCCCTTCCGCTTATTTTTCCCAAACTGCTTGGGATTTTGGGCGGAGTTGGTCGCTTGTCCCTTTGAATTCGAATCTGCACCTTGACGGGGTTGTGCTGGCCTAGCAGTGGTTTTCTCCTCTTTCCTGGCTTTGAAGATCTAAGCCCGAGCCTCTTTGTCTCTGTTAATCCAATACTCGGCTCGTATAGCTCGGCTTACGCAGTCAGACACTGTCCTAGGCAGACTACTGCCACACTGACTTGCTTGGCAATGTCGGTCCTAAATATTTTCATCATGAGTCGTACTTTTTCGGCGTCACTTGGTACTAGATTCGGGCATAACCGAGCGAGTTGCTCGAATCTCGTGATCGCTTCCATCACCGTCATCGATCCTTGATGGAAGTTAGTGAGTTCATCTTGCTGCACGGCGAGCACCTCTTTGTTGTAATACATAGCACGGAACTCGTTCTCGAAATCCTGCCAGTTCATTGTCATCGTGTTCCGGCGCAGTTGCACTGTTCTCCACCAATGCCTCGCGTCTTTCTTGAGAGCAAAAGAAGCGCACAGCACCTTCTCTTGTTCCGTAAGTTGCATAATGTGACGGCCCGAACCACCCACCTAACACCCACGTGGGGCCGACCGCGCGGATGCGGGGCGCCGGGACCATCACCTTCATACATAACTTACTTTAACTTGAAAATGCGGAATAAAATTTTATTTTTTTTATTTTTTTTTTGAAACTTCTTTTGAACATTGTTTTAAAACTTTCTTTGAACTTCATAACTTGGATTTCATTTTAAAATCTTGACTTGAAACCCATACACTAAAATTGTGCATCGTACTTTGAACATTTCATACATACATAACATACTTGACTTTTAAACATACATGAAAAACTTCATAACTTTAATCATAATGCGGAAAATTATGCGTAGTGGTATCCCACACCGCCCTTCACTTGCTGCATCCTCTCCAAGCCCACCAAGTAAGGCCACAAGCCTTTTATCTCTACCTGCAGTATGGAATATATTTGATGAGCTTGCGCTCAGCAAGTACAAACGCGATCTCACAAAACATTTTCATTTAAACATCTTGAAACATACTTCATCATAAAACATATGCATGAACCATTTATGTCCATTTATGCATTTCCTTTTAACTTGTACTTATCTTTCATATGGGCCCCATAGTGTGCGTACCCTTAACATATAGCGCGCCTTTAGATACAGTTAGGGTTTGCAAGGTCCCTAACTGCTCTAAGAAAAACATAAGTGATTACACCCTCCCGCATCAACGAGAGGGCGAATCCATAAGTTTAACATAAAAATCCTCCACCTTGGGGGAGGTTGGTACGACACTTTACTTGTGTATTTTTACCAAGTGGTTTATCATTAGTGAACATACCTTATGATGTCACAAAATCATAACTTATAATGCACATGACATATTTTAACATAACATGGCCGCTTTAAAATATGGCATCGTTAAAATATGGCAGTCTTTAAAATTCTTTAAATCATGGCCTCATTAAAACATGATACATTTAAAACATAAAATCCTTGAAAACATAACATTTAAACATAGCATTGCATATTTGAACATAAATTACTATTTATCCATACCACAGGTGAGGTTTGTACTTACCTTAAGTCCTACGCTCTTGACGTAACATTCCTCGTGATATCTCAACAGGTTCCTATTCCTGTTTCAAAGGAGGTGTAAGATAAGGTTAACTTATCTTACCATAAATCGTGACATATGATGTTGGTATCCTAACCAACATCTATGAGCAATCCTAGATGTGTGTGTTTGTATGTCCCCTCTAATATCTCTTGTAAACCTGATTGGTTACTTCCTTCATCATGGGCTTATATTTTAATTGTTACTTGGTTCATAATCCATTGGGTTATTATCTCTTTAATAACCCTAGGTCATAGCCCATTTCATTAATCTTGGTATCCTTTAGGGTTATATTGGGTAACCCTAAAGTCAACTCTTGGTCAACCCAAGTCAACATGTAGTCAACTAAGGTCAACCCCCTTTGGGTTAAACGTTGGGCTATGGGCTTAGCCCCGTAACTCGGATATAATCCTGGTTACCGTTCGTAGTCGGCTTGATTACCCATTTTTACCTTGAAACTCCATTTCTTGATTTTTGGAAAGCATTATATAATTATCTTCCAAAAATCCATTTATTTGCTTGTAAAAACTCTTACTTCATAAATCTTGAAAATACTTGGCTAAAATCATTCTTTTCTTTACTTCTTGATAAAATGTGGAATTTAAATTCCGAACTCTTAAAATTCCACTTCTCTTCTTGAAAAATCTCATTTTCCTTTAACTTATGGAAAATCCCATTTTTCTTCAACTTGAACATTTTGGGTGAATAATCCCAAAACTCTTGTAAAAATTCATTTTCTTAAAACGGAACTTCATAAAATTATTCCGGACTGAAAATTGCGATTGGAACGGTTTTCGTAGTCAAAATAACAGGTTAGAATACTTTACATTCTTTTTTTGAACACATTTTGTAAAACTTTGGTGCTTGGATTTTCGGATTCCCTGAGCACCTTCCGTAAAACCAACCCAGTTTAAAAATCGGCTCATAATCCGAAAAACTTGTCTTCACAAAAGTTGTAGCTATCGAAAAATCCTAAAACTTTCATGTTTTGTAAAAAATCCAGATCTACCTAGATTCGTACCAGTTTTCGTTTGAAACTAGCTGATACTGAAAAACGGAGTGAAAACTGGCCTCAGGGATCAGCCATGGGTTTTCATAAAAATGAAGGCCTTTGGAGCCTTATTTCGAGATTCTGTTCGCGTTGCTCTCTAGTAAAAGTTGTTCTGAGCAACTTTTGTGTTTTAACTTTTACCCTGTTCGGCCTTTAAGGGCCTCAAAATTCCACTTTCCCGAAACTGGCCAGTTTCGACTCCGAAATGGCAGTTTCGGTTGTTAATCCGGTTTTACATCCTAGTTCGCGGATTCTAACTCGACCAATCACATCGGGAGCCTATACGTTAAACAAGCAACGTATCTAACGTCCCATACATTCATTCTTGCCCATCCATCATGTAATACCTAGAATTTTCATGATTGCCATTTTTTCTTTTAAAGAGGAATTATGAGCATACATTGTGATGTTTACGGAAAAACTCAGTTAAGAGTTTTTCACACGTTTTACGAAGTCTTATGGCTCAATAAGACTCAGAATAGATTTTTAAGGTTAGAAAACGCCTTTTCTAGTCGAAAGGGGCGATAAGGAACGTTTTTCCGAAAAAGTCAAAGTTTGACCGAAAAAGTCAACTTTGACCGAAAAAGTCAAAGTTTGACCAAAAGTGGTCAACAGTTGACTCGAGAGTGAAAAGTGATGCAGTATGCGAAAATACTGTAAAATATGTCAGTATGGGCGGTATAGCCCAAGTATACAGTAGAAAATAAGAAACACCCTAGAAATCAAGCATCACTAGCATTAGTTAAGGCCAAACTGACTTTTTTAGTCAAGAAATCATCAAAGGAGACCAATCCAGGTCAAAGGGCAAAAATGTCAAAATTTTCATTTTTGGGGGCAAAAATGTAAATTTTAAAAAATATGTGAAGTACGCCAAGTGACGTCGTTAGATGATGTCACAATAAAGTAATAACATGCTATGCAAGAAGGAATTAAGAAATAGCCACTTTCGAGGGCGAAAATGCAAATATTTTGTCTTTCGGGGCAAAAATGTAAATTTTGAAAATATGTGATTCAGGTATGAGAAAATCACATAAAATCATGAAAAGACTGGTATTTAATGGAAAAGCAAGCAATATGGCCATTTATGACATTTGGGGGCATAAATGCAAAAATTTTCACTTTTGGGGCAAAAGTGTAAATTTTAGAAAATTGACGAAATGAGCGTATGAAGTTACCAAGATGATAATACCATCAAATAGGATGGGTGTGTTGATTTTTAAGACAATCGGACCCCTAGAGGGCATTTTTGCAAGAATTTACATTTTCGGGGGGCAAAAATGTAATTTTTGAAAAATGGTGAGCTAAGCCATGACCTAAGCCATGACCTCAGCCCCTCCATCAGCCAATCCAGCTGGAAATTAGCTGTCCACAGCCGTGAGCCATTGGGGAGAAAAGGCCAAGAAAATGAAAAGTTTGGGGTCAAATTAGAATTTTGAAAAGTTTGATCATTATCCTTTGCAAGCCACCATGGGAGTCGACAAAAGGGAGCTGGAAAATTCCAGAAAACAGCCAAGCCATGGCCATCTCCCATCAGAAATCCGAGAGCCATGAGAGGGAGAGAAAGACCAAGAAAAAAAGTTGGAAAAACCTTGTGAGAAGCCATCATGGTGCACGGTTTTGGAGCTTCAAGCAAGCAAGGAAAATCTGGAAATTTTCCAGATTTTCTGACCAGAAATCCGTGGAGAAGAGAAGGAGAAAAGTGCAGAAAAATTTCGGTCCAAAACCATGGGTGAGCCGAGCTTGGTGGAGGAGAAAGCAACCATGGAGCCAAGGTGATTTGTGCTTGGTGATGGGGGCTGATTTCGGCCATGAGAGTGTGCAGAAAAATGGAGAAAATTTTTATGGGTTTGGGGCTGTATGAGGCTCGGTTTGGCAGCAGTGATTCACCAAGCATGGTGAAGATTTTTGGTGCAATTTGGAGCCCAAAAATCAGTGTGCAGTGGCAGCCAACCAAAGGGGACAGATTTTGGTTCACAAACCCTAGGGTAAGTCTTGGTATAATCTCTCAAACCCTAAGCTTTTCCACACAAAATTGATGGTTAATTATGTGTATGTTGTATGTGTGCATGGCTGGAATTTTTGGAGTATTTTGGTTGAAGAAAGTTCGGCTGCAAGGAGGCAGCCAAGGTGGAGCAGCCATGCAACCAAGGGTTCGGCTCCATGGGTGGAACCAATATCCGAAATTTGGTGAGGTATAAGCCCTAACCCTAAGCCTTGGTTCAAGCTTTTATAAAGAGGTTTATGATGTATTTTAAGCAATGGAATGTATGGGCATATACTCGGTTTTTTTTTTTTTATGTTATGCTTAAGCTAGGGGATGGATGCTTGATTAAGGGTGTAGTATGCTAGGTTAGCCTTGCATGATTTTCTGTTTTGTGTGCTATGTTTTATGCTTGCTTGTGTGCATGGTTTGCATGGTTTAATTGGTTGGTTATGTCCCTGTTCATGGTGCAGCCGAGTATGGCTCTTATGCTAGGGTGTTAGAGTTTATTTCGGTTTGCTTTGTGAGATGCAATCCCATGTTGATGCAACCCTAGAATGCATGCAAGCCTAGGTTAAGTTCCGGTTTGGTTTGGATGGCCACGAGGGGGTAACATGTCCAAAGCATGTGGGGCGTTAGTTAACGTTGCATGTGATTGATTTAGGCTCCCGAGTGATCGGTTGAGTTAGATCCCGCGAAGTAGGACGTGTAAAATAAATGTAAGCACGAAACTGGCAGGTTCGGGTTCAATCTGCCCAGTTTTCGTAAACGAAAAATTACAGGCCCTTAGAGGCCGAATTTGGGGAAACGTAAAACATGAAAGTTGTCCAAAACAACTTTTTCTAGGGGGCTAGGCGAGCCGTTTTTCAAAATAAGGCTCCAAAGGCCTTCAAAAATGACAAAACTCGTGGCTCAACCTTTTACGTCCCCAGACCCAGTTCCGTTCCGGGGTCAGCCAGTTTCAACTCGAAACTGGTACTAATCTAGACCGAATTAGGAGTTTTGTAAAACACTAAAGTTTTAGCATTTTTCGAGAGCTAGAACTTTCGTGAAGAAAACTTTTTCAGATCACGAACCGATTTTAAGATAAAAATTGTTTTATGAAGGGTGCTCAGGGAATCCGAAATCCCTGCACCACAAACTTAACAAGTGATTTTAGAAAATTAGTTTTTCAACCTTAAATGGGTATTTTGACTATGAAAATCGTTCCAATGACGGTTTTCGACCTAAAATGATTTTACAAAGCATAATTCCAAGAGTTTGGATTTTATGAAGTGAGTTATGAATTTTTACAAGGAAAGTGAAAATTTGGGATTTTTCCTAAGTATTCTTCTAAGTATGGAAATGTGATTTTTCAAGCTATGTTTTAGCGTACGATTAGTTCACGAATGGTAATCGGGTGATATGCCCGAGTTGCCGGGTCAAGCCCAAGACCCGAGAGGTTGACCCGAGAGGGTTGACCATAGTTGACCATGGTTGACCAAGGTTGACTTTTGTTGACTTTTGGTTAACTAATAGCTTTAAGTTAGTTTATCCTCACGGGTTATCCAAAGTAACCCCGAAGGATACCGTTAAGCTCAACCAAAGGGTTATCGGATATAACCCGATAATTTCAGATATAGATAAGCAATCCTTAGAGGTTTGAGTTGGCTTAGCACGCCAGGTTACCCTTGGTAACCAGGTTAGATGCTATGCACGTAAGGGACATACAACCAAGGGCATGCAAACATTTTGGGTTGTTTACCTGCATTTTTCACGAGATTAAGTAGAACATGTCCTTGTTAAGCAGGCAGAACCTGCAGCTGGGCCAGGAATGGAACAGCACTAGACGGGACAATTTAGCAAGAATGTCAGACGGAAAGGTAAGTACAATTCCGCCTACAGCATGAACATGTTTGTTTGCATAAGTTGTGTTTAGAAATCATGAATAGGATTTCATGAGTCATGTAGTATGTGTATGTATGTCATGTTATGTATGTTTGTCATGTTATGTATGTATGTCATGTTATGTATGTATGTCATGTCATGTAGTATGTGTATGTATGTTATGTTATGTATGTATGTCATGTTATGTAGTATGTGTATGTATGTCATGTCATGTAGTATGTTTATGTTATGTCAAGCATGTAGTATGTTTATGTTAAGTTTTGTGACATCACGAAGCATGTCCACTTTAAAAAGGCACATGGTAATGTATAAGATCAGTACAGTAGAACATGTTGTGTTGTACGAACTCGCCTTTGTGGTAAGTTCAAACGGCATGTTCCATGTTTTGACTTGATATGGAAGGGCTGCCACCTCTACTCCATGTCAAACTGTGTGTTTCATGGTTTACGTTGGTTGGTCGGACCGCCTTCAATCACTCCATGGTTACGTGCCTAAATACATACACACATGGTACTGTAGTAAGATAAGATCAGTAGGATGACCATATTATAATGAATCATAATTGGTTCACGATTTTTGTGCATTAGTTGCATGCGGATAGGATGTTGTGCTTACTGAGCTTTTTAGCTCATAGCTTACGTTTATGCTGTAGGTAAGTTTCCTACCGGCACTTCCTGCTACAAGCTGTGGATAGATGGCGCAACAGAATGTGAAATGTGGGTATGGACTGCTACGGGATTTCCGAAATGCGTTTAAATGAAAATGTGTTTTCATTATGTTTTCAGCATGTATGCATGTATGTTTAAGTTCAGTTATGTATGTATGGAGCTTTCCGCTCAGGTGAAAGCTCAGTACTCTGTGAGTACACCAGAATCAGTTAAAGTTTTATAAAATAAAAACAGTTTTTAAGTTTAGTTTAACTTGTGTTAAAGTTTTATGATTTCCGTAATAAAGGTTTTCTAGTAATAATTTTTAGAAAAGAAGAAAAAAAAATTTACTCTAGAAATTGGGTAACTTTATTTTTCAATCAAGCAAGTAAGTAAGTAATGTCACGGACCGAACGTTCCAGGTTCGCGCGGTCGGACACCGCGTGGGTCTTAGGGTGGCTAGTAGGGGCGTGACAGAGGTGGTATCAGAGCCAAGGGTTTTTGTATTAGAGCAAAAAGTTTTTCTGCCATCCCGTTTCACAATTCTGCCGACAGCGCCACAGCATTGTAAGTTGTTTTCTTACTCTGTGTAGTTGTAAGATTAGCATAAAGACATGTACCTGGTTTTAAACCCAGGTTAGATTAATTAGGGTCGAAAGGAGCAGCAAGGCTTCGTCGGCATTCCAAGGAATGGAGGAGCAGCTCCGCATCTTCGACAACACCCAGAGCAGTAGCTTCACAGAATGGAGAGTCTTCTCCGATTACGCGCTACAAGGACGCATTTTCCAATTACGTTACGTTGCCAGTCAACGACCAGACGAGGTGACGCCTCAAATCAGTCAGATCAGATGTGTAGCAGTTGATATGCTTACCTAGAAGATTTCATGGATCAGCACTGCCAACAGATCAGAGTTGCGCAGCAGAAGCGTGGTGAAGACGCTATGTTATGATATAATATGAAGAGATTGCGAGAAATCTCTAGTAAGATATGTTAAGATAAGAAAGAGTATAAGTTATGGGAGTAGAAGCTAGAAATTGGTTAATCGTGGGTACGACGGAACCAAATTTCGTAGAAGTTTATCTTGCAACTGTTTTGCCCAAGTTGCAAGGGTAAGTGCTAGAATAGCAATAAGATATAAGATTGATTCCCGGATAAGGGAGATTATGAGATTATGAGGAGTATAGATATTCCTAAGAATTAAGATTATACCCTGGTGTTATAAGGGAAAAGTTTGAAGCGAACAGAAAAGCTTCTTTTATCCAGGTAGTAGTTGGATATTTTAGTAGACCTTCCAACGCATCACTCGAACAATATTATGAATTTTCCAAAATAAACTTTGAAAAGTTTCAAAGACAGTATTTTTAGCAGAAATGCTTAGACTATGATCTTATGTTAATGGAACCACTTCACGTTAGAAAGACGACCAAATCCTTGAGGAAGAAATTCCAAGATAGGGGTTGTCACACGTATGAAGTTCCGAGTAGGAAATTGATTACGAAAGGCCATTATGCAAAGTAAAAAGGTTCTAGTAGCATAGGATCAAGTTTCTAGAGAGAAATTATATTTCAGAAAGAATATTAAAGTATGATATGATATGTTTTCCAAGAGTGGGAACGATTTTCAGTAAGTTTTTCAAGTAAGAATAAGCAGTATAAGTTATGTTTTTAAAGTGTGACGAGTTATTTGATATACTTGTCCAACTTTTTATGTAAACAGTTCTTGTGATGCAGTAGGAAAGGAAAGTATGTTAGTATGACAGTATGCAGTAAGATAAGTATGATCGGTATGATAAGTAAGCAAGTTCAGCAGTATGATAGTATGAATGTTAAGCATGATAGTATGTAAGCATGATAAGTATGATAAGTGTGATAAGCATGAAGATATGCAAGTAAGATTATGGTTCTGTATAAGAGATAAGATCCCATTAAAGGTTAAAATGGGAATATGAACGAACCATTATGGACTTATGGTGTATTTAGAAGAAAAATCACCTAGAAGTGTCAGAATTTTCGAGGGCGAAAATTTTATAAGGAGGGTAGAATGTAATATCCAGAATTTCGTGTTGCCATTTTCCTTCTAAAGAGGAATTATGAGCATATGTTGTGATATTTACGGAAAAACTCAGCTAAGAGTTTTTCACACGTTTTACGAAGTCTTATGGCTCAATAAGACTCAGAATAGATTTTTAAGGTTAGAAAACGCCTTTTCAGGGCGAAAAGGGCGAAAAGAAACGTTTTCCCGAAAAAGTCAAAGTTTGACCGAAAAAGTCAACTTTGACCGAAAAAGTCAAAGTTTGACCAAAAGTGGTCAACGGTTGACTCGATAGTGAAAAATGCTGCAGTATGAGAAAATACTGTAAAATATGTCAGTATGGGCGGGATAGCCCAAGTAGATAGTAGAAACACCCTAGAAATCAAGCATCCCTAGCATTATTTAAGGTCAGAATGACATTTTTAGTCATGAAATCACCCAAAAGGACAAGTCAAAGTCAAAGGGCAAAAATGTCAAAATTTTCATTTTTGGAGGCAAAAATGTAAATTTTGAAAAATATGTGAAGTAAGTGAAGTGACGTCGTAGATGATGTCACAATAAGGTAATAACTTGCTTCGCAAAAAGAAATTAAAGAACGGCCAGTTTCGGGGATGAAAATGCAAAGATTTTGTCTTTCGGGGCAAAAATGTAAATTTGGGAAATATGTGATTCAAGGATGAGAAAATCACATAAAATTATGAAAAGAATGATATTTGATGGAAAAGTAAGCATTATGGCCAATCATGGAGTTTAGGGGCATAAATGCAAAAATTTTCACTTTTGAGGCAAAAGTGTAAATTTTAGAAATTTGACGAAATGAGCGTATGAAGTCACCAAGATGATAATATCATAAAATAGGATGGGTGTGTTGATTTTTAGGACAATCGGACACCTAGAGGGCATTTTTGCAAGAATTTCCATTTTCGGGGGGCAAAAATGTAATTTTTGAAAAGTCGTGAGGTAAACCATGACATAAGCCATGACCTCAGCCTTGCCATCAGCATAACCAGCTGGAGATGAGCTGGGAACAGCCGGCTGCCATTGGGGAGAAAAGGCCAAGAAATGGAAAAGTTAGGGGCCAAAATAGAATTTCCAAAAAGTTGTCAAAAAGCCTATAAATACCCATCTTTTTGGTGCAGAAAAAAATTAGAGAAAGGCAGCTAACCCCTGCCCATTTTTGTCCAGAAAATCCGTGAGGGAGAGGAAGAGAAAAAGGGAAGCCAAAAGTTGGAAGAAAATTTTATGTGATCCAACCTTGGAGGCTCGGTTTTGGAGCATGGAGAGCCAAGCCAAAATCTGGAATTTTTCCAGATTTTGTGAGCTGCAGCCGTGCATGGAGGAGAGGAAGAAAGTGAAGAAAATTTTCAGCCAAAACTCAAGGTGAGCCGAGCATGGAGAAGAGAAACCAACTAGGTGCCATGGAGGAGTTTTGGTGCCTTGGTGGGGGCTGATTTCGGCCATGAGAGGTGCATGATTTTTGGAGAGAAAATTTCATGAGTTTGGGCTGCATAAGGGTCGGCCATGGCTGCAGAAATTCGCCAAGCATGGTGAAAATATTTGGAGTAATTTGGAGCCAAAATCCGAGTGCAATTGGCAGCCAAAGGGAGATGAGATTTCGGATCCAAAACCATAGCCAAACCAAGGGTAAGTCAAAGGTAAAACCCTAAAACTTTTAAGAAATTTTCCATGCAAGAATTCATGGATTGATTATGTGTATGCTTGGTGTATGCATGGCAGGAAAAATGGAACCCAAATGGAGGGATAAATTCGGCTGCAAAGAGGCAGCCAAGAGGAAGCCAAGGGTTCGGCTCCAAAGGGGGATCCATTTCCGAAAATTGTGGGAGGTAAACCCTAACCCTAAGTTTTGGTTAAGCATTAATTTTGAGATATTTATGATGTATTTTCATGCTTGTATGTAAGGGCATAAGCTCAGATTTTGGTTATGCTTAAGCTAGGGAATGGATGCTTGATTAGGATGTGTAGTATGCTAGGTTAGCTTTGCATGATTTTATGATTTTGTGCTATGATTTTATGCTTGCTTGAGTGCTTAGTTGCATGGTTATATGGTTGATAATGTCCCTGTTCATGGTGCAGCCGAGTATGGCTCTTATGCTAGGGTGTTAGATTTTATTTCGGTTTGGTTTGATGATGCCAACTCCATGTGATGCAAGCCCTAGAATGCAATGCAAACCTAGGTTTAGTAGTTCCGGATTGGTTTGCATAGCCACGAGGGGGTGACATGTCCAAAGCATGTGGGACATTAGTTAACATTGCATGTGATTGATTTAGGCTCCCGAGTGATCGGTTGAGTTAGTTCGCGACTTAGGACGCGTAAAATAAAAGTAATCCGAAAACTGGTCAGATTCGGCTAAGTCTACCCAGTTTTCGTAAACAAAAAATAACAGGCCTTTAAAGGCCGAATTTGGGAAAACGTAAAACATGAAAGTTGTCCGGAACAACTTTTTCTAGGGGGCTCGCGAGCTGTTTTTCAAAATAAGGCTCCAAAGGCCTTCAAAAATGCCAAAACCCGTGGCAAATATTTTTACGTCCCCAGACCCGTTCCCAGGGGTCAGCCAGTTTCAACTCAAAACTGGTACGTTTCTAGGCCGAATTAGGAGTTTTGTAAAACATGAAAGTTTTAGCATTTTTCGAGAGCTAGAACTTTTGTGAAGAAAACTTTTTCAGATTACGTACCGATTTTAAGATAAAAATTGTTTTATGAAGGGTGCTAAGGGATCCGAAATCCCTGCACTACAAAGTTAACAAATGATTTTGGAAAATTGGTTTTTCAACCTTAAACAAGTATTTTGACTACGAAAATCATTCCAAAGACGGTTTTCGACCTAAAATGATTTTACGAAGCAAAAATTCAAGAGTTTGGATTTTATGGAATAAGTTAAGGATTTTTACACAAAGAGTGAAATTTTGGGATTGTTCCCTAAGTATTTTTCTAAGTATGGAAAAAGTGATTTTCAAGTAAAGTTTATAGCCCATGTTAGTTCACGAATGGTAACCGGGGGTTATGCCCGAGTTACCGGGTCAGGCCCGAGACCCAAAAGGTTGACCATAGGGGGTTGACCTG
The DNA here is from genome assembly GCA_025413485.1 of Ficus microcarpa. NCBI lineage: Eukaryota > Viridiplantae > Streptophyta > Magnoliopsida > Rosales > Moraceae > Ficus > Ficus microcarpa. The sequence goes on from CM046376.1 coordinate 21,685,678, forward strand.
TGAGATCTAGTTTTTCATGTGACTAGCTTCTGTAAAGACTTGAATGTAAATAGTACATGCAATTTCATGAAAAAGCTTGTTTCAGAGCTCTAATGTGTATTATGAGTTTTTATAGCTTAATAAAACTCAAAAATGACTGTTCGAAGAAGCAAATAGCCTTTTTGAACAAAAATAAGTGAAATCGACTCGATTCGACAAAAGTCAAAATTTTGACCGAAAAAGTCAACTGTTGACCGAAACGTCAAAGTTGGATCAAAATGGTCGAAATTGTGACGGAGGAATTTTAAGATCTGCGTTTTATGAAAAATAACGCAGGAACTAATTTTTATGACAGTTAGAAACTAAAACCACCTTAGAAAAATCAAGCACGCCACAGTAAGTCACGAGGCAGAAGGATTTGAGAAAAGATCTTCAATCCGATTTTTTTGACTGTAATTATGAAAAATCCAAACTGTAAAATAATAATTACAGTATTGGAATTTAAATTTTTACAATCAAAGTTTCAAGGTTTTTAATTAAACAAAACCCTAAATTTTTAAGATATCTCATAAAGAAATAATATTTTATTCCATGTGAGATGTGTTGGACCAATAGCAAGATGACAAGTGGCCTTTGCCAACTCACCATGAGTTGTCTTGCACTCCCCTATGATCCGGACACCTAGCATGCATGAAGTCCAAAATTTTACAAATTTTGGGGTCAAAATGAGATTCTTGAAAGCTTGTTCTTGGCCTATAAATAGAGGAGTCTTCTATTCACTTTAAACAAAAAATGCAACTAAGTTCTTGCCATTTTTAAGCTCAAAAATCCGAGAGAGAAAAGGGTGAGAGATCAGAAAATTTTTCAAGTCTAAGCCATTCATCTTTGCTTCGGGTAGCTAGGAAACCGAGCGGAAGAAAGAAAAAAAATTTCTGCAGCCTCAAACAGCCCTTGTTGCCGTGGGTTTGGAGCAGGGGAAACACAAGAGAAAAACCAAATTTTGGGGTAAAAATTAGGGTTAGAGTTTCGGGTTTGCTTAGTGAGCAAGAGAGTGAGATTTGGATCAAGTTTGAAGCTTGAATCACCCTTGGAGCAGCCCTCGGGTTTGTGGGAGAAAAGAGAGGAAAAAATTCGGATTTGGGGCTAAACTTCCTTGAGTAGCCGAGCAAGGAGAGGAGACCAAAAGGGAGCCAAAATTTGATTTTTGGTGCGTGTGGAGTGAGCAGCCGAACCCTTGAACCAAGTGGTGCAAGCAGTTTTTTTTCGGGTACCCAAACCCTAGCCGAAAGTCACTTCTTGGAAGGTAAAATTTTTAAAAGCTTTTTGTCAAGTTTTAATGAGTTTTAAGCTTAAGATTTATGTGTATTTTTATGCAAAATTATTGTAAGAGCATAAGCTCCTATGTATGTTTTATTGGCTGCCTTAGATGTGCTTGTGTGCTTAGTGCTTGGTTAGGTTGATTCTAGGTGTGGTTTGGTTTAATTTTATGCTCATAATTTATGCTATGTGCTTGGTTTGCTAGATTGGCATGTTAGGGTTTGAATTAGGTAATATGTCCCCAAATTAGGTTATTTAGTTTTGTGCATGTATGTTATATTTTTATGAACCAAATGCATGAGAATGGTGTGATGTAGGCTAAGCTAGAGGATATGCAACCCTAGGATAGATGAGTTCGGATTTTGGGTTGCAAGGATCACATGGGCTGTATGATAGGGTTAAGGGACGTTAGATGCGCTGCATGCATGATAACTATCTCCCGATGTGGGCGGTCGAGTTAGAACCCGCGACTTAGGACGTAAAAATAAATGTAAGAACCAAAACTAGCTCTCGGGTTCCAGGGAGCAGTTTCGGTAAAACACGGATTACAGGCCTTTAGAGGCCGAATGGGCAAAAACTTAAAACACAAAAGTTGTAGATTAGGTTGTTTCTAGCGGCCAGCGCGGCCAGTTTTCCAAAATAAGGCTCCAACGGCCTTCTTTTACAAGAAAACCCGTAAGAGGTCTGAGAGACTCGGATTTCAAAGTTAACCTCGTTTTCGATTAAAAACTGGTACCAATCGGTACAGAATCAGAATTTTTACAAAACACGAAAGTTTTAGAACTCTTCGAGGGCTAGAACTTTCGTGAAGAAAACATTTTCAAATTCAAAAGCGATTTTTAACTATAAACTGAAATGCCAAAACTGCGCAGGAATCCAAGAATTTCTGTGCAAGATTTTATAGACCCTTACTAGGAAAAACGTTTTTCACACTAAAAACGTTGTTTCAAGTATGGAAACTGTCCCAAAAGCAGTTTCCGACCCCCAAATATTTTATGAAATTATAAGACAAGATTTACGAATTTTTACGAAAAAGTTGACAAGATAAAGTTTTAAAAGCTAAGTGTTTTTATGAAGTAGGAATAGTAAGCTAAGATTTTTAAAGAAAATGGTTTCTAAGTTAAGATTTTCAAAGCAAATGGATTTTAAGCTAAGTGTTCAAAGAAATGTTAGGACGTATGATAACCGGGAAATTATACCCGAGTTATCGGGACTTAGTTCCCACAATCCTAAAGTAAGCCGAATAGGGATTCATGTTAGAGATCACAAGGGTTAACCTTGGTTGACCCATAAGTTGTTGATCAAAGCTCAAGGGTTGGTGTTGATCTAACCCGACATGTTTATGAATGGGCTAAGTGTTTAAGAAGGATATCCAACGTAACCTTTTTAGGTCACGATGTATGATCCATACGACTACTAAGGTAGTCACCCTTTATGTATGCATGGTCTTATGATTAGGGGGGGACATATCACCGAAAACCCACATGTATTAGATTAGAAATCTCACGTACGTCCTTCGTTCGAGCAGGAGGAATTCTGCAATTAAAGCTCGAAGAGGAGTAGCCAAGAGACACACGGATAGACGGTAAGTACAATACCGTCTACAGCATAAACTACTAGTATATATTACTAGATGTCTATGATGTGTTATGTGCTATGTGTTAGATAACATGTATGCAATATAATTATGTTATGTATATGATTATTATGCTAGGGCATAAATAATAGAATTAAAAAGGTGACAACAGAATGTATGTTCACTTATAGTAAGAATAAGTAAGTTAATAAGCGCTGTGTCGTACCACCCACGCCAGGTTGGGTTGGACTGTGGGTTGAGTTGGATAAGGTTTGGCCGCCCCAACCAATCCATAGTCGCGCGCCGGTTACGAACACACGAGGTAAGGGCCCATAATTAGTAGAGATAAGAAAGCATAACGTGGTCAATGCTTGCTATGTGTATATCATGTTTATGCTATATTTTCTTTACGGCTTAAGAGTTGTACTTACTGAGCTCTAGCTCACTGTTTGAGTTTATGCTGTAGGTAAGGAACCAGCTATCTGAAAGTAATGCAAGATGGAGTAGCGAGCCAAGGGACTGTGAATGAGTGGATTATGGGTATCGCTACGTGTTTTGTGATTTTATGTAAATTATGAAATATTTTATATTAACTGGTATTAATATACTCGTACGTAAAAAACAGTATTACTTTATGGTTATAGTGTTTTGACAATGCTATAAAAAAAAAAAAAAAAAAATTTCCGCTGTGTTTTCAATCAATGTGTTTAAGTTATATTATGAATGTATGTTAACAAGTAAGCAAGGTAACGGCCTACGCTAGGTGGGTCGTTACATGACCAGGGTTGACTATAGTTGACCAAAGTTGACCATGGTTGACTTTTGGTTGACTAATAGTATGGGGTTAGTTTATCCTCACAGGTTATCCAAAGTAACCCCGAGGGATACCATTAAGTTCAACCAAAGGGTTATCGGAAATAACCCGATAGTTCCATATTAAGATAAGCAACCCTTAGAGGTTTAAGTTGGCTTAGCACGCCAGGTTACCGTTGGTAACCAAATTAGACGCTTGGCACTTAAGGGACATACAACCAAAATCATGTAAACAGTTTGGTTAGATTACCTGCATTTTCACGAGATTTAAGTAGAGCATGTCCTTGTTAAGCAGGCAGAACCTGCAGTTGTACCAGGAGTGAAACAGCACTAGGAAGGGACAGTTAAGCATGATGTCAGACGGAAAGGTAAGTACAATTCCGCCTACAGCATGAATACATGTTTGTTGCATATGATGTGTTTTAAAATCATGAATGGGATTTCATGATTATGTGTTAAGTATGCAGTATGTTATATGATGCAGTATGTTATGTTATGCAGTATGCCATGTAAGTTTATGTTATGCAGTATGTGTTATGTCCATGTATGTATGTTATGTGTTATGTTATGTACTATGTTCATGTATGCATGTCATGTAGTATGTAAGATTATGTGCATGTCACGTTTATGTTAGAATTATGACATCACGAAGCATGTCCATTATTAATAAGTCACATGATAAGATATGAGATAAGTTAGGTAGAACATGATGTGTTGTACTGACTTTGCCTCCGTGATAAGTTAAAACGGCATGTTCCATGGTTTGACTTGATATGGCCGGGCTGCCTCCACTACTCCATGTTAAGCTTTGTGCTTCATGGTTTAAGTTGGTATGGTCGGACCGCCTTCAATCACTCCATGGTTACGTACCGAAGTACATACACACATGTTATAGTAGCAAGATAAGATAAGATCAGTTCAGTAGAGAAACCATAATTGATTTTAAAATAAATCATAATTGGTTCACGTTGTTGTGCATTAGTTGCATGCGGATAGGACGTTGTGCTTACTGAGCTTTTTAGCTCAGTACTTACGTTCATGCTGTAGGTAAGTTTCCTACCGGCACTTCCTGATACAAGCTGTGGAGAGATGGCGCAACAGAATGTGAAACGTGGGTATGGACTACTACGAGGTTTCCGAAGTGCGTTTAAAATGAAAATGTGTTTTCATTATGTTCCAGTATGTATGTATGTTTCAGTTTATGTATGTATGGAGCTTTCCGCTCAGGTGAAAGCTCAGTACTCTATGAGTACACCAGAATCAGTTAAAGTTTTATAAAAGAAAAACAGTTTTTAAGTTTAGTTTAACTTGTGTTAAAGTTTTATGATTTCCGCAATAAAGGTTTTCTAGTAACGATTTTTAGAAAAGAAGAAAAAAAAATTTACTCTAGAAATTGGGTAACTTTATTTTTCAATCAAGCAAGTAAGTAAGTAATGTCACGGACCGAACGCTCCAGGTTCGCGCGGTCGGACACCGCGTGGGTCTTAGGGTGGCTAGTAGGGGCGTGACATGATTTGTGACCAAAATTTAGGGGACTTTACCAACACATCTAGCATGCATCCTAACCATTTTCAAGCATAATAATCATGCAAGCAAATCATCACAAACAAGCCAACCAAACCCTAATCCTAATCAAGCACATACACCAAATCAAGGGCTGAAAAATAAACTTGGACTTATGTCCTTACAAACCCATCTTGAATCATCATAAAAATACTTATCTTGAGCTTAAATCCAAGATTGGTTCAAGAAATTACCTTAACCCAAGTTAGGGTTTGAAAATCCCTTTGTTCCTCCTTGGTTGCTCACCCACGGATTCACCATGAAAAATGGAATCCAATAACTTTTTGTTAGTTCTTTCTTGCTCATCAAAACCGAACCTTACAAGAAGAAAAATCCAAGTTTTTACTCACCTTTTTCCTTCTCTCAAAGCCCACGGATTTTGGCTCCATGGAGCACCAAAAATCTTTCCTCTTGGCTCATCTCCAAAACCGAACTTCAAGCATGGTTTACCCTCAAAAACTTTCCAGATTTTCATCTCCTTTTGGCTCACCACAACCCACGGTTTTGTGCCCAAAAATGGGTCTCCATGGCTCACAAAATCTCTCTCTTTTCTCTCCTAGCAAAGCCGAAGAACACAAAAGCAACCCTCTAGCATTTTTTTCCAGATTTCTTCTTCTCTTTTTCTCCTCTCCTCTTGCTGCCGACCCTTGAAGAGAACGAAAGCAAGAGTTTCTTCTTGGTTCACAAATGAAATGAGAGAGAATGAGAGGGTTTCTTAAGGGACTTTAATTGTCATGCTTTTCTCCTCAAAAAATGGCTTTATGTCATGTCCTTCTTTTCCCTTAGCTGGCCGAAAATCCAAGGGAGGGAATGGGGTTGCTTGCTGCCGAATGTGAAGGAGAAAAAGAGGGGGACAGGCAGCTGATTTTGTGGAGGAAAAAGGGGAGTAGTTAGCTTGCATTTGTGATTTTGTTGACCACCTTTTTCCCTTAAAAAGGGGCTTTATCACATGCTTTCTTTTCCCTTGGTGCTGCCCATGTGCTGGCCGAATAAATTAAGGGGGAGATGGGAGTGATGGCTGCCGAGTATGAGGGAAAGCAAAGGGGGACAAGTGGCACTTAATGGGTGCAATGCTTGGTCCTTAAATTGTGGCTTTATGTCATGTCTTGTTGTCCCCTTGATTTTTTTGGCTTTCTCTTGTCCTTCCCCATGTGGCTTGCCGAATTTTTTGGAGGGGAAAGGGAGTGTGTGGCCGAACCTTTTGGAGTGAAGGAGAGCTCCATATCTTTACTTTAACTAGATCACATTTAGTTCCCATTTAGTTGGATCTCAAAGGGGACATCATTCCTTAATTTAAGGCTTTCTCCTTTCCTTTATCCATATGCTTGCCGAATTTTTTTAGAGCAAGGGGAGGGCTAAATGGTTCTAGAGTCCTTCTAGAATTTTCTTCAAAGCTACCTAAGGCTTGTGATGTGTCACACACATGTGATCATCCCTTAAATCATGGGTTTTGTTTGTCATTTTTCTTCTTCAAAATTAATTCATTTTCCTTTCCCTTGTGTCACACAGATATTAAAAAATACTGTGCTCCATAATTTGATCCAAAATTCTTCCGTGTAAAAATTGAACCGAAAGCTTTTTTTCTCCAATTTTCGGGAGACCTTTTTGCCCTTTAATTTTGATTCAGTGTGTTAAATTTCTAGGGTGGTTTTTACGGCTTATTCTTACTTTCTTGACCATAAAAAGTCTTTGCAGTCTCTCTTTATACTGCATTTCATCATTTTTCGTGGTCAACATTTTTGACCCGTCCTTGGTCAAACTTTGACTTTTTTCGGTCAAGGTTGACTTTTTCGGTCAAACCTTTGACTTTCTTAAAATTTCATCATTTTTCATTCTTTTTCTTTCCTTTTCGTCCTTTTTGACTTAAAATGCCGTTTACTAACCTCAGCATTTTATTCCGAGTCTCATAGCCGGTTTAAAAGAAAATTCTAATCTTGGCTGATAAAATTACGAATTTCACATGCGATTCATAATTTTTCATGAAAACATCTTATAAACATAACATGCGGACTTCTAATTTCTAATAAAAAGAGAAATCTTAAGTCCATGAAAATTCCAGGTATTACACATAAAATCCAAGATGACTTAGATGTCAATAAGCCAGTTGTCAGCGGCTATCGGATCGGTAGGTCCCTCAAATTCAGGTGCTTTCATCCTTCTAAAACGCTCGTATAGAAGATCCTCACGTACTGGCGGTGGATTCACTGGTACTCCGGCCGGTGCCATTGGAATCTCAACATTTCGAGGAATCTCAGGTGGAACTTCAGGCTGAGCATTAGGCACCTGAGGTACCACTGGCGGAACTTGCGGCGCTGGCTGAGGCACTTCTTGGACCTGAGGTCCTTGATTCATCTGAGCTAGTTGCTCTCGAAGCCTAGTCGTCTCTTGTTGCTGTGCCAGCAACTGCTGTTGTAAGTTAGCCACTAAAGTTGCTAAATCTAGCTGGGGCGGATTTGCAGGTGCATTTCGGCGCGTACGTACCATCTCTAAATTCCTATATGAGGAAAGATATCATACTATCAATATCTTTTCCTTCATGCAGATCTTAATATATCATATCATATAACGTTGCATCTTGCCATAATCATTCATATCATACATAACATCGTATCATTTCACATAGCATACCATAACTTAATGGCACGTTTTGATCATACTGGATACTTTTCAAAACCATAACATAACTTCTCATCATATATCCCGTGTCTCCACGGTCTCTTCGTGCAACTTTCAAAAGTACACCATAGTGTCAAAAGTACATCGTTTCAAAAGTACATACTGTTGATATCCATATTTGCATAATTTCAAAAATACATAATACTGTACAAACGTATATACATGGCCAAAAATCTGGATGGAAGTGCCTAACACTTTACCATCGTACATATGTACAGCCTAACGTCCAAATAAACAAACTATATAGTTAGTCCTACTGTCCCAAAAAGAAAAATACAACGGCCCTAGATCTAAATGATAATCTCGAGCGTAATAACGGACGCATCAGAATCAGAATCGTGGTCCACGTCCTCATCTCTGTCATCCAAATCAATCACATGAGGCTCCTCCTCCAACGGAAACTCCTCAGGGTCGTCGAGGTCATCGTGATCCTCTACCCAGTCCCAGCCACCCTGATCAGGCTCCGGCTCTAACTCCTCATCATCGTCCTCGTCATCGTTGGAGATGACGATGACTGGGGGGGTCCTCCGGCTCTGGTGGATCGATCGGTATAACGTCGTCGTCCGAATCCTCATCGGCGTCCATAGGATCCGCAGCCTCTTGGGCTGGGATCTCCTGTACAGGTACAGCGGGTATGGCATCCTCGGGGAACATAGGCCCGACCTCATACTGTGGCTCACCCTGGCCGGCGTCATCTGCTGGAGCCTGTGAACTGCTGGCCTGACCATCGGGGTGGACTATCTGGGCGATAGTCTCGGCCTCAAGGATGTCATCAATAAAACTACCGACCGTCATCTCCGGTGTAGGTGATGGAACGAACGTGCGAATATGAGCCGGCACTCCGTTCCGTAGGAGTACTAACGCCTCCAACTCAGGCATCGGAATATCCGAGGGAACATATGGGAGCATCGTCTCCTGGAACCTACAATAGTAATGACTCATCGTCTCCCTCGGGTACGTGTGCCAGTCCTGTGATAGCCTCTGAAAGCGAGAAAGTCGCATGTCTCTATAGATCGCAGGATCCCTGACAGGCTCGTCGATCCTCCGCGCAGGTAGCGGTCCATATCGGGTGAGTACAATAATCCGAAAATACGCCCACGTACGACTAGGCATCTGAATCTCTCCCAAAGTAACCCACCACATCCTAGAATCTCCAACCAGGCACTTACTAGCGAGGGTGACCTGAAGATGTGCCTCGATGTGGCAGATCTCAAAAATCTGCTCCATGTCGTGCAGCCATGCTCCGATTGACACCGATCGTCTCGTACTGTCAAAGTATAAAGGCTGCGATCGGTAGAATGCAGCAACGGCGTCTCGATCCTCTTCTACTTGGATCGGGTCCATGATATCGTGTCTAACATACATAACTTTAAACATAAGTATCTTTACATATACATAAAAATAAAATAAACCTAGTACTTACTTGCAATGGTGGAGGCGATGGCAGGCAACTGTGAATTCATGTCGCAAGGAAACCGCTCTGATACCAACTCTGTAACGACCCGCCTAGCACAGGCCGTTACCGTACATACATACATGCAATCATACATAGCTTATACAACTTACTTAATTATTACATGAAACACAGCGGAAATTTTTTTTTTATAGGGCGTATATACATATACGAAACATAAAACATGATCAGTAATATTTCTTGTGCATACCACTCAGTAGCCATAATTAAACATTCCATAATTTAACATGAATAGCAAAACGCGTAGCGGTTCCCACTTCCCACTGTTCACAGTGCCCGGCCACGTGATTCCACCTTGCATCATCAATTGCCAGCAGGTTGTTTACCTACAGCACAAACTTAACACAATGAGTTTTCGCTCAGCAAGTACAACTCCTATACCACGACTTATAAACTTATATCATAACATAACATCATTATATTGCATACACTTCAAGACATATAGCATGCATGAACCAATTATGTTCATATTATGCTTACTTATTTCTGCATCTATTTTTCTACATAGGGGCCCTTAACATGTGTGTTCGTACTTGGCGCGCGACTATGAATTGGTTGGAGCGGCCAAACCAAATCCAACTCAATCCACAGTCCAACCCGACCTGGTGCGGGTGGCACGACACAGGCGACGTATCGCCTTTGCCTACTTTTTATCTTATCATTCTTAATCATGTCATACATGATCCCATTTCATGAACATACCGTTCAATGTCAATTTATCATCATTCATATGCATTTCATATATCTCGTAAGCATACGTTGCTTACTTAACACATTTCATAGCATAGACATATTACATACATATAACATAGCATCAGGTCATAACACATAGCACAACAATAATATCTAGGCAAGTATACAACTACTAGCATATGCTGTAGGCGGCGTTGTACTTACCTTGTCTATGTCTGGTGATATGCTGTTCCACCTCGGGGCTCAGCGGCAGGTTATATCCTGCTTAATCGAAGGACTAGTTAATACTCTAGCCTATGACCATAATAATATTGGTTATCCACCAACATTCATGCAATGCTTTGGTTATATGTCCCCCCTATCTTAAAACATTTAATGTGTGGTTACGTTGGATAACCTTTCATATCTATCACATGTGAGAGCGTAAATAGGTTAGGCTAACACCTAACCTTAAACTTATCATTATTCTAATCCGAATTAGGTTAACCGAAGTCAACCTCTAGGTTACTAAAGTCAACCCTCCCTTCGGGTCAACTTCGGGCTTTGGGGCTAAGCCCTATGATTCGGGTATAAAATCTCGATCACCGTTCGTCTTAACTAGTTACCTTGCAAACCTTGAACTTGTACATTTTAATCTCTTTTCTTTATCTTTGAAAAAGCTTTTGGCATATAAGCCTAAAACTGCTATAATTCCCCTTAAAAATCCTTGAATCTTAAAACATGGTTTATAAAATGTTTGAGGGTTAGAAACTGCCTTTGGAACAGTTTCTGTGTTCAAAACAGAGTGTTTAGACAGAAAAACAATTTTTCTTTATTGGATCTATAAAATTCTGTGCAGGAATGTTTTGCTCCCTGCACAGCTTTCAGATTTCAAGGTCTAGCTTAAAATCCTTTTGGAATTAGAAAAAGTTTCCTTCACAAAAGTTCTATCTCTCGAAGAGATCTAAAACTTTCGTGTTTTACAAAAATTCTGATTCGGCTTTGTTCAGTACCAGTTTTTATTTGAATTCGGGTGATCATAAAAACTGCGTCCTGATGGACCATCTTCGGTTTTTCGCAAAAATGGAGGCCTTTGGAACCTCATTTTGAGAAACGGTTTGCGTTGTCCCCTAGGAAAGACCTTGTTCTACAACTTTTGTGTTTTACGTTTTTGCCCATTCGGCCTCTAAAGGCCTGCAATCACCAGTTTCCTGACACTGACCAGTTTGGAACCCGAACTGGCAGCCTTGCTTACTAAAATTGGTTTACGTCCTAGTTTTCGGTTTCTACCTCAACCGATCACATCGGGAGCTTAATAACAAATCATGCAGCGTTTCTAACGTCTTGCATGTCCCAACATACAGCCCAAACCCGTTCATGCAGCCCATAGAAACTGAATCCTAACTTAGGGTTGCATGGCTAGCATGTCACCATTCATTCCATACATTCCATCACATACCAAAATAAATTCCAATCATTCATTCACATGCTCATTCATACCCTAAGGGACATATAACCTCATGTAATATTTCTAGCATGCAATCCTATCATTCGAAACAAACATAAGCATATTAATGAGCACAAAGGAACCAAACCACTTCTAGCAACCTAATCAAGCACTTTAAGGGCATAAAAACTAAATTAGTGAGCTTATGCTCTTACAAACATTAACTTGAACAAAAACATTTAAATTTGAACTTAAAAACTTGATTGGAAAATGATTTAGGCTTTTTGAAAAATTTACCTTGAAATGGATAGGGTTTGGCTCTAGGACTTGAACCAATTCTCACACCCTTGGCTCTAAGCTGGCACAACCGGTTTTGGCTCCCCAAATGGACACCAATTTGGCTGTTTTGGACCTCAAATTTTGGCTCCCTCCTATGCACGGCTACAGCCCTAAATTGGACCCAAAACTGAAAATTTTTCTTTTGGTTTCTTATACAAACCCGTGAGCTTGCTAGGAAGGAAAAATGGTTTCGGAAACTTACCCCAAGCTTGCTCGGATGGAACCCGACTCTACCCTAGAGTTTTCCTTCAAATTTTGCACTTTTTTCCTCTCTTTCCCCTGCTCACAGCCCACGGCCACAGCCCCACACAGTGGCTGGAAAATTTTTTTTCTCTTTTCCTCTTGCTTCCTCACACAAACCGAACAACACACACCAACTTGGTTCAAGAAAATTTTCAGATTTCTTTCTCACTTTGGCTCTCGGTTTTGGCTGAAGAAAAATGGGCATAATAAGGTTGCATTTTCTGATTTAAATGGGGTGGAGGGCAGCCCTATTTATAGGCAATGTGCGACTCAAAATTCCTCACATTTTGACCCCAAAATTTCTGAAATTTTTCACTAAAACCCCCCCTTTAGCCGGCTGTCATGGAGTGGGAAACAAGTAAGAAAAAGCTAGAAGGAGACACATGTCTTGCATGGATTTGTTCTCCAAAAAGTTAGTGATGTCATAATTAAAAATAATTATGATGTCATAAATAAAAAGACTTGTTTGTCTCCTTTTTCCAATAAACAGTATAATTTAAACTTAACATAGATAAATCTAATACTGTGTTGTACTAATACACAGTATTAATATTTTATACTGTCATAAAAATTTTATCTGTGAAAAATCGGGCTGACAAATTTTTTCTTTAGTTTTCCGAACCCTTTTGCCCTGTACCCTAATTTTGCATGCTTGATTTTTCTATAGTGGTTTAGTTCTCATTTACGTCATTTTATCCGAAAAATGAGTTTTTCGCAGTATTTTTCCTATACTGCATCTTATAAAATTGTACAGTGAAGGTTTTGACCATTTTGGTCAAACTGACTTTCCCGGGTCAAAGTTGACTTTTTTGGTCAACCCTTTGACTTTCCTAGAATGATGTAAATTTCATCTCTTTTCATCCGAAAAGACCATTTAACATTCAAAACAAGCATACTCGAGTCCTATAAAGCTATAAGAACTCGTAACACATAATAAAGTTCTGAAGCAAACTTTTTCATAAATGCCGATACGGCATGTATTCAATTCCTTTAAAAAGGAAATAATAATCATAAAAAAAGTAGGTATTACACGGATATTACCGGAGGTTCGTAGAGGGATTTTCGAAGATCGCAGCGCCCCTCACTACCCTCACCAGAAAGGAGAAGAAGTTTGAATGGACTCCTAAATGCGAGGAGAATTTCCAGGAACTGAAAAGGAGGCTGACAAGCGCACCCCGTGCTAATAATTCCGGATGTGGACACAGGAAATTTCGTGATCTATAGTGATGCTTCTAAGAATGGATTAGGAGCTGTCTTGATGCAGAATGGAAACGTTGTAGCTTATGCGTCAAGGCAACTAAAGAATCACAAAAGAAATTATCCGACACACGACCTGGAACTAGCTGCAGTGGTCTTCGCACTCAAGATTTGGAGACACTACTTGTACGGGAATAGATGTGAAATCTACACAGATCACTAGAGCCTCAAGTATATTTTTACTCATAATGAGTTAAATATGAGGCAACGCAGATGGCTGGAGCTAGTAAAGGATTACGATTGTGAAATCCTTTACCACCCTGGAAAGGCAAACAGGGTAGCCGACGCGCTAAGTAGGAAGTCAGTAGGCATGCTGATGTCTATTGAAACTTTTCCTAAGCCGTTGCAGCGGGAAATTGCCGATTTCAACCTGGAAATGATCACGGGGAAACTATCCTCGCTAACTCTTAAGTCAGACTTGTTAGACTCCATCAAGGCGCATTAAGGAAGGGATTCCTCACTGCTCAGCGCGCAACTGTTCGACGAAGAGAAAACGAAATTCAAGACTTCCGAGGATGGAGTTATTTACTTCCAAGGAAGAATTTGTGTACCGGATGTGGGGGATTTGAAGGATCAAATCATGACAGAGGCATATAAGACGCCGTATTCTGTACATCCAAGAGCTTCAAAGATGTATAAGGATCTCCGAGAAACCTATTGGTGGCCCAACATGAAGAATGAAATAGCGGAATTCGTGTCGAAATGCTTGACTTGTCAGAAAGTTAAGGCTGAACATCGACATCCGGGAGGCGAACTACAGAAAATTGAGCTTCCTGAATGGAAATAGGTGCAAATCACGATGGATTTCGTAGTAGGACTGCCTAGAACGACAAGTGAGAACAATGCGATTTGGGTCATTGTCGACAGATTGACCAAATCCGCCCACTTTGTTTCGATTAAAACAACTTTTTCAGTGGAAAGATTGGCAGGAATCTACGTAACTCAGGTTGTTAGGCTACACGGAGTACCAAAATCGATCATCTCAGATCGTGATGGACGCTTCACCTCGCGATTTTGGACGAGTGTTCACGCCGCTATGGGGTCGAGATTGAAGTTCAGTACGGCATTCCACCCCCAGACAGATGGGCAATCGGAGAGAACTATACAGACACTAGAGGATATGTTAAGATCCTGTGTCTTGGATTTTAAAGGAAATTGGGATGAGAAGCTACCACTGATCGAGTTTTCCTACAATAACAATTACCATGCATCAATTGGGATGGCTCCCTTTGAAGCATTGTATGGACGAAAATGTCGATCACCTCTACATTGGCAAGAAGTTGGACAGAAACAGCTACAAACCACAGATTTCATCGAAAAGACGTCCGAGGATATCAGAAAGATTAGGCAAAGGCTCGATGTAGCTTTTAGCCGACAAAAGAGTTATGCTGACCGACGTCAAAAATCGTTAGAGTTTCAAGTCAGAGATGCTGTTTTCATTAAAGTTGCCCCTATGAAGGGGGTAATGAAATTCGGCAAGAAAGGAAAGCTCAGTCCACGGTACACGGGACCGTTTGAAATCCTCGAAAGAATTGGAAAGGTTGTGTATAAGCTCGCTCTACCGCCAGAGTTAGCGTCAATGCATAACGTTTTTCATGTTTCGATGCTCAAGAAGTACGTTCCAGACCCTTCCCACGTACTCAGTCAGGAACCGGTAGAGGTTCAGACTGATCTAACTTACGAGGAGAGACCCGTTAGAATTCTCGATAGGGAAGATAGGGTTTTAAGAAATAGAACTATTCCCATGGTTAAGGTCTTATGGCGAAATCATAAGGTCGAGGAAGCAACTTGCGAACTAGAAGATGAGATGAGGAAAAACTACAGTAAAAACTACCCTGAGTTGTTCTGATTTTTAAGGACGAAAATTTTTAAGGGGGGTAGATTGTAATACCTACTTTTTCTATGTTATTATTTCCTTTTTAAAGCAATTAAATGCATGCCGTATCGGCATTTATGAAAAAGTTCGCTTCAGAACTTTATTATGTGTTACGAGTTTTTATAGCTTTATAAGACTCGAGTATGCTTGTTTTGAATGATAAATGGTCTTTTCGGATGAAAAGAGATGAAATTTACATCATTCTAGGAAAGTCAAAGGGTTGACCAAAAAAGTCAACTTTGACCCGAAAAAGTCAAAGTTTGACCAAAATGGTCAAAACCCTCACTGTACAATTTTGTGAGATGCAGTATAAGAAAAATACTGTGAAAACTCATTTTTCGGATAAGATGACGTAAATGAGAACTAAAACCACTATAGAAAAATCAAGCACGCAAAATTAGGGTACAGGGCATAAGGGTTCAAAAAAATAAAGAAAAAATTTTTTAACCCAATTTTTCACAGATAAAATTTTTCACAGATAACCCGTTACCATACTTAAAACTTACATTTCATATAATCCTTTCTTATCTTATATTAGCGAAAGTACGGAATAAAATTTTTTTTTTATCAACATAAGAAAATATACTTAGTAGCTTAGTTACTTAATTACTTACATATATAATATCCTTTGTTTCCATCCTTGAGTTAGATGTCTCATACTTATAAAAATATTTACATACCAAATAAATAAGAAAATCAATTGAGCAATACACATTTAAAACTAATGGCTTCATTCCCATAATTTCACAACGCGCCCTGCCGAGTCCACCGTCTTGCATCAAAGCTTACCGATAGGCTGTTTACCTACAGCATAGACGTAAGTTATGAGCTTTTTGCCCAGCAAGTACAACATGCATTCCACAAAACATTTCATAAACCATAATGCATGAATCATTTATGCTTTCTTTATGCTTTCTTATCTTGGCTTAACTTTTCTTAACATAACTTATAGGATCCTTACATAAACATAAGTGTACGTACCGTGGCGCGCTGTCATGGAGTGGTTGGGGCGGCCAGCCCTATCCAACTCAAACCATGAACCAAACCCGACCTAACGCAGGTCGATACGACACGAAAAACTTACTTCATAACATACTTAAAAACATTCTCTTTATCGAAAACAATTTCTTATAAAGAATAGTTTTGCTTTAAAACTTAGTCTTATTCTCATCAAGTGAGTTGATCATAGTGAGCATGCTTCGTGATGCTACAACATAAACATACATCATATGCACATCAACGTGTATGCATGAAACTTGTAAACATACGAATATTGAAAACATTTTCATCTATACTATAGGTGGAGTTGTACTTACTCTTTTTTCAGCTAAAACCTTAAGTATAGGTTCCGTCACAAAACCTCAACAGGATTACTTCCCTGTTCATAAAAATCACAGTATAAGTTTCCCATACTTGTTTTAACTAATTGACTAACTCTTATCTAACCCTAACTAACAAGTTTGGTCCTTAACGTGTGAGGTAAAAATAACCTCTTCTCTTTTCTTACAAAACTGCTCAAGGTTAAGACCACACCCTGCACGGCTTAGAGCATTCTGTGTGTACTTAAAAATTGGTTTGGAATTTTACAAAACTTTCTTCACAGAAGTTGTAGAAAACATCTAGAACTACAACTTTTATTTTTGGCCAAAACCCTAATTCGGTTTCTATCCTTCTGGTTTCTTACTGGAAAAGTTTGAAATCACATTTACAAACCTTAAAAGTTTGCTCTCGGGTTTTGATGAAAACAGAGGCTTTAGCAGCCTTATTTTTAAAAACTGGCCGCGCTGTCCCCTAGGATTTTCTCTTCTGAAAAACTTTGTAGTTTTAACTTTTTACAAATTCGGCCTCTAAGACCCTCAAAATCATGTTTCCAGAAAAACTGTTTCTATTACTCCGAGAGTGGCAGATTTCCTTATCCAACCTCTTACAAAATTTTATGTGCACTCTAGATCAAAATAGTTCAAACCGTGCTTCATACATAGCTTGCAGGGTGTTTCCTTTCCCTTTTTTTTTTTTTTAAAACCTAAAGTCATTCCAACATCATAGCATTTTCATACACATAAGAATAGTGAACTAGATCAACTTAGATTTTCACTATTCTCCTATCCTTAGTTGTAACATAACTTTTTCTTTACTTCTTATTCTTTCATAGAACACATTTCCTCAACATACATAGACATGCATAATCAGATCATAGGTTTTTTTTCTCATAACCTACTACTTTTTATTTCAAACCAAAATCATACACTTACATAGCTTCAAAACTAGAGACCATACAATTTACTATAACCGAAATTCATACTAGCCGAACCTTGCATGCAATCTAAGAGGCATTCTTAAGCTTACTCATAATCTCAAAGCTTAACCTAATACCTAATAGAAAGGGTATAGAGCAGCAAGGCTTACCTTGGTTCTTGAGAAAAACAAATAGAGCTAAGACCGAGAATCCTCTAGACACACACTTTGGATGCTACCTTCGGTTTCCTTCAACTCTAAGCTCACTCTTCCTCTTTGTTTCTCTTCTTACAAGGGTCGGTTTTTATAAGTGAAACAAAGATACTACAGCTTTCACACAAGCTTTTCAAAAGTCTCTCTAAGGTTCAACTTTCACCTATTTATAGGTGAGGCCATGAGCTTTAAAATGTCAAGGTGTCATAAGATAGTGCATGCATTCCATGAGGTGTCCGAAATAGGCTTAGTCTTTTGACAAGTCATCCTTCTAAATTTTCTTGTAATTCTTGAAGTCCTTGAGGTGTCCTCTTAAGAGTAAGCAACGGCTAGGTGTCATTCTTGGAGCATTCGGTGGCTATGCAATCCATGGAGTGAGACATAAGTAAGCTTATTCCACCTAAATGGTTGGTGTGTATTTGGCAGTCCCTTTTGGGTGGCAGCCGACCAAGATTGCTCTTACATTCTTAAGGCTCCTTGGCGCTATGTGTCCCTCCTTGAATGGTTGTTTATGAGGTGCATATTAATGCATGTCTTGGCAAGAATTTAAGCTCTATGATTGGACCTCCTAAATTATGATGCATGGTTTGTCAACTCTAGCATGTCCGGTCATGGTGGGGGATAGTTGCATGAATTTGTTAACCATATGCAAGCCTTATACTCTTGCTTTTACAGCTCCCCTTGAGGTGTCTACCTCCCAAGAAAGTTCGGCCATGACTTGTCACTCATGAATCAATTTAGGTGCTAAGTATGCATAGCTATGTACCTATACTCCTAGCTAGTGTGAGGTGTCAAGTTCTCATAAGTCCTACACTTTTCCTTCATTTGATATAAGGTTCATAGAACCGAATTCTCACCTCCTAAATCATAAGATGAAAGGCTTTTAGATAGCCAAGTGTCTAAACCGAATCATACACTCTAACTCTAACTAGATGGTTCATTGATTTCTAACTAAACTAACTAATCCAACTAAGTATATGATTGATCTTCAGCTTGTTTGGAATCTAGTTACTAAGTCTGGATTTCCAATAATGATTATACCTCAAAAAGAACACATAATTTTCCTAAACTTACCAAAAATTCCTTAGAGATAAAATGTGTGCACCTTGGTCCACATAAGCAAAGGTTGTCACATTTTCATCCTTGTGTGACATTCGGCTTGAGTAAGGTCATGGAATACCTATTCCTTGCTTATTCACACCTAATGACTTATGAAAATTCATAACTTAAAACTTTTCCTAAGTTTACATTTTGACCCAAAAGGTAACATTTCTCACATGTAGACCCCTAGGAGCTAACCGGCCCCTAGTAGTGACACTTGTCCTTATTCCATCTTTTGTCATTCCATATAAAACCAAATGTGGTTTGTTATCTAATTCTAACTTACATAATGGTCTCATAACTTTTCTACATATTATCTTAATCATAATTTAGGTCATGTAAATTCATCCTTGACCTATATAGGTTTCAAAAACCCAATCTCACCTTCCTTTTATAAAAGACTCGAATCATACATTCATACTAAATTTTGAATCTTAGACTTTCAAAAATTCAAGAATGTGCAATTAATCATAACATATACCATCACATAACTTATACACTTAAGATTTGAATCTCCTTAAAAAGGAAAACATGCATTCATAAAATGTTGGTTATTACATTACACTTGCCATAGCCCGACCCGCCCTGTGACGGGGAGTACGACACCGGCAACTGCTTGCCGTCTGCCTACTGATCTTCTAACCATGTCATACTTACTCTGATCATTCTTATTAGAATTAGTGAGCATGCATCGTGATGCTACTTATTCTTACTTCATAAACATCTGACATTTTTAACTTGACATGTAATCATACATATCGTAACATACTTTATACATAAGCATAGATCATGTTTTGATATGCCCCGTAGCATATCAATTAACACTTAGCATAACAGCGCATCACATAGCACATAGCACATCATCTATGTCTAGGTAAAAATACCCTAATAGCCTATGCTGTAGGCGGCGTTGTACTTACCTTGCCTAGGTCCGATACTACACTGCTCCGCTTCTGGGTTCAGCTGCAGGGTACGTCCTGCTTAACCGAAGGACATAGGTAAGGTCTCTAATCTCGACTATAATATGTTGGTGTTCAACCAACATCCATGCAATGCTTTGGTTATATGTCCCCCTAACTATAAAACATGTTATATGTGGTTACCTCAAGTAACCTTATCACTTTGGGTTATATCTCATAACCCCATAAAATCGTATACCATAATCTAGTAGGTTATGTTGGATAACCTTTTCTACTACACCCTTATCCCATAACCTGATGGGTTACACTAACCCATGGGATAATTCGTCCTACATCCTAATAGGTTAACCCTTGTTAACCTCTAAGGTGTAAGACCCGAAATTTTATAGACTTGTAATCTCCTTGTTCATAAGGAATTAGAGTCTAATTTATGTGTTTATGATGTGTTATATGAAAAATTATGAATAATAATGAGAAATTCATAATTTTATTTAAACGATGTTCGAGTCCTCATTTAATGATTTTGAGACTCAATTAATGTTTTACGAGTCAAGAATGAAGTTTTTAAAGGAAAAAGAACGAAAAATGATGAAATTTGACGAAAGTCAACTTTGACCAAAAAAGTCAAAAGGTTGACCGAAAAGTCAAAGGGTTGACCAAAAAGTCAAAGTTTGACCGGGACGGGGTCACAACGTCGACTTCACAAGTATGATGAAGGAATATGGAAAGAATCTCCGAAAATGAAGTTTTACAAGCCATAAATCCACCATAGAAAAATCAAGCACACCGAAAAAGAATTAAGGGCAAAAAGGTCTCCGAAAAATTGGAGAAAGAGAGTTTCGGTCCAAAATTTACATGAAAGAATTTTTGGACCAAAATATAAAATAAGAATGCTCATCACAGTATTGGAAATATCTGTAGAGCGCGAAAGGAGCTGTGAAAGAACGAAATGACCAAACAAGGCATTGTGAGAGCTAGTGGAAGGTGACATCAACCCCTTGACATCACCCTCCACCAACCCAAGGCTACACATGTGGACTCCCCCATTCCATCACAAAATTCGGCCAACTAGAAGAAAAGAAAGGAAATTGATTTGGTTAGAGTAACATGGCCTTTCAAGTCCAACCAAGCAAAGGACAACAACACCATGCCTATGACTCATTTTTTTTACTAGCCAAAGCAAGCTAGGGGCAGCCAATCCCCCTCCCCTTGGTCGGCAGCAGCTGGGGACAGCAAAGAAAGAAAAAAAAATTGGGAACAAGGCTAGACATAAAGCCTTAAATCAAGGAAAAAGTTGAACCACCTTTGTCCATCAAGTCTAGTCACTTCTTGCTTAAAATAATAAACTAAACCTATGCCTTTTTCCTCTTCAAATTCGGCTGCACAACTCCCTTCAGCCCTCCTTGGATTCGGCTGCACATAAAGGAAAAGCAAGACAAGACTAAAGCCTTAAATTAAGGACAAGCAAGCTCTCCACTTTTCACTCCACCAAGGATTGCCGCATGCCCTCCTTTCCCTTCCCATTTTCGGCAGCACACTCCTCCACCCCTCCCTCACATTCGGCTACAGCTAAGGAAGAGAAAGACTTGACATAAAGCCTTGAATCAAGGGCAAGGAAACCAACCACTAGTCATTCAAGACATCCCATCTACTTTTCTCTTCTCTTTTCCTTGTCAAAGCAGCCAAAACCTTTGCCATTTCCTTGGATATACTCAGTAGCAAGAGGGAGGAAGAGAGAGAGTGTAACGCCCCACCTAGCGTAGGCCGTTACCTTACTTACTAACATACATTCATAATATAAACTTAGACAGTGATTGAAAAACACAGCGGAAATTTTTTTTTTTTTTTTTTATAGCGTTCACAAACACTATAAACATAAAGTAAGATTGTTTTGCGTATTAGTATATTAATTACCAGTTAATATAAAATATCTCATAATTTACATAATATCTCAAAACACGTAGCGATACCCATAATCCACTCATTCACAGTCCCTTGGCTCGCTACTCCACCTTGCATCTTTTTCAGATAGCTGGTTCCTTACCTACAGCATAAACTCAAACAGTGAGCTAGAGCTCAGTAAGTACAACTCTTAAGCCGTAAAGAAAATATAGCATAAACAGGAAATACACATAGCAAGTATTGACCATGTTATGCTTTCTTATCTCTACTCATTATGGGCCCTTACCTCGTGTGTTCGTAACCGGCGCGCGACTATGAATTGGTTGGGGCGGCCAAACCTTATCCAACTCAATCCACAGTCCAACCCAACCTGGCGTGGGTGGTACGACACATCGCTTATTAACTTACTTATTCTTACTATAAGTGAACATACATTCTGTTGTCACCTTTTTAATTCTATTATTTTATGCCCTAGCATAATAATCATATACATAACATAATTATATTGCATACATGTTAACTAACACATAGCACATAATACATCATAGACATCTAGTAATATATACTAGTAGCTTATGCTGTAGACAGTGTTGTACTTACCGTCTATCCGTGTGCTGCTTGTCTTACTCCTCTTCGAGCTTTAATTGCAGAATCCCTCCTGCTCGATCGAAGGACGTACATGAGATTTCTAATCTAGTTCATGTGGGTTTTTCGGTGATATGTCCCCCCTAACATAAACCATGCATACATAAAGGGCGACTACCTTAGTAGTCTTATAGATCATACATCGTGACCTAAAAAGATACGTTGGATATCCTTCTTGTACACTTAGCCCATATCGAAAACATGTCGGGTTAGATGAACATCAACCCTTGGGCTTTGATCAATAACTTATGGGTCAACCAAGGTTAACCCTTGTGATCTTTAACGTGAATCCCTATTCGGCTTACTTTAGGATTTTGGGAACTAAGTCCCGATAACTCGGGTATAAATTCCCGGTTATCATATGTCTTAACATTTCTTTGAACACTTAGCTTAAAATCCATTTGCTTTGAAAATCTTAACTTAGAAACCATTTCCTTTAAAAACCTTAACTTACAACTTCTTCTTCATAAAAACACTTAGCTTTTAAAACTTTATCTTATCAACTTTTTCGTAAAAATTCGTAAATCTTGCCCTATAATTTCATAAAATATTTGGGGGTCGGAAACTGCTTTTGGGACAGTTTCCATACTTGAAACAACGTGTTTAGTGTGAAAAACGTTTTTCCTAGTAAGGGTCTATAAAATCTTGCACAGAAACTCTTGGATTCCTGCGCAGTTTTGGCATTTCAGTTTATAGTTAAAAATCGCTTTTGAATTTGAAAACGTTTTCTTCACGAAAGTTCTAGCCCTCGAAGAGTTCTAAAACTTTCGTGTTTTGAGAAATTTCTGATTCTGTACCGATTGGTACCAGTTTTTAATCGAAAACGAGTTTAACTTTGAAAACCGAGTCTTACAGACCTCTATCGGGTTTCCTTGAAAAAGAAGGCTGTTGGAGCCTTATTTTGGAAAACTGGCCACGTTGGCCACTAGGAAACAACCTAGTCTACAACTTTCGTGTTTTAACTTTTTGCCCATTCGGCCTCTAAAGGCCTGTAATCCGTGTTTTACCGAAACTGCTCCCTGGAACCCGAGAGCTAGTTTTGGTTCTTACATTTATTGTTACGTCCTAAATCGCGGGTTCTAACTCGACCGCCCACATCGGGAGATAATCACCAAACATGCAGCGCATTCTAACGTCCCTTAACCCTATCATACAGCCCATGTGATCTTTGCAACCCAAAAATCCGAACTCCTAATCCTAGGGTTGCATATCCACTAGCTTAGCATACATCACACCAATCATGCATTTTGGTTCATAAAAACATAACATACATGCATAAAACTACTTAACCTAATTTGGGGACATATTACCTAATTCAAACCCTAACATGCCAATTTAGCAAATCAAGCACATAGCATAAATTATGAGCATAAAAATAAACCAAACCACACCTAGAATCAACCTAACCAAGCACATAGCACACAAGCACATCTAAGGCAGCCATTAAAACACACATAGGAGCTTATGCTCTTACACAAATTTTGCATAAAAATACACATAAATCACATGCTTAAAACTCATTTAAACTTGTGAAAAAGCTTTTAAAAATTTTACCTTCCAAGAGGTGACTTTCGGCTAGGGTTTGGAAGACCCGAAAATTTTCTGGTTGCACCACTTGGTTCAAGGGTTCGGCTGCTCACTCCACACGCACCAAAAATCAGATTTTTGGCTCCCTTTTGGTCTCCTTTCCTTGTTCGGCTACTCAAGAAAGTTTAGCCCCAAATCTGAAATTTTTTTCCTCTCTTTTCTCACTCAAACCCGAGGGCTGTTTGGAGTCAAAATCAAGCTCCAAAACTTTGATCAAATCTCACTCTCTTTCTCACTAGTCAAACCCGAAACTCAAACCCTAATTTCTACCCCAAAATTTTGGTTTTCCCTTGTGTTTCCCCTGCTCCAAACCCACGGCAACAAGGGCTGCTTGGCTGCAGAAAATTTTTCTTTTTCTTCCACTCGGTTTCCTAGCTACCCGAAGCACAAAGGATGGATTGAACTTAAAAAATTTTTCTGATCTCACTCTCCCTTTCTCTCGGATTTTTGAGCTGAGATTTTGCAAGAGTTTAGTTGCATTTTCTCATTAAAATGAATAGAGAAATCCACCCCCTTTTATAGACAACTTTGTGAGCTTTTTGAAATAGGATTTTGACCCCAAAATTTTGCAAATTTTGGACTTCTTGCATGCTAGGTGTCCGGAGGTGGTGAGAGTGCAAGACAACTCATGGTGAGTTGGCAAAGGCTAGGTGTCCTCTTGTGATTGGTCCAACACATCTCACATAGAATAAAATATTATTTTCTTTATGAGATATCTCAAAAGTTTAGGGCTTTGTTTGGATAAAAACATTGAAACTTTGATTGTAAAAATTTAAATTCCAATACTGTAATAATTATTTTACAGTTTGGATTTTTTCATAATTACAGTAAAAAAAATCGGATTGAAGATCTTTTCTCAAATCCTTCTGCCTCGTGCCTTACTGTGGCGTGCTTGATTTTTCTAAGGTGGTTTTAGTTTCTAACTGTCATAAAAATTAGTTCCTGCATTATTTTTCATAAAACGCAGATCTTAAAATTCCTTCGTCATTATTTCGGCCATTTTAGTCCAACTTTGACTTTTCGGTCAACAGTTGACTTTTTCGGTCAAAATTTTGACTTTTGTGGAATCGAGTCGGTTTCACTTCTTATTGTTCAAAAAGGCTATTTGCTTCTTCGAACAGTCATTTTTGAGTTTTATTAAGCTATAAAAACTCATAATACACATTAGAGCTCTGAAACAAGCTTTTTCATGAAATTGCATGTACTATTTACATTCAAGTCTTTACAGAAGCTAGTTACATGAAAAACTAGATCTCACAGAGAGAGAGTTTCCAAGAGAAGTTTTTGGGTTTTTCCATCCTAGAGAGTTCGGTTTCTTGCAAGGGAGAGAGCTAGAGAAAGCTTGAGTTTTTCCTTGTGTGCTTGGAGTGAGTGGCCGACCAAGAGCAAGAGAAAAAGGGGTGAGTGAAACTTGGAGAATTTTTGGGTCAAGGGTGTTCGGATTTGAGTGGTCTAGCAAGGAACCAAGAAGAAAAATTTTTGGTGCACCTTTTGTACCAAAAACCGTGAGCAACCAAGCAAGGAGAGCTTGAGAAAATTTTTGGTGATTCTCCAAGCAAGTGGCCGAACAAAGCAAGAGAGAAGGAGGTAAGAAAAACTTGGTTTCTCATCTTGTGATTTTCGGTTTTGGTAGAGCAAGAAAGAACTAACAAAAAAAAATTTTGGATGCTTTCTTCATGGTGAAGCCGTGGGCTAGAGCAAGCCAAGGAACCAAGGAAGATTTTGGGATTTCAAAACCCTAACTTGGGTTTGAGGTAAATCTCTTAAACCACCTTGAAATCAAGTCTTATTTAAGTGTTTTTGATGTTGATTCAAGTGGTTTGTAAGGACATAAGTCCACTTTAAATTTCTGCCCTCATTGTTGGTGTGTGTGCTTGATAAGGTTAGGGTTTGGTTGGCTGATTTTGATGCTTGTTTGCTTTAAAATTTGTGCTTGAAAATGATGGAATTTTCATGCTAGAAATTAGGTTGTATGTCCAATAAGATTAGGCCAAAAATCTTCCCTTGGCAGCCATGAGAGCATGCTAGATTAGGGATGGATTTTGTGATGCTTGTATGTGTTAATGCATGTGCTAGAGCCAAGCAACCTAGGTTTTTAAATTTTCGGATTTGGGTTGCATGAGTTAAATGAGATGGATGTAATACCTAGAATTTTCATGATGGCCATTTTCCTTCTTTAAAGGAATAATGAGCATATATTAATATGTTTTCGGAAAAACTCAGTTAAGAGTTTTTCACACGTTTTACGGAGTCTTATGGCTCAATAAGACTCAGAACAGATTTTTAAGGTTAGAAAACGCCTTTTCTGGTCGAAAGGGGCGATAAGGGACGTTTTGCCGAAAAAGTCAAAGTTTGACCGAAAAAGTCAACTTTGACCGAAAAAGTCAAAGTTTGACCAAAAGTGGTCAACAGTTGACTCGATAGTGAAAAATGCTGCAGTATGAGAAAATACTGTAAAATATGTCAGTATGGGCGAGATAGCCCAATTAGACAGTAGAAAATAAGAAAACACCCGTTAAATCAAGCATCCCTAGCATTAATTAAGGCCAGACTGATATATTTGGTCAAGAAATCACTCAAGGAGACCAATTCAAGTCAAAGGACAAAAACGTCAAAATTTTCATTTTTGAGGGCAAAAATGTAAATTTTGAAAAATATGTGAAGTAAGCCAAGTGACGTTATTAGATGAGGTCACAATAAGGAAATAACATATTTTGCAAGAAGAAATTAAGAAATAGTCATTTTCGGGGGCGAAAATGCAAAGATTTTGTCTCTCGGGACAAAAATGTAAATTTTGGAAATATGTGATTTTAATGGAAGAAAATCACATAAAATCATGAAAAGAATGATATTGGATTTAAAAGCAAGCATTATGCCATTTTTGAAGTTTAGGGGCCAAAATGCAAAAATTTTCACTTTTGGGGGCAAAAGTGTAAATTTTAGAAAATTGACGAAATGAGCGTATAAAGTCACCAAGATGCTTATATCATCAAATAGGATGGGTGTGTTGATTTTTGGGACAATCGGACACCTAGAGGGCATTTTTGCAAGAATTTTCATTTTCGGGGGCAAAAATGTAATTTTTAAAAAATGGTGACATAAGCCATTAGCTCAGCCCTTACCTCAGCATTTCCAGCTCATCTCCAGCTGGTTGCTCAGCTGTGAACAGCCGTGAGCCATCTTGTGGAGAAATCCAAGAATAGAATTTTGGGGTTAAAAAATTAATTAAGAAAAAGTTGAATATTATTTCTTTGACTCCTCATGTGAGAGTCGTGAGAGAGGGCAGAGAAAACCCAGAAAAGCAGCTGGGTTCAAGCCAAAAATGCTCAGAAAAATTCGGAGCCAAGAGGGAGAGAAAGAGAGCAAGAAAAAGTTTGAAATCCTATGTGTGAATCACCATGGGTGTGCACGGTTTTGAGCTTCATGCAAGCAGTGGAAAATCTGGAAATTTTCCAGATTTTCTGACCAGAAATCCGTGGGGGAGAAGAGAGAAAGAGAAGAAAATTTTCGGGTCCAATCTTGGTGAGGAGCCGAGCAAGATGAAGGGAGAACCACCATGGAGCCAAGGGAGGTTTTGTGCTTGATGGGTGGTGTGGTTCGGCTCCTTGGTGCAGCAAAAGGGAGCCAAAAATTCGTGGGTTTTGGGCTGTGCAAGAGTGGTCGGCTGGGCAGCAAGAGAACACCAAATTGGTGAAAATTTTTGGGGGTTTTGGTGAGCCAAAAACCGAGTGGTGTGCAGCCAAGAGGAGGACAGATTTTTGGTTCACAAACCATGGGTAAGACATGGTATAAACTCTCAAACCCTAGACTATTTTCATACAAAGATTAAATGGAAATTTATGAGTAAGATTGTGTGTATGTTTGTGTGTTCATGGCTGAGTTTTGGAGTCCATTTGATGGAGAGAATCCGGCTGCAAGGAGGAGCAGCCGAAACAGCCAAGGGGTTCGGCTCCCTTGGTGGAATCAAGTCCGGTTTTGGGGAGGTAAACCCTAACCCTAGAAGCTTTTTGGTTCAAGCTTTAATGTGGTTTTTATGATGTATTTAAGCCATGGTTTGTATAAGTTTAAGTTCAGTTTTTTTTAGTTATGCTAGGGTTATGAATGGATGCTTGATTAGGGTGTATGTCTAGCTAGATTAGCTTGCATGATTTTCTGTTTTGTGCATGGTTTATGTGCTTGCTTGTTGCTTGGTTTGCATGGATTGTATGGTTGATTATGTCCCTGTTATGGTGCTGCCGTGAGTGGCTGATGCTAGGGTGTTAGACTTGTGATTTCGGTTTGGCTTGTTGATGCCGAACCCATGCTTGTGCAAGCCCTAGACAAGTGTGCAAACCTAGGTTAAGTTTCGGGTTTGGTTTGCATAATCATGATGGGGAAAACATGTCCAAAGCATGTGGGACGTTAGATGACGTTGCATGTGTTTGTTTTAGGCTCCCGAGTGATCGGTTGAGACGTAAAAATAATGTAACACGAAACTGGTTGTAGGTTCGGATCTATCTGCCCAGTTTTCGTAAACAGAAAATAACAGGCCCTTAGAGGCCGAATTTGGGAAAGTGTAAAACATGAAAGTTGTCCAAAACAACTTTTCCAATGGGGCAGCGCGGGTCGTTTTCAAAAATAAGGCTCCAATGGCCTTCAAAAATGACAAAACCCGTGGCTAAGTGTTTACGTCCCCCAGACCCGTTAGTTCCAGGATCAGCCGGTTTCAACTCGAAACTGGTACTGATCTAGGCCGAATTAGGATTTTCATAAAACACAAAAGTTTTAGTATTTTTCGAGAGCTAGAACTTTCGTGAAGAAAACTTTTTAAGATTACGCACCGATTTTAAGATAAAAATTGTTTTATTAAAAGTGCTCAGGGAATCCGAAATCCCTGCACCACGATTTCAACAAGTGCTTTTAGAAAAATAGTTTTTCTATCTCAAACAAGCATTTTGGTTATGAAAATCGTTCCAATGACGGTTTTCGACCTAAAATGAATTTACAAAGCATAAAACCAAGAATTGGGATTTTATGAAGTGAGTTATGAATTTTTACAAGGAAAGTGAAAAATTGGGATTTAATTCCCTAAGTGATTTTCCAAGAATGGAACAAATGGTTTTCAAGTTATGTTTTAACATACGATTAGCTCACGTATGGTAATCGGGTGTTAGACTCGAGTTATCGGGTCAAGCCCGAGACCCTAGAGGTTGACCCGAGGGGGTTGACCATAGTTGACCGAGAGTTGACCAAGGTTGACTTTTGTTGACTTTTGGTTAACTCGTAGCTTTAAGTTAGTTTATCCTCACGGGTTATCCAAAGTAACCCCGAAGGACACCCTTAAGCTCAACCAAAGGGTTATCAGATATAACCCGATAGTTTCTCTTTAAGTTATTCGACCCTTAGAGGTTAGTTTGGCTTAGCACGCCAGGTTACCGTTGGTAACCGAAATAGACGCTTTGCACATTAAGGGACATACAACCAAGAATCATGTAGACATGTTGGTTAGTTTACCTGCATTACACGATATTAAGTAGAGTCTGTCCTATGTCAAGCAGGCAGAACTTGCAGCTGTACCAGTAGTGGAACAGCACTAGGATGGGACAATCAGTCAAGCACGTATGACGGAAGGTAAGTACAACTCCGCCTACGGCATGAACGCATGTTAGGATGTCATGTTATGTATGTCAAGTATGTATGCATGTTATGTGTGTTATGTATGTCAAGTATGTATGCCCATGTTATGTATGTTATGTTATGTATGTATGTTATGTGTTTATGTGTAAGTATGCTATGTATGTTATGTGTATGTATGCAGTATGTGCTATGTGTTAAGTATGTATGCATTAAGTATGCCATGTAGTATGTAGATAAGTTTATGTTTATGCTGATGCACGTTTATGTTTTATGTTATTATTGTGGCATCACGAAGTATGCTCACTAAAATAAGTCAGATGGTAAGACAAGAGATAAGACAGTAGGACATGCTGTATTGTACTGACGTTGCCTCTGTGGTAAGTTAAAACGGCACGTTCCATGATTTGATTAATATGGAAGGGCTGCCTCCACTACTCCATGTCAAGCTTTGTGCTTCATGGTTTGAGTTGGTATGGTCGGACCTCCTTCAATCACTCCATGGTTACGTACCGAAGTACATACACACATGTTTTAGGAGCAAGATAAGTTAAGATAGATTCAGTATAGAAACTATAAATGATTTTTAATAATAAATCATAATTGGTTCACGTTGTTGTGCATTTAGATTGCATGCGGATAGGATGTTGTGCTTACTGAGCTTTTTAGCTCATTGTTTATGTTCATGCTGTAGGTACGGTTCCTACCGGCACTTCCTGAACAAGCTGTGGATAGATGGCGCAACAGAATGTGAAATGTGGGTATGGACTGCTACGGGGTTTCCGAAAGGCGTTTAAAAGAAAATGTGTTTTCATTTCATTTAGTATGTATGCATGTATGTTTAAGTTAAGTTATGTATGTATGCTAGCTTTCCTCATAAGTGAAGGCTAGGTACTCGAGTGAGTACATTTTAAGCAGTAAGGTTTTATGAAAGAAAAGTAGTTTTCAATCACGTTTAACTTGTGTTAAAGTTTTAAGATTTCCGCAATAAAAGTTTTAAGTAACGATTTTTAGAAAAGAAAAAAAAAATTACTCATGAATTTCGGGTAACTTTATTTTTCAATCAAGCAAGACAAGTAAGTTAAGTTAATGTCGCGGTCCGAAGCGAACGCTCCAGGTTCGCGCGGTCGGACTCCGCGGGGACCTCGGCGGCGGCGAGTCGGGTCGTGACAATGGATTTATGGGTTTCAATGGGACGTTAGAAGCGCTGCTTGATGTTGTCTAAGCTCCCAATGTGATCGGTCGAGATAGATTCCGCGAATAGGACGTAAACCGAAATAAGGAACCGAAACTGCCAATTCGGATTCGAATCTGGCCAGTTTCGGGAAAGGGTAATTTCAAGGCCCTTAGAGGCCGAACGGGGAAAAACTCAAAACACAAAAGTTGTTCGGAACAACTTTTCCTAGAGGACTTCAGGGACAGAATCTCGAAATAAGGCTCCAACGACCTCCGTTTTACCCGAAACCCGTGGCTGAACCCTGGGACGTTCTTCACCCAGTTTTTCAGAGTTAACCCGTTTTCAAATAAAAACTGGTACTGATCTAGGCCTAACTGGATTTTGTACAAAACATGAAAGTTTTAGAATTTTTCGATAGCTACAACTTTTGTGAAGACAAGTTTTTCAAATTCCAAGCCGATTTTTAAACTGGGCATGATTTATAGAAGGTGTGCAGGGAGCCCGAAATCTTGCAAATAAGTTTCACGAAAATATTTTCTAGAAAAATTGTGAAGTGTTCTTAAATGGTTATTTTAGCTTCGGAAACCATTCCAAAGGTGGTTTCCGACCTCAAATGATTTTATAAAAGATTTATCTCGAAAACCATGAATTTTAAGGGCTCGGGTTTGAAATTTCACATTTTCTCCGAAATAAAGAAAAAGAGGGTTTCAACCAAGAATTTACAAGTTAAAGAAAATAATGAGATTAAGCCAAAGTAATTTCTAATTAAAGGAGTTAGAATTTTTACAAGCAAAATGAAGGATTTTTGAAGTTAATTACACAAGATTCTCCAAAAAATAAGAAAGAGGAATTTTAAAGTAAAAATTTGTAAGCAAACCGATTACGAACGGTAACCAGATATTATATCCGAGTTACAAACCCAAGGATAACCAAGGGTTGACAAAAGGTTGACCCAAGGTTACCTAAGGTTAACCTTAAGGGTTACCCAACATAACCCTAAGGGATACCACATGTATATCTGGGCTAAGATTTAATGGGTTAATGGAAATAACCCAATAACAAGGATGTATGAGCAAAGCCCAATAATAGAACAAGGCTCTAACCAAAAAGGTGTAAGACCCAAAATTTTGTAGACTTGTAATCTCCTTGTTCATAAGGAATTATAGTCTAATTTATGTATTTATGATGTGTTATATGAAAAATTATGAATACTAATGAGAAATTCATAATTTTATTTAAACAATGTTCGGGTCCGCATTTAATGATTATGAGACTCAATTAATGATTTACGAGCCAAGAATGAAGTTTTTAAAGGAAAAAAAACAAAAAAGGATGAAATTTTACAAAAGTCAAAGGTTTGACCAAAAAGTCAACTTTGACAAAAAAGTCAAAAGGTTGACCGAAAAGTCAAAGGGTTGACCAAAAAGTCAAAGTTTGACCGTGACGGGTCACAACGTCGACTTTACAAGTATGATAAAGGAATATGGAAAGAATCTCCGAAAATGAAGTTTTATAAGCCATAAATCCACCCTAGAAAAATCAAGCACACCGAAAAAGAATTAAGGGCAAAAAGGTCTCCGAAAAATTGGAGAAAGAGAGTTTCGGTCCAAAATTTACATGGAAGAATTTTGGATCAAAAATATAAATTAAGAATGCTCATTACAGTGTTGGAAATAACTGTAGAGCGCGAAAGGAGCTGTGAAAGAACAAGATGGCCAAACAAGGCCTTGGAAGAGCTAGTGAAAGATGACATCAACTCTTGACATCACCCTCCACTAACTCAAGACTACAAATGGCAGCCCATTCCCACTCAAAAAATTCGGCCAACTAGAAGGAAAAGGAAAGAGATTTGGTTTGGTTGGTGAGCTAAATGGAGACTTGAAATCCAACCAAAAACCTAACCAACCAAGAGAGGACACATGTCCCTCCTTACCCTTCAAATTTCGGCAACCAAGGCAGCCAAATCCCAACTTTCCTTTGGTTCCTCTAGCTCACGGCTTTCTCCAAAAATGCATCCAAAATTTATTTTTTTTGTTGTTAGTTCTTTCTTGCTCAAAACCGTGCACCCTTTGGGATGGAAATCCAAAATTTCTCTTTGCTCTCACTCTCTTCTCCTCTCTCTAGCAGCCGAATGATACAAGGGAAATGAGAGGGTTTCTCTTAGCTTTCCAAGTGAAAAGACAAAAGGGATGGGAGACTTGTGATGGATAAGAGTTGTTCAATCTTTTTCCTTGATTTTGGGCTTTAAGTCTTGTCTCCTTTACTTCTCCCTTGGCTGCCGAAACTTGATGGAGGGGCCTTACTTACTTACTTACTTACTTGAAAATTAGGGATATATATATATATATTTTTTGAAACATACTTATAAAAGCATTTATCCTTAGCAATATATCATTACTACTTAAGTAAACGTTACTTAAGCTTTTTAGTTCCAAAATACCATAAAGCATAATTTATCTGCATCATGTATATACTTATATACAAAACTTCTCTACTTATCAAAATATTGCGGAAATAATACGTAGTGGTATCCACACCGCCTTCGTCCACCTCCACATCATCCTCGCAATGCCCACCATTACGCTGCGGGTTTCTTACCTACAGTATGAAATATAACTTGATGAGCTTTCGCCCAGTAAGCACAAACATAATCTCACAAAACAATTAAAACATCATGAAAACATTCATCATCATATACATATGCGTGAATCATTTATGTTCCATTTATGCATTTCTTTTAACTTTCTTATCTTTCTTATGGGTCCCATAGTGTACGTACCCTTAACATATAGCGCGCCTCTAGATACAGTTAGATGGGTTTGCAAGTCCCTAACTGCTCCAGGAAAACATAAGTGATTACACCCTTCCGACAATGAGAGGGCGACTCCATAATTTTAACATAAAAATCCTCCACCTTGGGGGAGGTTGGTACGACACTTTACTTGTGATTTCTTACCATGTTATTTATCTTTAGTGAACATACCTTATGATGTCACTATATGATAACATACTTTTTATCTCATTAATAACATGGCATGGCATTCTTTTCATTCATGGCATTTGCAAACATGACATTTTTATAAACATGACATTTTGCAAATATAGCACTTTTATAATCTTTTGCAAAAATAGCACTTTTTATAAACATAGCATTTTGCGAAAATAACACCTTTTGTAAACATGGCATTTTGCAAAAATAGCACTTTTCATAAAACATGGCATTTCATAGATATAGCACACAACATATTGCAGCATATTTGAAAAACACATACTTGAACATAATTTACTAGTTTTCATATTGCAGGTGAGGTTTGTACTTACCTCTAGTACCGTATCCTTAAAATTGCGTTCCTTAAATTTGTCGGCAACGGCAATTCACTTTCCTGATATACCAAAAATATAGGATCAAGATCCTTTCGTAAGGTGTTGGTGACCTACCAACACTCACATATACTTTTGGTTGTATGTCCCCAATACATGGTATCCATCCTGGCCACATATTAATCCCCATTCTTTATTGAACTTTGATTAAATCCTTAAGAGGTTACGTTGGGTAACCTTTTTAGTTTAGAGCCTTGTTCTATTAGTGGGCTTTGCTTATACATCTTTGTTATTGGGTTATTTCCATTAACCCTTTAAATCTTAGCCCAATTATACATGTAGGTATCCCTTAGGGTTATGTTGGGTAACCCTTAAGGTTAACCTTATTTAACCTTAGGTCAACCTTTTGTCAACCCTTGGTTATTCTTGTCTTTGTAACTCGGATACAATATCCGGTTACCGTTCGTAATTGGCTTGCTTATCAATTTTACTTTAAAATTTCTCTTCCTTATTTTTGGAAAATATTGTGTGATTAACTTCCAAAAATCCTTCATTTTACTTGTAAAAATTATAACTCCTTTAATTAGAAAATACCTTGGTTAAATTTCATTATTTTCTTTGACTTGTAAATTCTTGGTTGAAACCCTCTTTTTCTTTACTTTGTGGAAAAATGTGAATTTCAAACCCGAGCCCTTAAAATTCATGGTTTTCGAGATACATCTTTTATAAAATCATTTAGGGTCGGAAACCACCTTTGGAATGGTTTCCGAAGTTAAAATAACCATTTAAGAACACTTCACAATTTTTCTAGAAATTATTTTCGTGAAACTCAAATGCAAGATTTCGGACTCTCTGCGCGTCTCCCACGAAACGCGCCCAGTTTAAAAATTCACTTGGAATTTGAAAAACTTATCTTCACAAAAGTTGTAGCTATCGAAAAATTCTAAAACTTTCATGTTTTGCACAAAATCCAGTTCGGCCTAGATCAGTACCAGTTTTTATTTGAAAAACTGGGTAAAGGACGTCCCAGGGTTCAGCCACGGGTTTCAGGTAAAATGGAGGCCGTTGGAGCCTTATTTCGAGATTCTGTCCGCGATGTCGTCTAGGAAAAGTTGTTCCGAACAACTTTTGTGTTTTGAGTTTTACCTCATTCGGCCTCCTCTAAGGGCCTTGAAATTACCCTTTCCCGAAACTGGCCAGATTCGAATCCGAATTGGCAGTTTCGGTTCCTCATTTCGGTTTACGTCCTAGTCGCGGAATCTATCTCGACCGATCACATCAGGAGCTTAGACAACATCAAGCAGCGCTTCTAACGTCCCATTGCAACCCATAAATCCATCTCATTCTACTCATGCAACCCCAAATCCGAAAATTAAAAAGACTAGGGTTACATGGTTCTAACTCATGCAGCATCACATACCATCAACACAAAATCCATCCCTAATCTAGCATGCTCACAAGGCTGTCAAGGGCAGATTTCTGGCCTAAACTTATGGGACATATAACCTACCTTCTAGCATGAAAAATCCATCATTTTCAAGAACAAATTTTAAAGCAAACAAGCATCAAAATCAGCCAACCAACCCTAATCTTATCAAGCACACACACACACACCATAAATGAGGGCAGAAAATTAAGGTGGACTTATGTCCTCACAAACCACTTGAATCAACCTCAAAAACACTTAAATAAAACTTAGATTCAAGGTGGTTTAAGAGATTTACCTCAAACCCAAGTTAGGGTTTTGAAAATCCCAACTTTCCTTTGGTTCCTCTAGCTCACGGCTTTCTCCAAAAATGCATCCAAAATTTTTTTTTTTGTTGTTAGTTCTTTCTTGCTCAAAACCGTGCACCCTTTGGGATGGAAATCCAAAATTTCTCTTTGCTCTCACTCTCTTCTCCTCTCTCTAGCAGCCGAATGATACAAGGGAAATGAGAGGGTTTCTCTTAGCTTTCCAAGTGAAAAGACAAAAGGGATGGGAGACTTGTGATGGACAAGAGTTGTTCAATCTTTTTCCTTGATTTTGGGCTTTAAGTCTTGTCTCCTTTACTTCTCCCTTGGCTGCCGAAACTTGATGGAGGGATAAGGGGTGTGGGCTGTGATACCTAGAATTTCATGTTGCCATTTTCCTGCTAAAAGAGGAATTATGAGCATATGTTGAGATGTTTACGGAAAAAAAAATTTAGTTAAGAGTTTTTCACACGTTTTACGAAGTCTTATGGCTTAATAAGACTCAGAACAGATTTTTAAGGTTAGAAAACGCCCTTTCAGGTCGAAAAGGACGAATTAGGATGCAGTTCCGAAAAAGTCAAAGTTTGACCGAAAAAGTCAACTTTGACCAAGAAAGTCAAAGTTTGACCAAGAGTGGTCAACGGTTGACTCGACAGTGAAAAATGATGCAGTATGAGAAAATACTGCAAAATATGTCAGTATGGGCGGAATAGCCCAAGTAGACAGTAGAACCATCCTAGAAATCAAGCATCCCTAGCATTAGTCAATGGCCAGAGGGCCAGATTTAGTTAACAAGTCACCCAAAAGGACCCGGTCAAAGTCAGGGGCATAAATGTCAAAATTTTCACTTTTGGGGCAAAAGTGTAAATTTTGAAAAATATGTGAAGTAAGCAAAGTGACGTCATTAGATGATGTCACAATAAGGTAATGACTTACCTTGCAAGAAAAGAATAAGGACCGGCCACTTTTGGGGGTGAAAATGCAAGGATTTTGTCTTTCGGGGCAAAAATATAATTTTAGAAAATATGTGATTCAAGTATGAGAAAATCACATAAAATCATGATAAGAGTGATATTTGCTTGAAAAGCAAGCATTATGGTCAATTATGAAGTTTAAGGGCATAAATGCAAAAATTTTCACTTTTGGGGCAAAAGTGTAAATTTTAGAAATTTGACGATATGAGCGTATGAAGTCACCGAGATGATGACATCATAAAATAAGTTGGGTGTGTTGATTTATAGGACAATCGGACACCTAGAGGATATTTTTGCAATAATTTCCATTTTTGGGGGCAAAAGTGCAATTTTAGAAAAGTGTGAGGTAAGCCATGAGCTAAGCAAGTGACATCAGCCATGACATCATCAAAACCCAGCTGTAGCTGAGCTAGGAACAGCCGGCCACCTTGGGGCACAAGTCAAAAGTTTGGAAACTTTTGGGGTCAAAATGCAATTAAGCCAAAGTTGGAAAAAAGCCTATAAATAGACCCATTGTGGACAGATTTTGGTGCAGAAAAAATGGAGAAAAGCAGCCAAATTATGGTCAAATTTCTCCAGAAAAATCCGTGAGCCAAAGGGGAGAGAAAAAGGCAAGCCAAAAGTTGGAAAAATCTCATGTGATCCACCATCGGAGTGCTCGGTTTTGAGCATGGAGCAAGGAGGGAAAATCTGGAAATTTTTCCAGATTTTCTGGGCAGCAGCTGTGAGTTAGTGAGGAAGAAATGAGAGAAAAATTTTCTGGCCAATCCAAGGTGTGGCCGTGTGTGATGGGGAAGAGAAACCAACCCTAGAAGCCAAGTGATTTTGTGCCTTGGTGGGAGATGAGTTTCGGCCAAGAAGGAGCAAAATTTTTGAGGGTCAAGAGCAGCCAAGAGTGTCGGCTTTGGCTGCAAGGATTCACCAAGGATGGTGAAAATTTTGGTGTCTTGGGTGACCCAAAATCCGTGGATAGAGCAGCCAACAAAGGGGACAGGATTTAGGATCCATGGACCCTAACCAAGCCAAGGGTAAGTCAAGGTAAATCCTTGAATTTTTAAGTGATTTTCCATGCAAGATTACATGGGTATTTATGGTATGTTTGTATGTGTGCATGGCTAAAAAATGGAACCCATTTGATGGGAGGATTCGGCTGCAAAGGACAGCCAAGCAAGCCATGGAGGTTTGGCTCCAAAGGGAGAACCAACTTCCGGATTTCAAGAGGTAAAGCCCTAACCTTAAAGCTTTTGGTCCAAGCTTTAAATTGGGAATTAGTGATGTATTTCCAAGCAAGATTGTAAGGGCATAAGCTCAAGATTTTGATTAGTGTTTAGGCTAGGGTATGTGATGCTTGATTAGGGTGTGTAGCATGTTAGTTAGTATGCATGGTTTTATGTTTATGTGCTATGTTTTATGCTTGCATGAGTGCTTGGTTTGCATGACAATTTGGTTAGTATTGTCCCTGCCCTAGGTGCAGCCGTGTGTGGCATGAATGCTAGGGTGTTAGACTTAGCTTTGGTATGGTTTGTATGATGAAATTTCATGTTTATGCAAACCTTAGAACACATGCAAACCTAGGGTTTAGTAGTTCCGGATTTGGTTTGCATGGCCACGAGGGGATGACATGTCAACACATGTGGGACGTTAGTTAACGTGCATGTTGTTCATTTAGGCTCCCGAGTGATCGGTTGAGTTAGTTTCCGAAGTAGGAGACGTAAAATCAAGTAACACGAAAAACTGACAGGTTCGGACTAAGTCTGTCCAGTTTTCGTAAACGAAAAATAACAGGCCCTTAAAGGCCGAATTTGAGAAAACGTAAAACACGAAAGTTGTCCAGAACAACTTTTCCTAGGGGGCATCGTGGGTGGTTTTCCAAAATAAGACTCCAATGGCCTTCAAAAATGCCAAAACCTGTGACTAAATCTTTTTACGTCCCCAGACCCAGTTTCAGGGGTCAGCCAGTTTCAACTAAAAACTGGTATGATTCTAGGCCGAATTAGGAGTTTTGTAAAACATGAAAGTTTTAGCATTTTTCGAGAGCTAAAACTTTCGTGCAGAAAACTTTTTTAGATTACGCACCGATTTTCAAACGAAAATTGTTTCATGAAGGGTGCTCAAGGAATCCGAAATTCCTGCACCACAAGTTTTAACAAGTGTTTTTAGAAAATTGATTTTCTACCTCAAATAAGTGTTTTGGTTATGAAAATCGTTCCAAAGGACGGTTTTCAACCTAAAATGATTTTACGAAGCATAAATCCATGAGTTTGGATTTTATTAATTAAGTTAAGAATTTTTACACGAAAAGTGAAATCTTGGGATTATTTCCCTCAGTGTTTTCCAAGAAAGGAAATTAGAGTTTTCAAGCAAGTTTATAGCCAACGTTTAGTTCACGAATGGTAATCAGGAGTTATACTCGAGTTACCGGGTCAAGCCCGAGACCCAAAAGGTTGACCATAGAGGGTTGACCATAGTTGACCGTAGTTGACCAAAATTGATCATGGTTGACTTTTGGTTGACTAATAGCATGGAGTTAGTTTATCCTTACGGGTTATCCAAAGTAACCCTAAGCGATACCGTTAAGCTCAGCTAAAGGGTTATCAGATATGACCCGATAGTTTCAGATTAAGATAAGCAACCCTTAGAGGTTTAGTTTTGGCTTAGTACGCCAGGTTACCAAGAGTAACCCAGTTAGACGCTTTGCACAAAAAGGACATACAACCAAGATCATGTAAACATGTTGGTTAGATTACCAGCATTTTCACGAGTTTAAGTAGATCATGTCCTTTGTCAAGCAGGCAGAACCTGCAGCTGTACCAGGAGTGGAACAGCACTAGAAGGGACAGTTAAGCAAGAACGAAGGACGGAAAGGTAAGTACAATTCCGCCTACAGCATGAACATATGTTTGTTTGCATATGATGTGTTCAAGAAATCATGAATGGGATTTCATGATTTACGATGTTATGCAGTATGTGATATGTTATGTCATGTAGTAAGTTAAGTTCAGTTATGTGGTATGTACATGTTACGCAGTATGTTTATGTTATGTCAAGATGAAGTATGTTATGTATAGATGAAGTATGTTATGTCAAGATGAAGTATGTTATGTATAGATGAAGTATGTTATGTCAAGCATGCAGTCTGTTATGCAAGTTTATGTTCAGTATGTCATCCACGTTAATTGATGAGTTAGTATGTACGGCATGTTATGTTTTATGTTAGATTTGTGGCATCACGAAGCATGTCCACTAAAAATAAGTCACATGGTAAGCAAGAGTTAAGTCAAGTAAGACATGTTGTGTTGTACTAGCTTGCCTTCGTGGTAAGTTCAAATGGCATGTTCCATGGTTTGACTTGATATGGAAGGCCTGCCTCCACTACTCCATGTTAAACTGTGTGTTTCATGGTTTAAGTTGGTTTGGACGGACCGCCTTCAATCACTCCATGGTTACGTACCTAAGTACATACACACATGGCATAGTAGTAAGACAAGATCAGTAGAAAGACCATAATTGATTTTATAATAAATCATAATTGGTTCATGTTTTCGTGCATTTAGTTGCATGCGGATAGGACGTTGTGCTTACTGAGCTTTTTAGCTCATTACTTACGTTCATGCTGTAGGTAAGCTACCTACCGGCGATGCATGATACAAGCTGTGGAGAGATGGCGTCGCGGATTGTGAAACGTGGGTATGGACTGCTACGGGGTTTCCGAAATGTGTTTAAAATGAAAATGTGTTTTCATTATGTTTCAGCATGTATGTTTCAGTTTTCAGTTTTTAGCAGTTATGGCAAGCAAGTTGCCACGTGTTGCACCGGTCCGTATTAGGTCGGGGCTGGTCCACGATTCAGATTATGTATGTATGTATGGAGCTTTCCTCATAGGTGAAAGCTCAGTACTCGAGTGAGTACATTTTAAGGAGATAAAGTTTATAAAAGAAAAGCAGTTTTGAGTTATGCTTTAATCGAGTTTAAAGTTTTATGATTTCCGCAATAAAAGTTTTCTAATAACGAATTTTAGAAAAGAAGAAAAAAAAAATTTACTCTAGAAATTGGGTAACTTTATTTTCAATCAAGCAAGTAAGTAGTAATGTGACGAACCCAACCCCAGGTTCGCGTGGTCAGACACCGCGTGGGCTTTAGGGAGGCTAGTGGGGGTGTGACGGAGGTGGTATCAGAGCAAAGGGTTTTCGTATTAGAGCGAAAAGGTTTTCTGCCATCCAGTTTCACAATTCTGCCGCCAGCGCCACAGTCTTGTAAGTTGTTTTCTTACTCTGTGTAGTTGTAAGATTAGCATAAAGACATGTACCTGGTTTTAAACCCAGGTTAGATTTATTAGGATCGAAAGGAGCAGTAAGGCTTCGTCGGCATTCCAAGGAATGGAGGAGCAGCTCTGCATCTTCGACAACACCCAGAGTAGTAGTTTCACAGAATGGAGAGTTTTCTCCGATTACGCGCTACAATGACGCATTTTCCAGTTACGTTACGTTGCCAATCAACGACCAGATGAGGTGTGTGATAACCAGATTTTCATGATTGCCATTTTTCCTCTTTTAAAGGAATTATGAGCATATATTGATATGTTTTCGGAAAAACTCAGTTAAGAGTTTTTCACACGTTTTACGGAGTCTTATGGCTCAATAAGACTCAGAACAGATTTTTAAGGTTAGAAAACGCCTTTTCTGGTCGAAAGGGGCGATAAGGGACGTTTTTCCGAAAAAGTCAAAGTTTGACCAAAAAAGTTAAATTTGACCGAAAAAGTCAAAGTTTGACCAAAAGTGGTCAACAGTTGACTCGATAGTGAAAAATGCTGCAGTATGCGAAAATACTGTAAAATATGTCAGTATGGGCGAGATAGCCCAAATAGACAGTAGAAAATAAGAAAACACCCTAGAAATCAAGCATCCCTAGCATTAGTTAAGGCCAGACTGACTTTTTTAGTCAAGAGATCAACAATGGAGACCAATCCAAGTCAAAGGGCAAAAACATCAAAAATTTCATTTTTGGGGGCAAAAATGTAAATTTTGAAAAATATGAGAAGTACGCCACGAGACGTCGTTAGATGAGGTCACAATAAGGAAATAACATGTTTTGCAAGAAGAAATTAAGAAATAGCCACTTTCGAGGGCAAAAATGCAAAGATTTTGTCTTTCGGGGCAAAAATGTAAATTTTGAAAATATGTGATTTTAATGGAAGAAAATCACATAAAATCATGAAAAGAATGATAATTGATGGAAAAGCAAGCATTATGCCATTTTTGAAGTTTAGGGGCATAAATGCAAAAATTTTCACTTTGGGGGGCAAAAGTGTAAATTTTAGAAAATTGACGAAATGGACGTATGAAGTCACTAAGATGTTTATATCATCAA
This sequence comes from Ficus microcarpa, assembly GCA_025413485.1. NCBI lineage: Eukaryota > Viridiplantae > Streptophyta > Magnoliopsida > Rosales > Moraceae > Ficus > Ficus microcarpa. The sequence continues at coordinate 21,727,696 of CM046376.1, forward strand.
ATAGGATGGGTGTGTTGATTTTTGGGACAATCGGACACCTAGAGGGCATTTTTGCAAGAATTTTCATTTTCGGGGGCAAAAATATAATTTCTGAAAATTGGTGACATAAGCCATGAGCTCAGCCCTTACCTCAGCCCCTCCATCAGCCATTCCAGCTGTCCATGAGCTGTCCACAGCCGGCCACCTTGAGTCACAAGGCCAAGAATGAAAAAGTTTGGGGTCAATTTATTAAGTTGAAAAAGTTTGTTATTATCTTCTTGAAGCTTCCTTGTGTGAGTCGGTGGAGAGCAGAAAAGAAGCCCAGAAAATAGCCACAATTCAGCCAATAAACATCAGAAAATCCGTGAGCCCAAGGAGAGGAAAGAACAAGAGAAAAGTTGGAAAAAATTCTTGTGTGAGCCTATCTTGGTGCACGGCTTCTTGGAGCATGGAGAGCCAAGCAAATCTGGAATTTTTCCAGAAAATTCTGAGCAGCAAGCCGTCCATGGAGGAGAGGAGAAAGTGCAGAAATTTTGGGTCCAAACCTTGGTGGGTGCCGAGCTTGGTGAAGGAGGAGCCAAGGGTGAGCCAAGGGTGAGTTTTGTGCCTTGTGTGTGGGCTGTTTTCAGCCATGGTGTGCAGTAAAAAGGAGCAGAAATTTTCGTGGGTATGGGGCTGTAAGGGGCTCGGCTTTTGGCAGCAAGATTCACCAAGGGTTGGTGAAAATTTTGGTGTGATTTGGAGCCCCAAAACAGCGAGCAGTGGCAGCCAACCAAAGGGGACAGATTTTGGTTCAAGAACCATAGGGTAAGTTTTGGTAAATCCCTCAAACCCTAGACTATTTTCATGCAAGAATTGATGGTTGATTTATGTGTATGTTGTATGTGTTCATGGCTGGAAAAATTGGAGCTTCCATGGTGTATGAAGTTCGGCTGCAAGGTGGAGCAGCCAAGGAGGCAGCCATGGTGGAGCCAAGAAGTTCGGCAGCCATGGGGGAACCAATTTCCGAAATTGGTTAGGTGAGGAACCCTAACCTTAAGCCTTGATTCAAGCATTAATTTTGGAGATTTAAAGTGTATTTTCAGCAGTGATATGTAAAGCTTAAGTTCAGAAATTTTATGGTATGTTTATGCTAGGGTGTAAGGCTTGATTAGGGTGTATGGTTAGCTAGTTAGCTTTGCATGATTTTCTGTTTTGTGCTATGGTTTTATGCTTGCTTGTGTGCTTGGTTTGCATGATTTATTGGCTGAGTATGTCCCTGTTTATGGTGCAGCCGTGTGAGGCATGATGCTAGGGTGCTAGATTTTATATTCGGGTTGGTTTGTTAATGCCGAATGCATGTTGATGCAACCCTAGACAAGTGTGCAAACCTAGGTTAGTAAGTTTCGGATTGGTTTGCATGACCACATGGGGTGACATGTCCAAAGCATGTGGGACGTTAGACAACGTTGCATGTGATTGATTTAAGCTCCCGAGTGATCGGTTGAGTTAGTCGCCGAAATAGGACGCGTAAAATCAAGTAACACGAAACTGGCTACAGGTTCGGATTAAACCTACCCAGTTTTCGTAAACGGAAAATAACAGGCCCTTAGAGGCCGAATTTGGGAAAACGTAAAACATAAAAGTTGTCCAAAACAACTTTTTCTAGGGGACAACGCGGGTCGTTTTCAAAAATAAGGCTCCAATGGCCTTCAAAACTGCCGAAACCCGTGGCTAAGTGTTTACGTCCCCCAGACCCGTTAGCTTCAGGATCAGTCAGTTTCAACTCGAAACTGGTACTGATCTAGGCCGAATTAGGAGTTTTGTAAAACACGAAAGTTTTAGCATTTTTCAGGAGCTAGAACTTTTGTGAAGAAAACTTTTTAAGATAACACACCGATTTTAAGATAAAATTTGTTTTATCAAGGGTTCTCAGGGAATCCGAAATCCCTGCACCACAATTTCAAGAAGTGCTTTTAGAAAAATAGTTTTTCAACTCTAAACAAGTAATTTGGCCACGAAAATCGTTCCAAAGACGGTTTTCGACCTAAAATGAATTTACAAAACATAAAACCAAGGATTTGGATTTTATGACACAAGTTATGAATTTTTACACAAAATGTGAATCTTGGGATTTATTTCCCTAAGTGTTTTCCAAGAAAGGAAATAAGATTTTTAAGCAAAGTTTTTAGCATACGATTAGTTCACGTGTAGTAATCGGGTGTTAGACTCGAGTTGCCGGGTCAAACCCGAGACCCGAGAGGTTGACCCGAGAGGGTTGACCATAGTTGACTAAAGTTGACCGTGGTTGACTTTTGGTTGACTAAGGGTATAGAGTTAGTTTATCCTCACGGGTTATCCAAAGTGACCCTAACGGATACCGATAGCCAAACTAAAGGGTTATCAGATATAACCCGATAGTGCTGTTGTAGATAAGCGACCCTTAGAGGTTTAGTTGGCTTGGCACGCCAGGTTACCAAGTGTAACCAAATTAGACGCTTTGCACGTAAGGGACATACAACCAAGAATCATGTAGAAATGTTGGTTAGTTTACCTGCATTTCACGATATTAAGTAGAGTCTGTCCTATGTCAAGCACGCAGAACCTGCAGCTGTACCAGTAGTGGAACAGCACTAGGATGGGACAATCAGTCAAGCACGTATGACGGAAAGGTAAGTACTATTCCGCCTACGGCATGAACGCGTGAATAGGATGACATGTTTTATGATATGTAGTATGTTATGTATGCATGTAGGGTATGTTCAAGTTCACGTATGTATGCGTGTTATGTATGTCACGTTATGTATGCATGTTAAGTATGTTATGTATGTTATGTGTTAAGTGTGCTATGTATGTTATGTGTTATGTATGCAAGGTGTTTATGTGTTATGCATGTATGCATTAAGTATGCCATGTAGTATGTATGTATATTTGGATAAGTTTATGTATGCAGATGCACGTTTATGTTTATGTTAAATTTTATGGCATCACGATGTATGTCCATTAAAAATAAGTATAATGGTAAGATATGAGATAGGTTAAGTAGGACATGTTGTGTAGTACTGACGTTGCCTGTGTGGTAAGTTAAAACGGTATGTATCATGGTTTGACTTGATATGGCTGGGCTGCCTCCACTACTCCATGTTAAACTTTGTGTTTCATGGTTTTAGTTGATTTGGACGGACCGCCTTCAATCACTCCATGGTTACATTCCGAAGTACATACACACATGTTATAGTAGCAAGATAAGATCAGATTAGATAGGCCCAGTAGAGAGACCTTAATTGATTTTTAATAATAAATCATAATTGGTTCATGTTGTTGTGCATTAGTTGCATGCGGATAGGATGTTGTGCTTACTGAGCTTTTTAGCTCATTGTTTATGTTCATGCTGTAGGTAAGGTTCCTACCGGCACTTCCTGAACAAGCTGTGGATAGATGGCGCAACAGAATGTGAAATGTGGGTATGGACTGCTACGGGGTTTCCGAAAGGCATTTAAAAGAAAATGTGTTTTCATTTCATTCAGTACGTATGCATGTATGTTTAAGTTAAGATATGTATGTATGCTAGCTTTCCTCATAGGTGAAGGCTAGGTACTCGAGTGAGTACATAAGAAAAGTAAGAGTTTTATAAAAGAAAAACAGTCTTCATGTTCAGTTTAACTTGTGTTAAAGTTTTAAGATTTCCGCAATAAAAGTTTTTAAGTAACGATTTTTAGAAAAGAAAGAAAAAAAAATTTACTCATGAAATCGGGTAACTTTATTTTTCATAATCAATCAAGCAAGTAAGTTAAGTTAATGTCACGGACCGAACGCTCCAGGTTCGCGCGGTCGGACTCTGCGTCGACCTCGGTGGCGACAAGTCGGGTCGTGACAAGGTGACTCCTCAAATCAGTCATATCAAATATGTAGCAGTTGATATGTTTACCCAGAGGATTTCATGGATCAGTACTGCCAACGGATCAGAGTTGCGCAGTAAGAGCGTGGTAGAGACGCTATGTTATGATATGATATGAAGAGATTGCGAGAAATCTCTAGTAAGATACGTTAAGATAAGAAAGAGTATAAGTGATAGAAGTAGAAGCTAGAAATTGGTTTGTCGTGGGTACGACGGAACCAAATTTTGTAGAAGTCTATCTTGCAACTGTTATGCCCAAGTTGCAAAGATAAGTGCTAGAATAGCAATAAGAGATAAGATTGATTCCCGGTTAGGGGAGATTATAAGATTATGAGGAGTATAGATATTCCTAAGAATTAAGATTATGCCCTTGTGCTATAAGGGAAAAATTGAAGCGATTAGAAGAGCTTCTTTTATACAAGCAGTAGTTGGATATTTTAGTATGCCTTCCAACGCATCACTCGAACGATATTATGAATTTTCCAGAATAAACTTTGAAAAGTTTCAAAGACAGTATTTTTAGTAGAAATGATTAAGCTATGATCTTATGTTAATGGAACCCCTTCACGTTAGAAAGACGACCAAATCCTTGAGGAAGAAATTCCAAGTTAAGGGTTGTCACACGTATGAAGTTCCGAGTTAGGAAACTGATTACGAAAGGTCTAAACCTTGAGGACGAGTCCAAGAAAGGGGGCCTTTACGCAGAGTAAAAGGGTTCTAGTAGCATAGGATCAAGTTTCAAGAGAGAAACTATATTCCAGAAAGAGTATTAAAGTATGATACGATATGTTTTCCAAGAGTGGAAACGATTTTTCAGTAAGTTTTTCAAGCAAGAACAAGCAGTATGAGTTATGTTTTCAAAGTGTGACGAGTTATTTGATATACTTGTCCAACTTTTTATGTAAACAGTTCCTGTGATGCAGTAGGAAAGGACAGTATGTTAGTATTACAGTATGCAGTAAGATAAGTATGATCAATATGATAAGTAAGCAAGTTCAGCAGTATGTAAGTTTGTATGTTAAGCATGATAAGTATGATAAGTATGAAGATATGAAAGTAAGATTATGGTTCAGTATAAGAGATACGACCCCATTAAATGTTAAAATGGGAACATGAACGAACCATTATGGATTTTCTGGTGTATTTTTGAAGAAAAGTCACCTAGAAGTATCAGAATTTTCGAGGACGAAAATTTTATAAGGAGGGTAGAATGTGATACCTAGAATTTCATGTTGCCATTTTCCTTCTAAAAGAGGAATTATGAGCATATGTTGAGATGTTTACGGAAAAAAAAATTTAGTAAAGAGTTTTTCACACGTTTTACGAAGTCTTATGGCTTAATAAGACTCAGAACAGATTTTTAAGGTTAGAAAACGCCCTTTCAAGTCGAAAAGGACGAATTAGGACGCAGTTCCGAAAAAGTCAAAGTTTGACCGAAAAAGTCAACTTTGACCAAGAAAGTCAAAGTTTGACCAAGAGTGGTCAACGGTTGACTCGACAGTGAAAAATGATGCAGTATGAGAAAATACTACAAAATATGTCAGTATGGGCGGAATAGCCCAAGTATACAGTAGAACCACCATAGAAATCAAGCATCCCTAGCATTAGTCAATGGCCAGAGGGCCAGATTTAGTCAACAAGTCACCCAAAAGGACCCGGTCAAAGTCAGGGGTATAAATGTCAAAATTTTCACTTTTGGGGCAAAAGTGTAAATTTTGAAAAATATGTGAAGTAAGCAAAGTGACGTCATTAGATGATGTCACAATAAGGTAATGACTTACCTTGCAAGAAAAGAATAAGGACCGTCCACTTTTGGGGGTGAAAATGCAAGGATTTTGTCTTTCGGGGCAAAAATATAATTTTAGAAAATATGTGATTCAAGTATGAGAAAATCACATAAAATCATGATAAGAGTGATATTTGCTTGAAAAGCAAGCATTATGGTCAATTATGAAGTTTAAGGGCATAAATGCAAAAATTTTCACTTTTGGGGCAAAAGTGTAAATTTTAGAAATTTGACGATATGAGCGTATGAAGTCACCGAGATGATGACATCATAAAATAAGTTGGGTGTGTTGATTTATAGGACAATCGGACACCTAGAGGACATTTTTGCAAGAATTTCCATTTTTGGGGGCAAAAGTGCAATTTTAGAAAAGTGTGAGGTAAGCCATGAGCTAAGCAAGTGACATCAGCGATGACATCATCAAAACCCAGCTGTAGCTGAGCTAGGAACAGCCGGCCACCTTGGGGCACAAGTCAAAAGTTTGGAAACTTTTGGGGTCAAAATGCAATTAAGCCTAAGTTGGAAAAAGGCCTATAAATAGACCCATTGTGGACAGATTTTGGTGCAGAAAAAATGGAGAAAAGCAGCCAAATTATGGCCAAATTTCTCCAGAAAAATCCGTGGGCCAAAGGGGAGAGAAAAGGCAAGCCAAAAGTTGGAAAAATCTCATGTGATCCACCATAGGAGTGCTCGGTTTTGAGCATGGAGCAAGGAGGGAAAATCTGGAAATTTTTCCAGATTTTCTGGGCAACAGCCGTGGGTTAGTGAGGAAGAAATGAGAGAAAAATTTTCAGGCCAATCCAAGGTGTGGCCATGTGTGATGGAGAAGAGAAACCAACCCTAGAAGCCAAGTGATTTTGTGCCTTGGTGGGAGATGAGTTTCGGCCAAGAAGGAGCAAAATTTTTGAGGGTCAAGAGCAGCCAAGAGTGTCGGCTTTGGCTGCAAGGATTCACCAAGGATGGTGAAAATTTTGGTGTCTTGGGTGACCCAAAATCCGTGGATAGAGCAGCCAACAAAGGGGACAGGATTTAGGATCCATGGACCCTAACCAAGCCAAGGGTAAGTCAAGGTAAATCCTTGAATTTTTAAGTGATTTTCCATGCAAGATTACATGGGTATTTATGGTATGTTTGTATGTGTGCATGGCTGAAAAATGGAACCCATTTGATGGGAGGATTCGGCTGCAAAGGACAGCCAAGCAAGCCATGGAGGTTTGGCTCCAAAGGGAGATCCAACTTCCGGATTTCAAGAGGTAAAGCCCTAACCTTAAAGCTTTTGGTTCAAGCTTTAAATTGGGAATTTATGATGTATTTCCAAGCAAGATTGTAAGGGCATAAGCTCAAGATTTTGGTTAATGTTTAGGCTAGGGTATGTGATGCTTGATTAGGGTGTGTAGCATGTTAGTTAGTATGCATGATTTTATGTTTATGTGCTATGTTTTATGCTTGCATGAGTGCTTGGTTTGCATGACAATTTGGTTAGTATTGTCCCTGCCCAAGGTGCAGCCGTGTGTGGCATGAATGCTAGGGTGTTAGACTTAGCTTTGGTATGGTTTGTATGATGAAATTTCATGTTTATGCAAACCTTAGAACACATGCAAACCTAGGGTTTAGTAGTTCCGGATTTGGTTTGCATGGCCACGAGGGGATGACATGTCAACACATGTGGGACGTTAGTTAACGTGCATGTTGTTCATTTAGGCTCCCGAGTGATCGGTTGAGTTAGTTTCCGAAGTAGGAGACGTAAAATCAAGTAACACGAAAAACTGACAGGTTCGGACTAAGTCTGTCCAGTTTTCGTAAACGAAAAATAACAGGCCCTTAGAGGCCGAATTTGGGAAAACGTAAAACACGAAAGTTGTCCAGAACAACTTTTCCTAGGGGGATGCGTGGATCGTTTTCCAAAATACGGCTCCAATGGCCTTCAAAAATGCCAAAACCCGTGACTAAATCTTTTTACGTCACCAGACCCAGTTTCAGGGGTCAGCCAGTTTCAACTCAAAACTGGTACGATTCTAGGCTGAATTAGGAGTTTTGTAAAACACAAAAGTTTTAGAATTTTTCGAGAGCTAGAACTTTCGTGAAGAAAACTTTTTCAGATTACGCACCGATTTTGAAACGAAAATTGTTTTATGAAGGGTACTCAAGGAATCCGAAATTCCTGCACCACAAGTTTTAACAAGTGTTTTTAGAAAATTGATTTTCTACCTCAAATAAGTGTTTTGGTTATGAAAATCGTTCCAAATGACGGTTTTCAACCTAAAATGATTTTACGAAGCATAAATCCATGAGTTTGGATTTTATGAATTAAGTTAAGAATTTTTACACGAAAAGTGAAATTTTGGGATTATTTCCCTCAGTGTTTTCCAAGAAAGGAAATTAGAGTTTTCAAGCAAGTTTATAGCCAACGTTTCGTTCACGAATGGTAATCGGGAGTTATACCCGAGTTACCGGGTCAAGCCCGAGACCCAAAAGGTTGACCATAGAGGGTTGACCATAGTTGACCGTAGTTGACCAAAATTGACCATGGTTGACTTTTGGTTGACTAATAGCATGGAGTTAGTTTATCCTTACGGGTTATCCAAAGTAACCCTAAGCGATACCGTTAAGCTCAGCTAAAGGGTTATCAGATTGACCCGATAGTTTCAGATTAAGATAAGTAACCCTTAGAGGTTTAGTTTTGGCTTAGTACGCTAGGTTACCAAGAGTAACCCAGTTAGACGCTTTGCACAAAAGGGACATACAACCAAGATCATGTAAACATGTTGGTTAGATTACCAGCATTTTCACGAGTTTAAGTAGATCATGTCCTTTGTCAAGCAGGCAGAACCTGCAGCTGTACCAGGAGTGGAACAGCACTAGAAGGGACAGTTAAGCAAGAACGAATGACGGAAAGGTAAGTACAATTCCGCCTACAGCATGAACATATGTTTGTTTGCATATGATGTGTTCAAGAAATCATGAATGGGATTTCATGATTTACGATGTTATGCAGTATGTGATATGTTATGTCATGTAGTAAGTTAAGTTAAGTTATGTGGTATGTACATGTTATGCAGTATGTTTATGTTATGTCAAGATGAAGTATGTTATGTATAGATGAAGTATGTTATGTCAAGATGAAGTATGTTATGTATAGATGAAGTATGTTATGTCAAGCATGCAGTCTGTTATGCAAGTTTATGTTCAGTATGTCATCCACGTTAATTGATGAGTTAGTATGTACGGCATGTTATGTTTTATGTTAGATTTATGGCATCACGAAGCATGTCCACTAAAAATAAGTCACATGGTAAGCAAGAGTTAAGTCAAGTAAGACATGTTGTGTTGTACTAGCTTGCCTTCGTGGTAAGTTCAAATGGCATGTTCCATGGTTTGACTTGATATGAAAGGGCTGCCTCCACTACTCCATGTTAAACTGTGTGTTTCATGGTTTAAGTTGGTTTGGACGGACCGCCTTCAATCACTCCATGGTTACGTACCTAAGTACATACACACATGGCATAGTAGTAAGACAAGATCAGTAGAAAGACCATAATTGATTTTATAATAAATCATAATTGGTTCACGTTTTCGTGCATTTAGTTGTATGCGGATAGGACGTTGTGCTTACTGAGCTTTTTAGCTCATTACTTACGTTCATGCTATAGGTAAGCTACCTACCGGCGATACATGATACAAGCTGTGGAGAGATGGCGTCGCGGATTGTGAAACGTGGGTATGGACTGCTACGGGTTTTCCGAAATGCGTTTAAAATGAAAATGTGTTTTCATTATGTTTCAGCATGTATGTTTCAGTTTTCAGTTTTTAGCAGTTATGGCAAGCAAGTTGCCACGTGTTGCACCGTCCGTATTAGTCGGGCTGGTCCACGATTCAGATTATGTATGTATGGAGCTTTCCTCATAGGTGAAAGCTCAGTACTCGAGTGAGTACATTTTAAGGAGATAAAGTTTATAAAAAAAAAGCAGTTTTGAGTTATGCTTTAATCGAGTTTAAAGTTTTATGATTTCCGCAATAAAAGTTTTCTAGTAACGATTTTTAGAAAAGAAGAAAAAAAATTTACTCTAGAAATTGGGTAACTTTATTTTCAATCAAGCAAGTAAGTAGTAATGTGACGAACCCAACCCCAGGTTCGCGTGGTCAGACACCGCGTGGGCTTTAGGGAGGCTAGTGGGGGCGTGACATGGGCTGCCAAAAGTTGGAGAGGAATGAGGGACATGTGGCAGCCCTTGGTGGAGTGAAATGGAGAGGTTGCTTGTCCTTAATTTAAGGCTTTATGCCTTGTCATTCTTGTCTTTCATTGCAGCCGAAATTAAGGGACTTGAGGGGGGGCTTGCTGCCGAGATTTCCAAGGGAGCTAAGCATGGGTTTGACTCATTTTTGTTCAACAAAAATGACTAGAGAGTGAGGGGACTTGATGGACAAGAGTGGTTGCACCTTTTCCTTGATTTAAGGCTTGATGTCTAGCCTTTGCTCCCATTTTTTTTTCTTTTCTTTGCTGTCCCCAGCTGTTGCCGACCAAAGGGAGGGGGATTTGGCTGCCTTGGTTGCCGAAATTTGAAGGGTAAGGAGGGACATGTGTCCTCTCTTGGTTGGTTAGGTTTTTGGTTGGATTTCAAGTCTCCATTTAGCTCACAAACCAAACCAAATTTCTTTCCTTTTCCTTCTAGTTGGCCGAATTTTTTGAGTGGGAATGGGCTGCCATTTGTAGTCTTGAGTTAGTGGAGGGTGATGTCAAGAGTTGATGTCATCTTCCACTAGCTCTTCCAAGGCCTTGTTTGGCCATCTCGTTCTTTCACAGCTCCTTTCGCGCTCTACAGTTATTTCCAACACTGTGATGAGCATTCTTAATTTATATTTTTGATCCAAAATTCTTCCATGTAAATTTTGGACCGAAACTCTCTTTCTCCAATTTTTCGGAGACCTTTTTGCCCTTAATTCTTTTTCGGCGTGCTTGATTTTTCTAGGGTGGATTTATGGCTTATAAAACTTCATTTTCGAAGATTCTTTCCATATTCCTTTATCATACTTGTAAAGTCGACGTTGTGACCCGTCACGGTCAAACTTTGACTTTTTGGTCAACCCTTTGACTTTTTGGTCAACCCTTTGACTTTTTTGGTCAAAGTTGACTTTTGGTCAAAATTTTCATCATTTTTCGTTCTTTTTCCTTTAAAAACTTCATTCTTGGCTCGTAAACATTAATTGAGTCTCAAATCATTAAATGAGGACTCGAACATGTTTAAATAAAATTATGAATTTCTCATTATATTCATAATTTTCATATAACACATCATAAATACATAAATTAGACTCTAACTCCTTATGAACAAGGAGATTACAAGTCTACAAAATTTCGGGTCTTACAACCTACCCTCCTTAAAAGATTTTCGTCCTCGAAAATTAGAACAAATCGGGGTAGTCTCTCTTCATATCTTCTTCTCGTTCCCACGTCGCTTCTTCGATATGGCGATTTCTCCATAATACCTTGACTAATGGATAACCTTATTCTTACACTTTTTCTTCTCGTGCCAAAATTGGACTGGCTTTTCTCATAAGTCAGATCTTCTCGAACCTCGATTGGTTCATGCTCGATTACGTGCGACGGATCCGGAATGTACTTTTTCAGCATTGACAAATGAAACACATTGTGCACATATGCTAATTCTTGGGGTAAAGCCAACTTGTAGGCTACGTTCCCAACTCTCTCGAGTATCTCGAACGGCCCTATATACCTTGGGCTCAATTTCCCCTTCTTTCGAACCGCATAACTCCCTTAAATGGAGCGACTTTGAGGAAAACCAAGTCTCCTACTTGAAATTCGAGAGGTCTTCGGCGTTTGTCGGCATAACTCTTTTGCCGGCTAAATGCAGTCTCCATCCTTTGTCGTATGAGCTTCACGTTTTCCGTGGTCTTCCGAATGAAGTCCGTAGATACAAGTTCTTTTTCTCTTGTCTCGTACCAGTGGACTGGAGATCTGCATCTTCTTCCATATAAAGCTTCATAAGGAGCCATTCCAATTGAAGCGTGAAAACTGTTGTTGTACGAGAATTCAATCAAAGGAAGCTTCTTATCCCAAGTTCCCTTGAAATCCATCACGCAAGCTCGCAACATGTCTTCTAAGGTCTGAATGGTCCTTTCTGATTGTCCATCCGTTTGTGGGTGAAAAGCTGTACTAAACGAAAGCTTGGTACCCATTGCTTCATGTACGCTCTTCCAAAATTTTGAAGTAAAGCGACCGTCGCGATCCGAGATTATCGTCTTCGGAATTCCATGATAGCGAACGATCTGAGCCACGTACAATTCTGCCAACTGTTCCACTAGAGAAGCTGAGCTTGATGGCTATAAAGTGTGCCGACTTTGTCAATCGGTCAACGACCACCCAAATCGCGTCGTTGCCGCTTGGAGTTCGAGGCAGACCAACCACGAAATCCATCGTCACTTGGTCCCATTTCCATTATGGGATGGAAATTTTCTGCAATTCTCCTCCTGGACGTTGGTGTTCCGCCTTTACTTTTTGACAGGTGAGGCACTTACTAACAAAAGTAGCAACGTCATTCTTCATCTTGGGCCATCAAAAGCTCTCTTTCAAGTCCTTGTACATCTTCGTGGCTCCGGGATGGACAGAATAAGGAGTCTCGTGGGCTTCTTTCATGATCTTTTCCTTCAATTTTTCCTCATTAGGAATGCATAGTCTATCCTTTTGATAGAGTATGCCCTCATCAGATATGTGGAAATCTGACTCCTTTCCTTCTAAAACCTCGTCTTTTGTCCTAAGCAGCGAGGCATCGGCTTCTTGAGCTCGATTTTTGGCTTCCATTAGCTCCTTTTGAAGAGGCTCAATCAATAACCTGATTGACATCATTGAGGAAGACGACTTCCGACGGAGGGCATCGGCCACCTTGTTAGCCTTTCCCGGATGGTATCGGATATTTATGTCGTAGTCCTTCACCAATTCGAGCCATCTTCTTTGCCTCATGTTAAGCTCCTTTTGTGTGAAAATGTACTTCAAGCTCTGATGATCCGTATATACTTCGCATTTTGTACCGTAGAGGTAGTGCCTCCAAATCTTTAAGGCAAATACTACCGCCGCAAGCTCCAAATCATGCGTCGGATAGTTCTTCTCATGTTCCTTGAGCTGTCGCAAAGCATAGGCGATCACTTTTCCGTTCTGCATAAGCACGGCTCCCAACCCTATCTTGGAAGCATCGCTGTAAATCACGAAGTTTTCTTCCTCCACGACTGGAATTATGAGGATTGGAGCGCTCGTCAACTTGCTTTTAAGCTCTTGGAAGTGCTCTTCACACTTATTTGTCCATTCGTAGGCCTTCCCTTTTCTTGTGAGTGCGGTAAGTGGCGCCGCGATCTTCGCAAATCCTTCGACGAATTGTCGATAATAGCCCGCTAATCCGAGGAAACTGCGCACTTCGGTGACATTCTTGGGTGCTGGCCACTTACTTACCGCCTCAATCTTGGCCGGATCTACGGATATGCCTTCTTTTGAGACTACATGTCCAAGGAAATGGACTTTTTCCAACCAAAACTCGCACTTGGAGAACTTGGCGTAAAGCTGATTTTGCTTCAAAATCTGTAGTGCAATCCTTAGATGCTCCTCATGCTCCTTCTTCGACCTTGAATAAATCAGAATGTCATCTATAAAGACAATGACAAACTTGTCTAGGTAGTCCTTGAATACGCGATTCATCAGATCCATGAAGGCGGCTGGCGCATTTGTCAGTCCAAATGGCATGACGAGGAACTCGTAGTGTCCATATCGAGTGCGAAACGCCGTCTTCGGAACATCTCCTTCCTTGATTTGGAGTTGGTGATATCCCGATCGTAGATCAATCTTCGAAAAGACTGAGGCTCCTTTTAGTTGGTCGAACAGATCGTCGATCCTAGGCAAAGGATACTTGTTCTTGATGGTGATCTTGTTCAACTCTCGATAATCGATGCACATTCTTAGAGTGCCGTCCTTCTTCTTAACAAACAACACCGGGGCTCCCCATGGTGAATAGCTCTGTCTGATGAATCCTTTATCCAGGAGCTCCTTCAACTGGACTTGCAATTCTTTGAGTTCAGCAGACGCCATCCTATACGGTGCCTTGGACACAGGCGCTGATCCTGGAAGTAACTCAATCTCAAAAGAGATTTCTCGTTCTGGTGGCAATCCTGGCAGATCTTTAGGAAAAACGTCCACAAACTCCTTGACTATCAGCACATCTTCCGGCTTACTTTCGGTCTCTTGCGTCTTGTCTACCATGTTGGCTAGAAATCCCGTACATCCTTCTGCCAACAATTTTCTAGCCTTTAGCGCCGAAATAAACATCTTCGGCTGCTTCGAGGTCGATCCTCGAAAGATGAATTCCTTATCTCCAACTGGCTTGAACGTAACGGCACGACGCTGGCAATCGATAACCGCGTTGTACTTTCCCAGGAAGTCCATACCCAGGATTATGTCGTAGTCGTATAGGTCAATGACGATCAGGTTGACGTACATCTCTCTACCGCATATGATTATTGGAACGTGGCGTATCCAATAATTAGACAACAAGATTTCCCCGGAGGGTAATGCAGTTCGAAAGGTTCTTCCAATTTTCTCATTATCTCTACCTAGTATCTTAGCAAACCTAGGTGATGTGAATGAATGCGTAGCTCCAGAGTCAATCAACACATAAGCATCTTGTTGGGCAATAAGGAGCTGACCTGTCACCACCGTGGACGGTCCAGCTTGAGCATCCTCCTTTGTGTAGGCATAGATGCGTCCTTGCGGTTCTGGAGCTTCAGCTCGGCCTTGAGGAGCTGTAGGTCCTTCGAGCTTTCCAATCTGCTGGTCTGGACATTGCAATCTTGCTTCCTGACAGTCTGGTGAACTCTCCTGCCTTATCTGCAGGGACCACTTCAGGATTCTGAGGCTCGCCAACTTCTTCTCTGGGGTGCATACGTGGCTGCCGTTGGCCAGAAGGTCCTCCTTGACCTTTCTGCTGTGATGGTTGGCCGGGTTTGGTATGACTCTGCTTGGCAAGGGCCTTCTCCTCATTCCTTTCCCTAAAGAACTGAGCCCGTTGCGCCTTGTTCTGACCGACCCAGTATTCGGCTCGAACTGCCTGACTAACACATTCTGCGACAGTGAGCGGTGGATGGGGGCCACTGCTGATAATCACGGCCAAGTCTGAACGAAACATCCTCATCATTTTTCTTACTTTGTCCCTCTCGGAACTAATGAGTTGAGGGCAGAGGCGGGCGAGCTGTTCAAACTTCCTTACGGCTTCAGCCACAGACAAATTTCCCTGGCGGAAATTGTTGAATTCGTCCTGTTGGGCTTCCATTACTTCCGTGTTGAAGTACTTTTCATGGAATTCTTCCACAAAATCTTCCCATGTCATCTGGTTGACGTCCCGTCTGATTTGGACCGTTTCCCACCATAACCGGGCGTCTTTCTTCAACATAAAGGACGCGCAAAGGACTCTCTCTCTGTCGTCGAGCCCTAAGAAGTTCAGGGAAACCTGAAGGTCGATGAGCCAGTTGTCGGCCTCGATCGGGTCCGTTGATCCCTCGAATTCCGATGCCTTCATGCGCCGAAATTCATGATACAGCTCTGCTGGGGTTCGAACACGAGGTGCTGGCGGAGCAACTACCGGCGCCATTGGTGCTTTTGGGGCCTCAGGGTGTTCCGGAATCATTGGTTCCTCCTCGGGAAATTCCGGTTCCGCTGGTTGTTCTTCAGGTGCCGGTGGTACCCTGGCTTCAGGCTGTCCTTGGTTCTGCTGGGCTATCTGAGCCCTAAGCCCACCTATTTCTCGTAGCTGGGCTAGCATCATCTCTCTCAGCTCGTTCAGTTGAGCTGCAAGATCGACGTTTTGGGCCTGTGCCGCTCGACGTCTTGGTGGCATGATTCTGTGTAGAAGCAACAAAATAAGCTTCTTATTTTCAAAACTTTCATAAAATAATATCTTTTATACAGAACCATAATCTTCATTTCATAATCATAGTTTTTAGGAAAAATACATAATTTCCTCATCATAAGCATACATTATGTGAGATCTAGTTTTTCATGTGACTAGCTTCTGTAAAAACTTGAATGTAAATAGTACCTGCAATTTCATGAAAAAGCTTGTTTCAGAGCTCTAATATGTGTTATGAGTTTTTATAGCTTAATAAAACTCAAAAATGACTGTTCGAAGAAGCAAATAGCCTTTTTGAACAATAAGAAGTGAAACAGACTCGATTCCACAAAAGTCAAAATTTTGACCGAAAAAGTCAACTGTTGACCGAAAAGTCAAAGTTGGACCAAAATGGCCGAAATTATGACGAAGGAATTTTAAGATCTGCGTTTTACGAAAAATAATGCAGGAACTAATTTTTATGACAGTTAGAAACTAAAACCACCTTAGAAAAATCAAACACGCCACAGTAAGTCACGAGGCAGAAGGATTTGAGAAAAGATCTTCAATCCGATTTTTTTGACTGAAATTATGAAAAATCCAAACTGTAAAATAATTATTACAGTATTGGAATTTAAATTTTTACAGTCAAAGTTTCAAAGATTTTTATCCAAACAAGCCCTAAATTTTAAGATATCTCACAAAGAAATTAATATTTTATTCAAAGTGAGATGTGTTGGACCAATCACAAGAAGACACCTAGCTATGCCAACTCACCATGAGTTGTCTTGCATTTCCTCCCTCCATAGAATCCGGACACCTAGCATGCTAGAAGCCAAAATTTGCAAATTTTGGGGCAAAATTCTATTTCAAAAAGTCCTCAAGTTGTCTATAAAAGGGGGCTGATTTCTCTATTCACTTTAATGAGAAAATGCAACAAAACTCTTGCAATTTTGAGCTCAAAAATCCGAGAGAAAGGGAGAGTGAAATCAGAAAAATTTTTCAAGTTCAATCCATCTTGTGTGCTTCGGGTAGCTAGCAACCGAGGGGAGAGAAAAGAAAATTTTTTCTGCAGCCAAACAGCCTTGTTGCCGTGGGTTTGGAGCAGGGGAAACACAAGGGAAAACCAAAAATTTGGGGTAGAATTTAGGGTTTGAGTTTCGGGTTTGATTGGTGAGCAAGAGAGTGAGTTTTGTGCAAAGTTTTGGAGCTTGATTTTGACTCCAAGTAGCCTTCGGGTTTGAGTGAGAAAAGGGAGAAAAAAATTCAGATTTGGGGCTAATCTTTCTTGAGTAGCCGAGCAAGGTGAGGAGACCACAAAGGAACCAAAAATCTGATTTTTGGTGCGTGGGGAGTGAGCAGCCGAACCCTTGAACCAAAGGGAGCAAGCAGATTTTTTCGGGTCATCCAACCCTAGCCGAAATCACTCTTGGAAGGTAAAATTTTTAAAAGCTTTTCACAAGTTTAAATGAGTTTTTAAGCATGTGATTTATGTGTATTTCAAGCAAAATTTGTGTAAGAGCATAAGCTCCTATATGTGTTTTGATGGCTGCCTCCTATGTGCTTGTGTGCTTAGTGTTTGGTTAGGTTGATTCTAGGTGTGGTTTGGTTTATGTTTATGCTCATAAATTGTTCTATGTGCTTGATATGCTAGATTGGCATGTTAGGGTTTGATGTAGGTTATATGTCCCCAAATTAGGTTAAGTAGTTTTATGCATGTATGTGATGTTTTTATGAACCAAGATGCATGAATGGTGTGATGTATGCTAAGTTAGTGGATATGCAACCCTAGGACTAGTGTTCGGATTTTTGGGTTGCAATGATCACATGGGCTGTATGATAGGGTTAAGGGACGTTAGAATGCGCTGCATGTTTGATGATTATCTCCCGTTGTGGGCGGTCGAGTTAGAACCCGCGATTTAGGACGTAACAAGAAATGTAAGAACCAAAACATGCTCTCGGGTTCCAGGGGCTGTTTCGGTAAAACACGGATTACAGGCCTTTAGAGGCCGAATGGGCAAAAAGTTAAAACACGAAAGTTGTAGACTAGGTTGTTTCCTAGCGGCCAACGCGGCCAGTTTTCCAAAATAAGGCTCCAACAGCCTTCTTTTCAAGGAAACCCGATAGAGGTCTGTAAGACTCGGTTTTCAAAGTTAATCACGTTTTCAATTAAAAACTGGTACCAATCGGTACAGAATCAGAAATTTCTCAAAACATGAAAGTTTTAGAACTCTTTGAGGGCTAGAACTTTCGTGAAGAAAACATTTTCAAATTCGAAAGCGATTTTTAACTATAAAATGAAATGCCAAAACTGCGCAGGAATTCAAGAGTTTCTGTGCATGATTTTATAGAACCCTTTAGGAAAAACGTTTTTCGAGCTAATAACGTTATTTCAAGTATGGAAACTGTCCCAAAAGCAGTTTCCGACCCCCAAATGATTTATGAAATTATAAGGCAGGATTACGAATTTTTACGAAAAAGTTGATAAGATTAAGTTTTAAATGCTAAGTGTTTTTATGAAGCAAGAATGATAAGTTAAGATTTTCAAAGAAAATGGTTTCTAAGTTAAGGTTTTCAAAGCAAATGGATTTTAAGCTAAGTGTTCAAGACAATGTTAAGACGTATGATAACCGGGAATTATACCCGAGTTATCGGGACTTAGTTCCCACAATTCTTAAGTAAGCCGAATAGGGATTCACGTTAAGGATCACAAGGGTTAACCTTGGTTGACCCATACATTGTTGATCAAAGCTCAAGGGTTGATGTTAATCTAACCCAACATGTTTATGAATGGGCTAAGTGTATGAAATGGATATCCAACGTATCTTTTTAGATCACGATGCATGATCTATAAGACTACTAAGGTAGTCACCCTTATGTATGCATGGTTTATGTTAGGGGGGACATATCACCGAAAACCCACATGATATAGATTAGAAATCTCACGTACGTCCTTCGATCGAGCAGGAGGGATTCTGCAATTAAAGCTCGAGGAGGAGTAAGACAAGCAGCACAAGGATAGACGGTAAGTACAACACCGTCTACAGCATAAGCTACTAGTATATATTACTAGATGTCTATGATGTGTTATGTGCTATGTGTTAGTTAACATGTATGCAATATGAATTATGTTATGAATCTGATTATTATGCTAGGGCATAAATAATAGAATCAAAAAGGTGACAACAGAATGTATGTTCACTAATGATAAGAATAAGTAAGTTAATAAGCGATGTGTCGTACCACCCACGCCAGGTTGGGTTGGACTGTGGATTGAGTTGGATAAGGTTTGGCCGCCCCAACCAATTCATAGTCGCGCGCCGGTTACGAACACACGAGGTAAGGGCCCATAATGAGTAGAGATAAGAAAGCATAATATGGTCAATACTTGCTATGTGTATTTCCTGTTTATGCTATATTTTCTTTACGGCTTAAGAGTTGTACTTACTGAGCTCTAGCTCACGTTTTGAGTTTATGCTGTAGGTAAGGAACCAGCTATATGAAAAAGATGCAAGATGGAGTAGCGAGCCAAGGGACTGTGAATGAGTGGATTATGGGTATCGCTACGTGTTTTGTGATTTTATGTAAATTATGAAATATTTTATATTAACCGGTAATTAATATACTAGTATGCAAAAACAGTATGACTTTATGTTTATAGTGTTTTGTCAATGCTATAAAAAAAAAAAAAAAAAAAATTTCCGCTGTGTTTTCAATCAATGGGTTTAAGTTATTTTACGAATGTATGTTAAGTAAGCAAGGTAACGACCTACGCTAGGTGGGGCGTTACAAGGTTTGGTATCAGAGCGGTTCCCTTGCGACACGAAATTCACAGTTACCTGACTTCGCCTCCATCATTGCAAGTAAGTTTAGATTTCTTTCTTATATGCTATATGGTTTTATGCTATAGTGTTTATGGTTATGTTACGTGATATAGACGCGGTACCATGGACACGACACAAGTGAAGAAGGATCGGGATGCCGCAGTTTCTTTCTACCGATCGCAGCCTCAGTACTTCGACAGTACCAGACGATCAGTATCGATCAGCATATGGCTTCATGACATGGAGCAGATCTTCACGATGTGCCACATCGAGGAGCACTTACAGGTCACCCTAGCCAGCCGATGTCTGATTGGTGATGCTAGGATATGGTGGGTTACATTGGGAGAGCCGCAGCTACCTAGCCGTACGTGGGCACATTTTCGTGCAGCTGTAGTGAACAGATATGGTCCACTTCCAGCACGAGGAGCTGATGAGCCGATGCGTGATCCTGCGATATATAAGGATATGCGACTTACTCGCTATCAGATGATGTCACAGGACTGGCACGCCTATCCAGGGGAGACTATGGTCCATTATTGCTGGAGATTCCAGGAGACGATGCTTCCTTACATTCCCCAGGATATACCAGAGCCCGAGTTACAGGCGTTGATGCTCCTACGGAACGGAGTACCGACACACATCAGACAGTCTGTACCATCACCCCGCCGTGAGATGACCGTTGGTAGCTACACCGATGACATACTAGCAGCGGAAACGATAGCTCAGACCGTACCTGCTGCTGACCATGTAGATGAGGCCCAGGATCCCGTTGCTGACGATGCTGGAGATGAGGATCCACAGTATGAGGTAGGGCCCGAGGATCCGCAGTACGAGGTCGGACCCGAGGAGCCATTACCGGAGATGCCTGCCCAAGAGGCAGAGGACCCGATGGACGAGGAGAACACTTCTGACGACGATGTCATACCGATAGATCCACCGGAACAGGAAGACCCTCCCGTTGTCGACATTTCCAGTGGCGATGAGGATGACATGGACGACGAGGATGATCCGAGGAGTTTCCACTTGATGATCCCGACGAGCCAGCGGATGATGACGCGCCTGCACCTGTAGTTGTCCTTTCCGATACCGATACGTCCGCGAGCACCCTCGACGACACTAGTTAGACTAGGGCCGATTTCGCGTTTTGTTTTTCTTTTGTAGGACGATTATAGTATATGTATTCGGATATTAGGTTGTACATATATGTAGGATGAGAAAGTGTTAGACACTTCCATCCGAAGTTCTGCCCGTATATATGTAAATATGTTCAGTACGATGTATTTTGAAGTATATAAGATATGATGATGTACTTTTGCTCATTGTACAAAAAGAGACCGTGTGTTCACGGGATATATGAAAGTTATGTTATGATGTTACATGTTATGTCAAGTATGTATGAAGTATGATGTTATGATTATGTTATGTTATGATATGTTATGATATGATAAGTATGCTGATGTGATGATATGTATGAAATGTATGATAAGTTTATTAGCTTATGATAATGCCTGTTTCCTATAGTAGGAATATAAGCATGGTACGAACAAGAGGCAACGCAGCCGCAGATCCGCCTCAGCCGGATCTAGTGACTCTTATGACGAATTTGCAACAGCAAATGCTGCAGCAACAACAAGAGATGGCTAGATTCCGCGAACAGTTAGAACGTATGAATCCAGCACCCCCAGCACAAGCAGCTCCACAGCCAGTGCCTCCAGTGGTACCTCAGGTACCTAATGTTCAACCGGAAGTCCCTCCGTATGTTCCAATGGCACCAGCTGCCATGCCGGTAGATCCGCCAGCAATACGAGAAGACCTGCTATATGAACGTTTCAGAAGGATGAAGGCACCCGAGTTTGAGGGGCCTACAGATCCAATGGCCGCGGATAATTGGCTTATCGATATCCAGGTCATTCTAGATTTCATGAGGCTGACAGAGCAGGAGAAGGTACTATGCGCATCCTTCGCTCTTAAGAAGGACGCGAGACATTGGTGGATTACGGTACAGATGAGGAGAGACGTTACCGCTATGTCCTGGCAAGACTTTGAGTACGAGTTTCGCTCGATGTACTACAACAGAGAAGTCCTTGCCGTACAACAGGACGAGTTTATAAACTTCCGCCAGGGATCTATGACAGTTCTGGACGCAATCAGAAGATTCGAGCAACTGGCTCGCTTATGTCCAAAACTGGTACCGAATGAAGAGGAGAAGGTGCGACTGATGATGAGAATGTTCCGCACGGACATTGCGAAGCAAGTCAGTGCCGGTAGTAGTCCACCTGAGACAGTGTCAGACTGTGTCAGCAGAGCCGTCAGGGCTGAGTACTGGATTAATCGGGACAAGGAAGCTAGAGCCCAGATTTTCAAGTCCAGGAAGGAAGAGAAGTCTGCTGCTAAGTCGACACAACCTCGACAGAATACGGAAGCAAGTAATAGAGGACAAGCAAGCAACCCCGGACAGAGTCCCAAGCAATCTGGGAAGAACAAACGAAAGGGAAATTTTAACAACCAGGGGCAACAGAAAAATTTCCAACAGAAGAGGAATAACCGGGGAAATGATGGCAACAGTAACTCCTACCCTGCATGTGAGACTTGTGGGAAGAAACACCCAGGAGTCTGTAGGAAGGGATCCAATGCTTGCTACATCTGTGGTAAAGAGGGACATTTTGCGAAGAACTGCCCTCAGAATAACCAGCAACAGCAGTATCAGAATCAGCAACCACAGTATCAGAATCGCAACTCCAACCAACGGCAGATACACGCAGTACAAGCTAGATTGGAAGGACCTGCGACAGTGATAGGCAGACTGGAAGCCCCAGAACCCCAAGCAAGGATCTATGCGTATACGAAGGGAGATGCGGAAGCTGGAACATCACATGTGGTGACAGGTCAGATCTCTATCGCCACTTATGATGTGATTGCACTTTTCGATTCTGGCGCTACGCATTCGTTCATATCCTTGGAACTTGCTCAGAAGTTAGGAGACAGTGTCAATAGGATAAGACAACCCTTCAGTGCTTCTTTACCATCTGGTGAAATTTTGTGGTCCAATTCCTGGATCCAAAATGTTCCTGTTATCATCAATGGCAGAGAATTAGCTGTAGATCTCATCGTAATCAAACTCCATGATTTCGATGTGATCTTGGGGATGGATTTCTTAGGCAGACACGACGCTAGGATTGACTGCCGAAGACGCCGGATAACGTTCAACCTAGGCGAGAAGGATGAGTTTAACTTCCATGGGCAATCTCGGAATTCCACCACTAAGCTCGTATCAGCTGTAAGAGCCTGGAAGATGTTAGCTAGTGGATGTCAAGGATACCTAGCGAACATGGTGGATAAGAAGCAAGAAAAGGAGTTGATGCCTGAAGACGTTCCCATCATCAGGGAATATGTGGACGTGTTTCCAGAAGAATTACCAGGACTGCCGCCAGAACGTGAGATTTCGTTCGAAATCGAGTTACTACCAGGAGTAGCACCGGTATCGAAGGCACCGTACAGAATGGCACCTGCAGAACTCAGGGAGCTTCAAATGCAGCTACAAGAGCTTTTAGATAAGGGGTTTATCAAGCAGAGCCACTCTCCGTGGGGAGCACCTGTTTTGTTTGTAAAGAAGAAAGATGGATCGCTCCGATGTGCATCGATTACCGTGAGTTGAACAAGATCACGATTAAGAACAAATATCCTCTCCCAAGGATAGATGATCTGTTCGACCAGCTTAGGGGAGCGATAGTGTTCTCGAAGATTGACTTGCGTTCAGGCTATCATCAACTTCGTATCAAGGAGTCAGATGTGTCCAAGACAGCTTTCAGAACACGTTATGGGCACTACGAATTCTTGGTCATGCCCTTTGGGCTAACCAATGCCCCAGCAGCCTTCATGGATTTGATGAACCGAGTGTTTAAGGAATTCCTGGACAAATTCGTGATCGTCTTCATTGATGACATTCTGATCTACTCGAGGTCCCAGGAAGAGCATGAGCAGCACTTGAGGCTGTACTGCAAATGTTGAGACAACATCAGCTGTATGCTAAATTCACGAAATGTGAATTTTGGCTAGAAAAAGTTCACTTTTTGGGGCACGTGGTGACGAAAGAAGGAATTTCTGTAGACCCTACAAAAGTGGAAGCAGTTAGCTCGTGGCCAGCACCCAGAAACGTCACAGAGATTAGAAGTTTTCTTGGGTTAGCAGGGTACTATAGAAGATTCGTCGAAGGATTTTCGAAGATAGCAGCACCTCTTACAGCTCTCACTCGAAAGGAGAAGAAGTACGAGTGGACGCAGAAATGTGAAGAGAATTTCCAGGAGCTTAAGAGGAATTGACAAGTGCACCTGTGCTGATAATTCCTGATGTAGAAGCAGGAAACTTCGTGATTTACAGTGACGCTTCTAAAAATGGTTTAGGAGCTGTCTTGATGCAGAATGGGAAGGTAGTTGCCTACGCGTCGCGTCAATTGAAGAATCATGAAAGGAACTACCCTACTCATGATATGGAGCTAGCAGCAGTGGTATTCGCCCTCAAGATATGGAGACACTATCTGTATGGGAATAAATGCGAAATCTACACCGACCATCAGAGTCTCAAATATATTTTTACTCAGAAGGAGTTAAATATGAGGCAAAGACGGTGGTTGGAACTCGTAAAGGATTATGATTGTGAAATCCTCTACCACCCTGGAAAAGCTAACAAGGTAGCAGATGCATTAAGCAGGAAGTCAGTAGCCACGCTGATGTCCATTGAAGCACTTCCGAAGCCTCTACAGAAGGAATCGCTGATTTCAACATTGAAGTAATAACAGGAAGGTTATCTTCGCTTACGTTAAAGTCTGATTGCTAGACGTCATCAAGGCCCATCAAGAAAATGACTCTTCTTTGCTGAAGGCTCGTTTGTTTAATGAGAAGGGCACAGAGTTCAAGACTTCCGACGATGGTATACTCCACTTCAAAGGGAGGATTTGTGTTCCAAACGTGAAGGGTTTGAAGGAACGCATAATGACAGAGGCACACCAAACGCCGTACTCCGTACATCCAGGAGCTACCAAGATGTACAAGGATCTCAGGGAGACCTACTGGTGGCCGAATATGAAGAACCAAGTTGCAGAATTTGTGTCAAAATGCCTAACTTGTCAGAAAGTTAAGGCTGAACACCGCCATCCGGGAGGAGAATTACAGAAGATAGAACTTCCGGAGTGGAAATGGGAGCAGATTACGATGGATTTTGTAGTCGGACTGCCCAGAACTACGAGTGGAAACGACACGATTTGGGTTGTAGTGGATCGTTTGACCAAGTCAGCCCACTTCGTTGCGATTAAAGCTACCCACTCAGTGGAAAGATTGGCGCAGATTTATGTAGCTCAAATCGTCAGATTTCATGGAATTCCAAAATCAATCATTTCAGACCGCGATGGACGTTTCACGTCACGATTTTGGATGAGCGTACACGCAGCTATGGGATCAAGACTAAAAGTTTAGCACAGCATTTCACCCTCAAACGGATGGTCAGTCAGAGAGAACTATCCAGACTTTGGAGGATATGTTGAGATCGTGCGTCCTAGATTTCAAGGGAAATTGGGATGAAAAGCTACCACTGATCGAATTTTCCTACAACAACAGCTATCATGCCTCAATTGGAATGGCTCCATTTGAAGCGTTGTATGGACGAAAATGTAGATCGCCAGTTCACTGGCAAGAAGTCGGACAAAAGCAGTTGCAAACGACGGACTTCATTGAAAAGACCTCCGAAGATATTCAGAAGATTAAGCAGAGACTCGACGTAGCCTTTAGCCGACAGAAAAGCTATGCGGACAAGCGTCGACGACCATTAGAATTTCAAGTTGGTGATGCTGTTTTCATCAAAATTGCTCCAATGAAGGGAGTAATGCGATTTGGCAAGAAAGGAAAGCTCAGTCCAAGGTATACGGGACCGTTCGAAATCCTCAAGAGGATTGGAAGGTTGCGTATAAGCTCGCCTTGCCGCCAGAATTAGCTTCCATGCACGATGTTTTTCCACGTTTCAATGCTCAAGAAGTATGTTCCAGATCCTTCACACGTGCTTAGTCAAGAACCAGTGGAGGTTCAGACGGATTTAACCTACGAAGAAAGCCTGTACGAATTCTTGATAGAGAAGATAAGGTCCTAAGGAATAGAATTATTCCTATGGTCAAAGTTTTATGGCGAAACCATAGTGTTGAAGAAGCACATGGGAACTAGAGGATGCTATGAAGAAGAACTACCCCGAGTTGTTCTAATTTTCGAGGACGAAAATTTTTAAGGAGGGTAGATTGTGAGATCTAGTTTTCATGTGACTAGCTTCTGTAAAACTTGAATGTAAATAGTACATGCAATTCATGAAAAAGCTTGTTTCAGAGCTCTAATATGTGTTATGAGTTTTTATAGCTTAATAAAACTCAAAAATGACTGTTCGAAGAAGCAAATAGCCTTTTTGAACAATAAGAAGTGAAACAGACTCGATTCCACAAAAGTCAAATTTTGACCGAAAAAGTCAACTGTTGACCGAAAAGTCAAGTTGGACCAAAAATGGCGAAATTATGACGGAGGAATTTTAAGATCTGCGTTTTACGAAAAATAATGCAGGAACTAATTTTTATGACAGTTAGAAACTAAAACCACCTTAGAAAAATCAAGCACGCCACAGTAAGTCACGAGGCAGAAGGATTTGAGAAAAGATCTTCAATCCGATTTTTTTGACTGAAATTATGAAAAATCCAAACTGTAAAATAATTATTACAGTATTGGAATTTAAATTTTTACAGTCAAAGTTTCAAAGATTTTTATCCAAACAAGCCTAAATTTTAAGATATCT
>CM046376.1:21753961-21792240 GCA_025413485.1 Ficus microcarpa
AATCTTGGTGTAGCCGAGCATAGGTAGAGGACAATTTGAGTTCCAAAAACCTAGATTTGGAACCACTTGGTGTGAGGAAGAACCGGTTCTAGGAGCTAGGAGCCAAGAGTGAGATTTTGGTTCCTACCCTAAGCCAATCCCTACCTAATCAAGGTATTTTTCAAAATCCCTAAACCTATTTTCATTTAAGCTTTTAAAGTAAAATTTAAATGTATTTCAAGTCATGGTTTGTAAGAGCATAAGCTCACGAATTTATTTTATGCCCTTAGTAGCTTTAGTGCTTGATTTAGTAGCTTAGGGGTGGTTTAGTTTAAATTTCATGGTTGTGATGCTATGATTTCTATCTGGTAGGTTGCATGCTAGATTATGGTTATATGTCCCCAATTATGTGTTTGAAATTATGATGCATGTTAGGATGCTAGATGAGATGGTATTGCTTTGTGTGGCATGAATGGCTTGATGGTGTGCGAGAATAGAACCATGCAGCCAAGGTTTAGTGTGACCAGTTTTTATGGGCTGCATGGGTATGTTGGGCTAGCATGTTGTAACATGCGGGATGTTAGAAACGTTGCATGCCTTGTAAGTAAGCTCCCGCAGTGGGCGGTCGAGTTAGAACCCGCGAAATAGGACGTAAATCGGTTTAAGTAGACAAGGCTGCCAGTTCGGGTTCCAAACTGGACAGTTTCAGGAAAGTGGTCATTGCAGGTCTTTAAAGGCCGAATGGGCTAAAACGTAAAACACAAAAGTTGTAGAACAGGGTTTTTCTTAGGGGGCAGCTCAGACCGATTCTCAAAATGAGGTTCCAAAGGCCTCCGTCTTTACGAAAAACTGAAGGTGGTCCGTTCAGACCCAGTTTTCACGACCAACCTGTTTCAATTTAAAACTGGTACTAATCTAAGCAGAATCAGATTTTTTGTAAAACACAAAAGTTTTAGATCTCTTCGAAAGCTAGAACTTTTATGAAGACAA
Source organism: Ficus microcarpa (assembly GCA_025413485.1). Classification (NCBI taxonomy): domain Eukaryota; kingdom Viridiplantae; phylum Streptophyta; class Magnoliopsida; order Rosales; family Moraceae; genus Ficus; species Ficus microcarpa. The sequence continues at coordinate 21,754,931 of CM046376.1, forward strand.
CTTTTTCCAATTCTAAAAGAATTTTTAAATATAATTTGATTTCTGAAAACTGCGCAGGGAGCAAGAAATTCCTGCACAGGATTTTCTAAAACCAGTTTAGGAAAACTGTTTTTCTGTTTAAAAACACTATTTTGAAGATGAAAACTGTTCCAAAGGCAGTTTCCAACCCTCAAACATTTTAAAAACTATGTTTCAAGAAACATGGATTTTTAGAAGAATTTAAAGGAAGTTGGGCTTAATTGCCAAACTCTTTCATAAACTAAAAGAGATTTAAGATTCTCAAGTTCATGGTTTGCGAGGTAGATAGTTACGATAAGTAACCGGGAATCACACCCGAGTTATTGGGCTTAGCCCCAAAGCCCGAGGTTGACCCGAAGAGGGTTAACTTTAGTAACCTTAGAGGTTAACAAGGGTTAACCTAGTAAGAGGTAGGACGAACTATCCCATGGGTTAGTATAACCCAATAAGCTATGGGATAAGGGTTAGCATGAAAGGTTATCCAACGTAACCTGCTAGATTATGGTATACGATTTTATGGGGTTATGAGATATAGCCCAAAGTGATAAGGTTACTTGAGGTAACCACACATAACATGTTTTATAGTTAGGGGGACATATAACCAAAGCATTGCATGGATGTTGGTTGAAAACCAACATATTATAGTCAAGATTAGAGACCTTACCTATGTCCTACGATTAAGCAGGAAGTACCTTGCGGCTGAACCCAGAAGCGGAGCAGTTTAGTATCGGACGTAGACGAGGTAAGTACAACGCCGCCTACAGCATAGGCTATTAGGGTATTCTTAACCAAGTATGGTTGATGTGCTATGTGCTATGTGACGTGTTGATATGCTAAGTGTTAATTGATATGCTAAGGAGCATGTCAAAACATGATATGTGTTTATGTTATGAAATGTGTTATGGTATGTACGAATACATGCTAAGCTAAGAGTGTAAGATAAGTATGAAGTAAGAATAAGTGGCATCACGATGCATGCTCACTAATTTTAATGAGAATGACAAAAGTAAGTATTACATGGTAAGATGATCAGTAAGCAGAATGGCGAGCAAGCTTGCCTGTGTCGTACCCCCCGTCCAAGGTTGGGTCGGACTATGGCAAGAGTAAGTCCATGGTTGCACGCTGGGTACATACACTCAAGTAAGAGGCCCATAGGAAGTAAAGTAAGAAAGCAAGTTGAGAAGGAAATAAGAAAGCATAATATGAACATAATTGGTTCATGCATATGCTATGTAAGGTTATGTTAAGTGTTGTGATGACATTTTATGATGTAGCTAAGTTATGATGTAGATAGTTTATGTGTTGCGGTGTAGGAGTTGTACTTGCTGAGCGAAAGCTCATTGTTTTAAGTTTATGCTGTAGGTAAGCTACCTGCCAGCATTTGATGATACAAGATAGAGGAGCATGGCCGGGCGCTGTGAAATGTGGGGAATGGAAACCGCTATGCGTTCCAAAAAATTTTATGCACAAGAAAAAAAAAATTTCCGCTGTTTTTCATTAAGTACTTAAGTAAGTACGAGAGGAAAGATAAGTAAGTAGATAAGTAAGGTAACGGTCCGTGTTAGGCGGGTCGTTACAGAGTTGGTATCAGAGCAGTTTTCCTGCGACATAATTTCACAGTTGGCTGCCATCGCCGCCATCATTGTAAGTAAGTTTATAGTTCTATGAATATGCGTAAATAGTTATTTTACGATTATGGTACGATCGACGCGACGTTAAGAAAACCCGATCGAGTTGACAAAGATTGAGATGCAGCAATGTCTTGACAATGATCGAGTTGACAAAGGTCCGTGCTAGGCGGGTCGTTACACATCATGAGCTTCTTTTCTGGAAATGGCATAAAATTTTTAAAAACTTCTGCTGCGCCGTAACTCTGATACCGGATCCGATTTTTGCAACACGGCCTCCACCCTAGCTAGGGGCACCAAAAATTTTCTTTGGTCTCTTGGTTGGTTCACCACAAGGTTCGGCCAGTCCCCCAAGACTTCCCCCTAAAAATTTTCAGTTTTTCTTTTCCTTTTCTCCTCTCCCAACCGACGGCTTCTCACCCCAAAAATGGCACCAAAATTTTTTTTTGAACTTTTCTTGGTTCCTATTTGGAATCCGAATTCTCCCTATGTGTTTTCCCCTTGAAATTTTTGGTTTTCTCTCTTTTCTCTTCCCTTCCTAATTTTTGGATTTTTGAGAACAAAAATGGCAAGAGTTTGGCTAGATTTTTGAATAAAATGAACACCACTTCTCACCTATTTATAGAGATGGGAAACTTTTCAAAATTTCTAAAAAAACCCATGAAGAATCAAAAATCACACAAAAAGGGGGTGAGGTGGCCGGCCATTGTAACACCCGGAATTTTCATGGACTTGTGATTTCCTTCTTCATAAGAAATTAGAAGTCCGTATGATGTGTTTGCAAGATGTTTTCATGGAAAATTATGAATCGCATGTGAAATTCATAATTTTATTAGCTAATGTTAGAATTCTCGTTAAATCAGTTATGAGACTCAAAATAGAATGCCGAGATTAGCAACGACATTTTGAGTCGAAAAGAACGAAAATGGATGTGATTTTACGAATGTCAAGATTCAACCGAAAAAGTCGACCTTGACTAAGAAAAGTCAAAGAGTTGACTTTAAAGTATGATGAAAGGCAGTGTATAAGAGACTGCGAACACATTCTTTTGGTCAAGATAGCAAGAATAAGCCTTAAAACCACCATAGAAAATCAAGCACACTAAGTTGAAAATTAAGAGCAAAAAGGTCTCCGAAAAGTTAAGAAAGAAAGTTTTCCGATTCGATTTTACACGGAAAAATTTTGGGCCGAAGTACAGTATGAGAATGCGGAGCACGGTACTGGAAATAACTGTGTAGCACAAAATTGGACAGCTTTTAGAGAGAAAATGGATTAAATTGGAAAAGGAACCAAGAGCCAAACAAGGCCTTTATTTTTAAGGGATGACCTCATGGAGATGACATCACAAAGGTGAGCTAAGCATGAGAAATTTTTCTAGAAGACTCTATAAGCTTCTAGGACCATCCATTGGCTACCACATGTCCCCCTTTCCTCCCCCAAATTTTCGGCAGCCAACAGCCCCCAATGGGTAGCCCATACCTCCTCCCTCCTCTATAAATAGCCACCCCAAAAATACCCATTTTTATTCAAGAAAGGCAGCCAAACTCTGCCAATTTTTCCAGCAAGAAACCATGGGTAAGAGGGAGAGAAAGAGAAGAGAAATCAGAAAATTTTCTAAGGGCTTTTCTTCCTTGGGTGTTCCGGTTTGCTAGGGAGAAAGAAGAAAAATTTTGAGAAGCTTGGAGACCCATTTTGGGGGTGTGCAGCCGTGGGTTTGTAGAGGGGAAAAAGGAGAAGAAATCTGGAAATTTTTGAGGGTAATCTTGTGGTGAGTGTTTGGATTTAAGGGGATCAACAAAGAAAAATTTTGGGTGCCATTGGAGGCCCAAAACCGTGAGCTAGAGGAAGCCAAGGAACCAAAAGAGATTTGGGGATTTCAAACCCTAACTTGGGTTTAAGGTAAACTCTTGAACCAATCTTGAAATTAAGTTCAAATCTAGAATTTTTATGGTGATTCAAGTTGGCTTGTAAGGACATAAGTCCATTTTATTTTCAACCCTAGATTTGTGGTGTGTGTGCTTGATTAGGGATTAGGGTTTGGTTGGCTTGCTCATGATGATTGCTTGTATGATTTATGCTTGAAAAATGGTTAGGATCTATGCTAGATGTGATTGGTATGTCCCCTAATTTTTTGGTCACAAAATCTGCCCAAGGCAGTGGAAGGTGGCTGCTAGTTCAATGGTGTATGCTTGTTTAAGATGTTAAGCTAGAACCCATGTAACCCAAGGAAAAGGCTTTCGGTTTGGGGCTGCATGGATGTTTGGGATTGATATGCTTGAATGTATGGGATGTTAGAGACGCTGATTGATTAATGTATAAGCTCCCGATGTGATCGGTCGAGGTAGAATCCACGAAATAGGACGTAAACCGGACTAAGCAGCCGAAACTGCCATTTCGGATTCGAAACTGGTCAGTTTTGGGAAAGTGAAATTTTAAGGCCTTTAGAGGCCGAACTGGGTAAAAGTTGTAACGACCCGCCTAGCACAGGCCGTTACCGTACATACATACATGCAATCATACATAGCTTATACAACTTACTTAATTATTACATGAAACACAACGGAAATTTTTTTTTATATAGGGCGTATATACATATACGAACCATAAAATATGATCAGTAATATTTCTTGTGCATACCACTCAGTAGCCATAATTTAACATAATTAACAAAACGCGTAGCGGTCTCCGTTTCCCACTATTCACAGTGTCCGGCCACGCGATTCCACCTTGCATCATCAATTGCCAGCAGGTTGTTTGTGAGATCTAGTTTTTCATGTAACTAGCTTCTGTAAAGAATTGAATGTAAATAGTACATACAATTTCATGAAAAAGCTTGTTTCAGAGCTCTAATATGTGTTATGAGTTTTTATAGCTTAATAAAACTCAAAAATGACTGTTCGAAGAAGCAAATAGCCTTTTTGAACAATAAGAAGTGAAACCGACTCGATTCCACAAAAGTCAAAATTTTGACCGAAAAAGTCAACTGTTGACCGAAAAGTCAAAGTTGGACTAAAATGGCCGAAATAATGACGAAGGAATTTTAAGATCTGCGTTTTATGAAAAATAATGCAGGAACTAATTTTTATGACAGTTAGAAACTAAAACCACCTTAGAAAAATCAAGCACGCCACAGTAAGTCACGAGGCAGAAGGATTTGAGAAAAGATCTTCGATCCGATTTTTTTGACTGTAATTATGAAAAATCCAAACTGTAAAATAATTATTACAGTATTGGAATTTAAATTTTTACAATCAAAGTTTCAATGTTTTTATCCAAACAAAGCCCTAAATTTTAAGATATCTCATAAAGAAATAATATTTTATTCTATGTGAGATGTGTTGGACCAATCACAAGAGGACACCTAGCCTTTGCCAACTCACCATGAGTTGTCTTGCACCCTCCAAAGCTCCGGACACCTTGCATGCTACAAGTCCAAAATTTTGCAAATTTTGGGGTCAAAATCCTATTTCAAAAAGCTCACCAAGTTGTCTATAAAAGGGGGTGGATTTCTCTATTCATTTTAATGAGAAAAAGCAACTAAACTCTTGCAAAATTGTAGCTCAAAAATCCGAGAGAAAGGGAGAGAGTGATCAGAAAATTTTCTAAGTCCAAGCCAATCCTTCTTGCTTCGGGTAGCTAGGAAACCGAGTGGAAGGAAAAGAAAAAAAAAATTTCTGCAGCCAAGCAGCCCTTGTTGCCGTGGGTTTGGAGCAGGGGAAACACAAGGGAAAACCAAAATTTTGGGGTAGAAATTAGGGTTTGAGTTTCGGGTTTGACTAGTGAGCAAGAGAGTGAGAATTGATCAAAGTTTTAGAGCTTGAATCACCTTGGAGCAGCCCTCGGGTTTGAGTGAGAAAAGAGAGGAAAAAAATTTCAGATTTGGGGCTAAACTTTCTTGAGTAGCCGAACAAGGAAAGGAGACCAAAAGGGAGCCAAAAATCTGATTTTTGGTGCGTGTGGAGTGAGCAGCCGAACCCTTGAACCAAGTGGTGCAACCAGAAAATTTTCGGGTCTTCCAAACCCTAGCCGAAAGTCACCTCTTGGAAGGTAAAATTTTTAAAAGCTTTTTCACAAGTTTAAATGAGTTTTAAGCATGTGATTTATGTGTATTTTTATGCAAAATTTGTGTAAGAGCATAAGCTCCTATGTGTGTTTTAATGGCTGCCTTAGATGTGCTTGTGTGCTATGTGCTTGGTTAGGTTGATTCTAGGTGTGGTTTGGTTTATTTTTATGCTCATAATTTATGCTATGTGCTTGATTTGCTAGATTGGCATGTTAGGGTTTGAATTAGGTAATATGTCCCCAAATTAGGTTAAGTAGTTTTATGCATGTATGTTATGTTTTTATGAACCAAAATGCATGATTGGTGTGATGTATGCTAAGCTAGTGGATATGCAACCCTAGGATTAGGAGTTCGGATTTTTGGGTTGCAAAGATCACATGGGCTGTATGATAGGGTTAAGGGACGTTAGAATGCGCTGTATGTTTGTTGATTATCTCCCGATGTGGGCGGTCGAGTTAGAACCCGCGATTTAGGACGTAACAATAAATGTAAGAACCAAAACTAGCTCTCGGGTTCCAGGGAGCAGTTTCGGTAAAACACGGATTACAGGCCTTTAGAGGCCGAATGGGCAAAAAGTTAAAACACGAAAGTTGTAGACTAGGTTGTTTCCTAGCGGCCAGTGCGGCCAGTTTTCCAAAATAAGGCTCCAACAGCCTTCTTTTTCAAGGAAACCCGATAGAGGTCTGTAAGACTCGGTTTTCAAAGTTAAACTCGTTTTCGATTAAAAACTGGTACCAATCGGTACAGAATCAGAAATTTCTCAAAACACGAAAGTTTTAGAACTCTTCGAGGACTAGAACTTTCGTGAAGAAAACGTTTTCAAATTCAAAAGCGATTTTTAACTATAAACTGAAATGCCAAAACTACGCAGGAATCCAAGAGTTTCTGTGCAAGATTTTATAGACCCTTACTAGGAAAAACGTTTTTCACACTAAACACGTTGTTTCAAGTATGGAAACTGTCCCAAAAGCAGTTTCCGACCCCCAAATATTTTATGAAATTATAGGGCAAGATTTACGAATTTTTACGAAAAAGTTGATAAGATAAAGTTTTAAAAGCTAAGTGTTTTTATGAAGAAGAAGTTGTAAGTTAAGGTTTTTAAAGGAAATGGTTTCTAAGTTAAGATTTTCAAAGCAAATGGATTTTAAGCTAAGTGTTCAAAGAAATGTTAGGACGTATGATAACCGGGAAATTATACCCGAGTTATCGGGACTTAGCTCCCACAATCCTAAAGTAAGCCGAATAAGGATTCACGTTAGAGATCACAAGGGTTAACCTTGGTTGACCCATAAGTTGTTGATCAAAGCTCAAGGGTTGGTGTCGATCTAACCCGACATGTTTTCAATATGGGCTAAGTATATGAAATGGATATCCAACGTATCTTTTTAGGTCACGATGTATGATCTATAAGACTACTAAGGTAGTCGCCCTTTATGTATGCATGATCTTATGTTAGGGGGGACATATCACCGAAAACCCACATGTATTAGATTAGAAATCTCATGTACGTCCTTCGATCGAGCAGGAGGGATTCTGCAATTAAAGCTCGAGGAGGAGTAGACAAGCAGCACACGGATAGACGGTAAGTACAACACCGTCTACAGCATAAGCTACTAGTATATATTACTAGATGTCTATGATGTGTTATGTGCTATGTGTTAGATAACATGTATGCAATATAATTATGTTATGTATATGATTATTATGCTAGGGCATAAAATAATAGAATTAAAAAGGTGACAACAGAATGTATGTTCACTTATAGTAAGAATAAGTAAGTTAATAAGCGATGTGTCGTACCACCCACGCCAGGTTGGGTTGGACTGTGGATTGAGTTGGATAAGGTTTGGCCGCCCCAACCAATTCATAGTCGCGCGCCGGTTACGAACACACGAGGTAAGGGCCCATAATGAGTAGAGATAAGAAAGCATAACATGGTCAATACTTGCTATGTGTATTTCCTGTTTATGCTATATTTTCTTTACGGCTTAAGAGTTGTACTTACTGAGCTCTAGCTCACTGTTTGAGTTTATGCTGTAGGTAAGGAGCCAGCTATATGAAAAAGATGCAAGATGGAGTAGCGAGCCAGGGGACTGTGAATGAGTGGATTATGGGTATCGCTACGTGTTTTGTGGTTTTTATGTAAATTATGATATATTTTATATTAACCGGTAATTAATATACTAGTACGCAAAACAGTATTATTATATGTTTATAGTGTTTTGTCAATGCTATAAAAAAAAAAAAAAAAAAAATTTTCCGCTGTGTTTTCAATCAATGTGTTTAAGTTATTTTATGAATGTATGTTAGTAAGTAAGGTAACGGCCTACGCTAGGTGGGGCGTTACATTGTTTACCTACAGCACAAACTTAACACAATGAGCTTTCGCTCAGCAAGTACAACTCCTATACCGCGACTTATAAACTTATATCATAACATGACATCATTTTATGGCATATACTTTAAAACATATAGTATGCATGAACCAATTATGTTCATATTATGCTTACTTATTTTTGCATCTATTATTCTACTTAGGGGCCCTTAACATGTGTGTTCGTACCTGGCGCGCGACTATGAATTGGTTGGGGCGGCCAAACCAAATCCAACTCAACCCACAGTCCAACCCGACCTGGTGCGGGTGGCACGACACTGGCAACATATCGCCCTTACCTACTTTTCATCTTATCATTCTTAATCGTGTCATACATGATCCCATTTCATGAACATACCGTTCGATGTCATTTTACCATGATTCATATGCATTTCATATATCTCATAAGCATACGTTGCTTACTTAACACATTTCATAGCATAAACTTATTACGTACATATAACATAGTATCACATCATAACACATAGCATAACAATAATATCTAGGCAAGTATACAACTACTAGCCTATGCTGTAGGCGGCGTTGTACTTACCTTGTCTATGCCTGGTGATATGCTGTTCCACCTCGGGGCTCAGCTGCAGGTTATATCCTGCTTAATCGAAGGACTAGTTAATACTCTAGCCTATGACCATAATAATGTTGGTTATCCACCAACATTCATGCAATGCTTTGGTTATATGTTCCCCCTATCTAAAAACATTTTATGTGTGGTTACGTTGGATAACCTTTCATATCTATCACATGTGAGAGCGTAAAAAGGTTAGGCTAACACCTAACCTTAAACTTATCATTATCCTAATTCGAATTAGGTTAACCGAAGTCAACCTCTAAGTTACTAAAGTCAACCCCCCCTTCGGGTCAACTTCGGGCTTTGGGGCTAAGCCCTGTGATTCGGGTATAAATTCCCAATCACCGTTCGTCTTAACTATTTACCTTGCAAACCTCGAACTTGAACGTTTTAATCTCTTTTCTTTATCTTTGAAAAAGCTTTTGGCATATGACCCTAAAAACTGCTATAATTCCCCTTAAAAATCCTTGAATCATAAAACAGGGTTTATAAAATGTCTGAAGGTTAGAAACCGCCTTTGGAGCAGTTTCTGTGTTCAAAACAATGTTTAAGACAGGAAAAACTATTTTTCCTAACTGGTTCTATAAAATTATGTGCAGGAATGTCTTTCTCCCTGCACAGTCTTTAGAAAACAGATCATAATTAAAAATCCTTTCGGAATTAGCAAAAGTTGTCTTCACAAAAGTTCTAGCTCTCGAAGAGATCTAAAACTTTCATGTTTTACAAAAATTCTGATTCGGCTTAGTGCAGTACCAGTTTTTATTTGAATTCGGGTGATCATAAAAACTGTGTCCTGATGGACCATCTTCGGTTTTTCGTAAAAACGGAGGCCTTTGGAATCTCATTTTGAGAAACGGTCCATGCTACCCTTGTAATACCTGACTTTTTCTATGTTATTCTTTCTTCTAGAAAGAGCTTGAATGTATGCCATAAGGGCATTTTATGAAAAAGTTTGATTTAGAACTTTATTATGTGTGATGAGTTCTTATAGCTTTATAAGACTCAAAGATGATTGTTTAGAGTAGAAAATAGCCTTCTCGGAAGAAAAGGGATGATTTTTGCATGATTCTAGGTCGGTCAAAGGTTTGATCGAAAAAGTCAACTTTGATCCGGGAAAGTCAAAGTTTGACCAGAATAGTCAACGTGATGACAGTATAGTTTTGTGACATGCAGTATGGAAGAAATACTGCGAAAACCCATTTTTATGAGTAAGATAGCATAGATAAGATCAAAAACCACCATAGAAAAATCAAGCACACTAAGTTAAGGCACAGGGCAAAAGGGTTTGAGAAAATAAAGAAAAATTTTTCTAGACCGATTTTGACACAGATGAAATTTTTACTGCAGTATAAAATATTAATACTGTGTATTAGTACAACACAGTATTAGATTTATCTGTGTTTAGTTCAAAATAGACTGTTTTTACAAAAAAGTAGCCAAACAAGGCTTTTTAAAAATGACATCATCACCATTTTGAATTATGACCTCATAAATATTTTGAGAACAAATACAAGCAAGACAAGTGTCTTATTCTAGAAAAATCCTTGCTTGATCACCAAGAAAAGTTTCGACCACCTAGGGGGCTTAAATGCCAAGATTATCAATTTTGGGGCAAAAGTCCAATTTTAAAAATTTGGTGATGTAAGCGATGATGTAAGCGATGATGTAAGCCATGACATCATTTCCTTGTTCTCCAAGCATGGCCGGCCACCTAAGCTCCAAAAAGTGTGATTTTTCAAAGTTTTGGGGTCAAAAATACAATTTTTGAAAGTCTAGCTTTTGTCTATAAATAGGGGTCAAATTTATTCATGAAAATCAGAAATTCCCAGCCAAGTTCTGCCCATTTTCAGCCAAGAAAAACCGAGAGAGAGAAAGGGAGAAGGAGGAAGAGAAAACAAAAATTTTCTTGAAACAATTTTTGGGTTTTACTTCGGTTGGTGTAGGAAACCATTAGGGAGAGTTAGAAAATTTTTTTTCCAGCCATTCTAGCTGCTGCCGTGGGGGCTGTGAGCAGTGGAACCAAGTGGAAAAAAATCAGATTTTTTTGAGGGAAAGAGTTAGGGGAAGTTCGGGTGTGAGTAAGCAAGCTAGAAACCAAGTTTTGGAGTCAAAATTCTCCTTGTGTGCAGCCCACGGGTTTGGTGGAAAAGGAGAAGAAAAATTTTAGATTTTGGGTCCAATTTTGTGGTGTGTAGCCGAGCCATAGGGGAGGTCAATTTTCAGTCCAAAAAGAGCCAATTTGGAGCCACTTGGTGTGTGGAAACCGAACCTAGGAGCAAGTGTGAGCTAGGAAGGTTTTGATCCAATCCTAAAGCCAATCCTTGAAGTAGTTCAAGGTATTTTTCCAAAACCTAAATCTATTTTCATTTAAGCTTTTAAAGTAAAGTTTAAATGTATTTCAAGTTATGATTTGTAAGAGCATAAGCTCACCATTTAATTTTGTGCTCTTAGCTAGTGCATGGTGCTTGATTTGCTAGCTTAGGTGGTGGTTGGTTCCTTTATGCATGAGCTTGTGTGATAATAGGTTGCATGCTAGATTAAGGTTATATGTCCCCAATTATGTGTTTAAGAGTGTGAATGCATGATAGGATGCTAGATGTGATGATATGGAATGATATTATATGGAATGGTTCATGTATGCTAGGAGATAGGACCATGCAGCCAAGGTTTTGTTCAATCGGATTAGAGGGCTGCATGGGTACGTTGGGAAGGCATGTTAGAACATGCGGGACGTTAGAAACGTTGTATGTCTTGTTATTAAGCTCCCGATGTGATCGGTTGAGGTAGAAACCGCAAATTAGGACGTGAACCAATTTTAGTAAGCAAGGCTGCCAGTTCGGGTTCCAAACTGGTCAGTCTCGGAAATGTGGTAATTGCAGGTCTTTAGAGGCCGAATGGGCAAAAACGTAAAACATGAAAGTTGTAGATTAGGGTTTTTCCCAGGGGACAATGTGGACCGATTCTCAAAATGAGGTTCCAAAGGCCTCCGTTTTTACGAAAAACCAAAGGTAGTCTGCTCAGACCCAGTTTTACACGACCAGCTTGTTCAAATTAAAACTGTTATTAAACTAAGCAGAATCAAATTTTTTGTAAAACACGAAAGTTTTAGAACTCTTCGAGAGCTAGAACTTTCATGAAGACAACTTTTTCCAATTTCAAAGGGATTTTAAACTATAACTTGAAATCTGAAAACCGTGCAGGGAGCAAGCAATTCCTGCACAGGATTTTCTAGAACCAGTTAGGAAAAATAGTTTTTCCTGTCTTAAACACTGTTTTGAACACAGAAACTGTTCCAAAGGCAGTTTCTAGCCTTCAAACATTTTATAAACCATGTTTTAAAATTCAAGGATTTTTAAGGGGAAGTATAGCAGTTTTTTGGCTTTTAAGCCAAAAAAAACTTTTTCAAGGATAAAGAAAAGATTTCAGAGTTTCAAGTTCAAGGTTTGCTAGGTGGATAGTTACGACATGTAACCGGGAATTACACCCGAGTTATTGGGCTTAGCCCCAAAGCCCGAGGTGGACCCGAAGAGGGTTAACTTTAGTAACCTTATGTGACGCCCCCTTACTCCGTAGGGCTGTCACGCCTTACTTACTTACTTACTTTACTTGAAAATTAGGGATATTTTTTTTTTTTGAAACATACTTGTAAATATCTTATTACTACTTAAGTAAATGTTACTTAAGGTCATTAGTTCCAAAATACCATAAAGCATAATTTGTCTTCATCATGTATATACTTATATATACAAAACTTCTTTACTTATCAAAAGATTTGCGGAAATAATACGTAGTGGTATCCACATCGCCTTCGTCCGCCTCCACATCGTCCTCACAATGCCCACCATTACGCTGCGGGTTTCTTACCTACAGTATGAAATATAACTTGATGAGCTTTCGCCCAGTAAGCACAAACATTGTAATACCCGGAATTTTCATGGACTTACGATTTCTCTTTTTATTAGAAATTAGAAGTCCGCATGATGTGTTTTTATGATATTTCATGGAAAATTACGAATCACATGTGAAATTCGTAATTTTATTAGCCAATGTTAGAATTTTCTCTTAAACCGGCTATGAGACTCGGAAAAAAATGCCGAGGTTGGTAAACGGCATTTTGAGTCAAAAAGAACGAAAAGGAAAGAAAAAGAATGACAAAGGATGAAATTTTAAGAAAGTCAAAGGTTTGACCGAAAAAGTCAACCTTGACCAAAAAGTCAAAGGGTTGACCAAAAAGTCAAAGGTTGACCAAGGACGGGTCAAAAATGTTGACCTCGAAAAATGATGAAATGCAGTGTAAGAAGAGACTGCAAAAAGCTTTATATGGTCAAGAAAGTAAAAATAAGCCGTAAAAAAACCACCATAGAAATCAAGCACACCGAATTAAGAATTAAAGGGCAAAAAGGTCTCCGAAAAATTGGAGAAAGAAAGTTTTCGGTTCAATTTTACAAAAAAGAATTTTGGACCAAATCATGGAGCACAATATTTTTAATATATGTGTGACACAAAGGAAAGGAAAATGAATTAACTTTGAAGAGGAAAAATGGCAAACAAGACCCATGAATCAAGGGCCAACTCATCAAGCATCCAAGGCCCCCCATTCTCTCTCTAAGGTTTGGCCAAGATAGCCCTTTGGCTCCCTCCAACAGCCGGCAACACAAAGGAAAGAAGAAAGAAAAGAAAAGGCATGAAATAAAGCCTTAAATCAAGGGATGATGTCTCCCTAAAGAGCTAACTAGATGGGAACTAAATGTGATCTAGTTAAAGTAAAGAAATTGAGCTCTTTTTCCACTCCATCATGTTCGACCAAGCCCCCCTTTATCCCTCCAAAAATTCGGCTGGTCTAAGAGAAAAGAAAGAAAAGAAAATCACAAAGAAAAGCATGAGAAAAGATGGAAAAGAAAGACATGGCATAAAGCCATAAATCAAGGAAAAGTAACCAACCACCACATCACCTTTTCCTTTAGCCAACTACTCCCTCTTTTCTTCAACAAAAATTGGACCAACCTTTCCCATTCTCCCCCTAAGTTTCGGCAGCTCAAGGACAAGGAAAAGGAGAGCCATAAAGGCATGTGATAAAGCCTTGGTTTAAGGAGAAAAAGTTGGTCAATGCAAGCCATCTACTTCCCCTTTTTCCACTTCAAAATCCGGACACAAGGCCCCCCATTCTCCTTCAAGATTCGGCTGCACACAAGGAAAAGCAACACATGTGATAAAGCCTTAAAATAAGGAGGAAAGTTGGTCAACAAAGCAAGCTAACCTCCCTCACTTCTCCTCCACAAAATCTGCTGCATGTCCCCCTCTCTTTTCCCTTCATTTTCGGCAACAAGCAAGCCATCCCCCTCCTTCAATATTCGGCTGCAGCTAGGAGATGGAATAGACTTGACATAAAGCTATTTTTGAGGAGAAAAGCAAGACAATCATCCCTCCCTTTTTCCATCACATTCGGCAGCTCTTCCCCTCCCATCTCCTCCATCATTTCTGCCAGTTTTGCAAGAAGAAAACCGTGGGAGAGAGAGGGAGAAAGAGGAGAAGAAATCTGGAAAAAATCAAGAGGGCTTGTGCTAGGTGAAGTTCGGCTGCTCTAGGGAAGAAATGAGAGAGATTTGGTGAGCCATGGAGACCCATTTTGGGGCACAAATCCATGAGCTTGGGGAGTGAAAGAGAAGAGAGAAATCTGGAAAAATTTATGGGATAAGCCATGTGTGAAGTTCGGTTTTGGTGTGATGAGCCAAGAGAAGATTTTTTGGTGCTTCATGGAGCCAAAATCCGTGAGCATGGAGAAAGGAAAAAGGTAAGAGAAAACTTGGATTTCTCATCTTGTAAAGCTCGGTTTTGATGAGCAAGAAAGAGCTAACCAAAGTGTCTTGGATTTCTATTTTTCTTGCAAAAATCCGTCAGCCAAGAGGAGGATTTCGGATCCCTTGGAGGAGCCAAATCCGTGGGTGATGAGCCAAAAAGAAAAAAAAGGGATTTTCAAACCCTAACTTGGGTTAAGGTAAACTCTTGAACCAAGCTTAAATTAAGCTCCATTTTAAGCATTTTTATGATGGTTTAAGATGGATTTGTAAGGACATAAGTCCAAGTTTATTTTCAGCCAAGATTTTCGGTGTATGTGCTTGATAGGGATTAGGGTTTGGTTGGCTTATTTGTGATGATTTGATTGCATGTTTTTATGCTTGAAATATGACTAGGATGCATGCTAGATGTGTTATTTAAGTCCCCTAGATTTTGGTCACAAATCAGCCCTAAGGCAGTGGCTGATTTGGTTGATGGATTAAGATGTATGTGATGCTAGTTGATGAACGATGCAAGAGCAAGACACCATACAGCCAAGGACGTTTTGTGGGCTGCATGGGTGTGAAGGATGGGCAAGAATGTATGCATGGGACATTAGACACGTTGCTTGATGTATGTTTAAGCTCCCGATGTGATCGGTCGAGTTAGAATCCGCGAACTAAGACGTAAAACTGGATTAACAACCGAAACTGCCATTTCGGAGTCGAAACTGGCCAGTTTCGGGAAAGTGAAATTATCAGGTCCTTAGAGGCCGAATGGGTTAAAAGTTAAAACACAAAAGTTGTTCGAAACAACTTTTACTAGAGAGCAGCGCGGACAGAATCTTAAAATAAGGCTCCAAAGGCCTTCATTTTTATGAAAACCCGTGGCTAACTCCTGGAGCCAGTTTCACTCCGTTTTTCAGGATCACCCACATTCAAACGAAAACTGGTACTGATCTAGGCAGAACTGGGTTTTGTGCAAAACATAAAAGTTTTAGCATTTTTCGATAGCTACAACTTTCATGAAGATAAGTTTTTCAGATAATGAACGGATTTTTAATCTGGGTTGTTTTTACGAAGAGTGCTCAGGGAATCCGAGAATTTCCAGCACTTGGTTTACAAAAACGTTTTCTAGAAAAATGTAAAGTGTCTCTAAAATGTTATTTTGACTACGAAAACCGTTCCAATGGCGATTTTCAGTCCTCAATGATTTTATGAAGTCCCGTTTTAAGAAAATGAATTTTTACGAGATAAGAAAAGAGTTTTTGGGATTTTTCACCCAAAGTGTACAAGTTAAAGAGAAAAATGAGATTTTCCATAAGTTAAAGGAAAATGAGATTTTTCAAGAAGAGAGTGGGATTTTTAAGAGTTTAGAATTGAAACTCCACATTTTTCCAAGAAGTAAAGAAAGTGATGATTTTAGACAAGTATTTTCAAGATGAAGTAAGTAAGAGTTTTTAAAGCAAATAAATGAGATTTATAGAAGATAATTATATAATGTTTTCCAAAAATAATAAAATGGAGTTTTAAGGTAAAAATGGGTAAACAAGCCGACTACGAACGGTAACCGGAATTATATCCGAGTTACTGGGCTAAGCCCATAGCCCAACGTTTAACCCAAAGGGGGGTTGACCTTAGTTGACCACATGTTGACTTGGGTTGACCAAGAGTTGACTTTAGGGTTACCCAATATAACCCTAAAGGATACCAAGATTTATGAAATGGGCTAAGACCTAGGGTTATTGAAGAGAAAATAACCCAATGGATTTTGAATCAAGAAAAAGTAAAGTATAAGCCCAAGATGAAGGAAGTAACCGATCAGGTTTACAATAGATATTAGAGGGGACATAAAACACACACATCTAGGATTGCTCATAGATGTTGGTTAGGGGACCAACATCATATGTCGCGATTACGGTAAGATAAGTTAACCTTATCTTACACCTCCTTTGATTGAAACAGGAATATGAACCTGTTGAGATATCGCGAGGAATGTACGCCAAGAGCATAGGACTTAAGGTAAGTACAAACCTCACCTGTGGTATGGAAAAATAACATGTATGTTCAAATATGCTATGTTTCAAGATATGTTGAAATGCTTTAAAGATGTCATGTTTTGAAGATGTTTTCAAGATGCCATGTGTTAAAGATGCCATGCTATGTTTTATGAACGAAATGTTAAGTATGTATGATATAGTGACATCATAAAGTATGCTCACTAATGATAAGCCACTTGGTAAAAATACACAAGTAAAGTGTCGTACCAACCTCCACCAAGGTGGACAATTTTTATGATGAAGTTATGGATTCGCCCTCTCGTCAAGACGGGAGGGTGTAATCACTTCTGTTTCCTGGAGCAGTTAGGGACTTGCAACCCCATCTAACTGTAATCTGGCGGCGCGCTATATGTTAAGGGTACGTACACTATGGGGCCCATAAGAAAGATAAGAATGTTAAAAGAAGTGCATAATTGGAACATAAATGGTTCATGCATATGTTTTATGATGAAGTATGTTTCAAGATGTTTAATTGAAAATGTTTTGTGAGATTTAAGTTCGTACTTGCTGAGCGTCAGCTCATCAGATATAGTCCATACTGCAGGTTGAGATAAAAAGCTTGTAGCTTTACTTGGTGGGCTTGGAGATGATGCAGCGAGTGAAGGGCGGTGTGGGATACCACTACGCAATAATTTCCGCAATATGTTTAAAGTTATGAAGTTTCCATGTATGTTAAAAGTCAAGTTATGTTATGTATGTATGAAATGTTTCAAGGTATAATGCACAATTTTAGTGCATGGGTTTCAAGTTGAGATTTTAAAATGAAATCCAAATTATGAAGTTCAAAGAAAATTTTAAAATGAAGTTCAAAAGAAGTTAAAAAAAAAAAAAAAAAAATTTCCGCATCAGTTTCAAAGTAAAGCAAGTATGAAGTATGAAGGTGACGGTTCCGGCGCCCCGCATCCGCGCGGTCGGCCCCGCGTGGGTGTTAGGTGGGTGGTTCGGGGCGTCACAAACATAATCTCACAAAACAATTAAAACATCTTGAAAACATTCATCATCATATGCATATGCGTGAACCATTTATGTTCCATTTATGCATTTCTTTTAACTTACTTATCTTTCTTATGGGCCCCATAGTGTACGTACCATCATTTATTTAGCGCGCCTCTAGGTTACAGATAGGGGTTGCAAGGTCCCTAACTGCCCCGGGAACATTGGGTGATTACACCCTCCCGCGTCAACGAGAGGGTGAATCCTTTACTTTAACATGAAAAATCCTCCACCTTGTGGGAGGTCGGTACGACACTTTACTTGTGATTTCTTACCATGTTATTTATCTTTAGTGAACATACCTTATGATGTCATTATATGATAACATACTTTTTATCTCATTAATAACATGGCATGGCATTCTTTTCATTCATGGCAATTGCAAACATGACATTTTTATAAACATGACATTTTACAAATATAGCACTTTTATAATCTTTTGCAAAAATAGCACTTTTTATAAACATAGCTTTTTGCAAAAAACAGCACTTTTTTTTAATAAACATAGCATTTTGCAAAAATAGCACTTTTTAATAAACATGGCATTTCATAGATATAGCACACAACATATTGCAGCATATTTGAAAACCACATACTTGAACATAATTTATTAGTTTTCATACTGCAGGTGAGATTTGTACTTACCTCTAGTGCCGTATCCTTAAAATCGCGTTCCTTAAATTCGTCGGCAACGGCAATTCACTTTCCTGATATACCAAAAATATAGGATCAGGATCCTTTCGTAAGGTGTTGGTGACCTACCACCACTCACATATACTTTTGGTTGTATGTCCCCTATCCATGATATCCATCTTGGCCACATATTAATCCCCATTCTTTATTGAACTTTGATAAATCCTTATGAGGTTACATTGGGTAACCTTTTGTGACGCCCCCTTACTACGTAGGGCCGTCACGGAGTTGGTATCAGAGAGGTATCCTGCCAGCCTACTTCGTCTCGCTCCGCATCGTTCTGCAATAGCCCAAGTAATTTAATTATTTTCTTACGCTTATAATTAGATTTTCGTATTCAACGCATATCGATGGTTCGCAATGGAAAGGTGGGTTGTGAGAATGACGTTGGGTTGTGCCCTAGCTCGGTGGTGGTAAACAAGTAATGTGTAACGCCCCACCTAGCGTAGGTCGTTACCTTGCTTACTTAACATACATTCGTAAAATAACTTAAACCCATTGATTGAAAACACAGCGGAAAATTTTTTTTTTTTTTTTTTTTTATAGCATTGACAAAACACTATAAACATAAAGTCATACTGTTTTTGCATACTAGTATATTAATTACCGGTTAATATAAAATATTTCATAATTTACATAAAACCACAAAACACGTAGCGATACCCATAATCCACTCATTCACAGTCCCTTGGCTCGCTACTCCATCTTGCATCTTTTTCATATAGCTGGTTCCTTACCTACAGCATAAACTCAAAACGTGAGCTAGAGCTCAGTAAGTACAACTCTTAAGCCGTAAAGAAAAACATAGCATAGACAGGAAATACACATAGCAAGTATTGACCATATTATGCTTTCTTATCTCTACTCATTATGGGCCCTTATCTCGTGTGTTCGTAACCGGCGCGCGACTATGAATTGGTTGGGGCGGCCAAACCTTATCCAACTCAATCCACAGTCCAACCCAACCTGGCGTGGGTGGTACGACACATCGCTTATTAACTTACTTATTCTTATCATTAGTGAACATACATTCTGTTGTCACCTTTTTGATTCTATTATTTATGCCCTAGCATAATAATCAGATTCATAGCATAATTCATATTGCATACATGTTAACTAACACATAGCACATAACACATCATAGACATCTAGTAATATATACTAGTAGCTTATGCTGTAGACGGTGTTGTACTTACCGTCTATCCTCGAGCTGCTTGTCTTACTCCTCCTCGAGCTTTAATTTCAGAATCCCTCCTGCTCGATCGAAGGATGTACATGAGATTTCTAATCTATATCATGTGGGTTTTCGGTGATATGTCCCCCCTAACATAAACCATGCATACATAAGGGTGACTACCTTAGTAGTCTTATAGATCATGCATCGCGATCTAGAAAGATACGTTGGATATCCATTTCATACACTTAGCCCATTCATAAACATGTTGGGTTAGATTAACATCAACCCTTGAGCTTTGATCAACAATGTATGGGTCAACCAAGGTTAACCCTTGTGATCCTTAACGTGAATCCCTATTCGGCTTACTTGAGAATTGTGGGAACTAAGTCCCGATAACTCGGGTATAATTTCCCGGTTATCATACGTCTTAACATTGCCTCGAACACTTAGCTTAAAATCCTTTTGCTTTGAAAATCTTAACTTAGAAATCATTTTCTTTAAAAACCTCAACTTATAACTTCTTGCTTCATAAAAACACTTAGCATTTAAAACTTAATCTTATCAACTTTTTCGTAAAAAT
Source organism: Ficus microcarpa (assembly GCA_025413485.1). NCBI lineage: Eukaryota > Viridiplantae > Streptophyta > Magnoliopsida > Rosales > Moraceae > Ficus > Ficus microcarpa. The sequence goes on from CM046376.1 coordinate 21,774,880, forward strand.
TCGTAGATCCTGCCTTATAATTTCATAAATCATTTGGGGGTCGGAAACTGCTTTTGGGACAGTTTCCATACTTGAAATAACGTTATTAGCTCGAAAAACGTTTTTCCTAAAGGGTTCTATAAAATCATGCACAGAAACTCTTGAATTCCTGCGCAGTTTTGGCATTTCATTTTATAGTTAAAAATCGCTTTCGAATTTGAAAATGTTTTCTTCACGAAAGTTCTAGCCCTCAAAGAGTTCTAAAACTTTCATGTTTTGAGAAATTTCTGATTCTGTACCGATTGGTACTAGTTTTTAATTGAAAACGAGGTTAACTTTGAAAACCGAGTCTTACAGACCTCTATCGGGTTTCCTTGAAAAAGAAGGCTGTTGGAGCCTTATTTTGGAAAACTGGCCACGTTGGCCGCTAGGAAACAACCTAGTCTACAACTTTCGTGTTTTAACTTTTTGCCCATTCGGCCTCTAAAGGCCTGTAATCCGTGTTTTACCGAAACAGCCCCCTGGAACCCGAGAGCATGTTTTGGTTCTTACATTTCTTGTTACGTCCTAAATCGCGGGTTCTAACTCGACCGCCCACAACGGGAGATAATCATCAAACATGCAGCGCATTCTAACGTCCCTTAACCCTATCATACAGCCCATGTGATCATTGCAACCCAAAAATCCGAACACTAGTCCTAGGGTTGCATATCCACTAACTTAGCATACATCACACCATTCAAGCATCTTGGTTCATAAAACATCACAAACATGCATAAAACTACTTAACCTAATTTGGGGACATATTACCTACATCAAACCCTAACATGCCAATCTAGCATATCAAGCACATAGAACAATTTATGAGCATAAACATAAACCAAACCACACCTAGAATCAACCTAACCAAACACTAAGCACACAAGCACATAGGAGGCAGCCATCGAAACACATATAGGAGCTTATGCTCTTACACAAATTTTGCTTGAAATACACATAAATCACATGCTTAAAAACTCATTTAAACTTGTGAAAAGCTTTTAAAAATTTTACCTCACAAGATGGGATTTTCGGCTTAAGGTTTGGATGACCCGAAAAAACTGCTTGCTCCCTTTGGTTCAAGGGTTCGGCTGCTCACTCCCCACGCACCAAAAATCAGATTTTTGGTTCCTTTGTGGTCTCCTCACCTTGCTCGGCTACTCAAGAAAGATTAGCCCCAAATCTGAATTTTTTTCTCCCTTTTCTCACTCAAACCCGAAGGCTACTTGGAGTCAAAATCAAGCTCCAAAACTTTGCACAAAACTCACTCTCTTGCTCACCAATCAAACCCGAAACTCAAACCCTAAATTCTACCCCAAATTTTTGGTTTTCCCTTGTGTTTCCCCTGCTCCAAACCCACGGCAACAAGGCTGTTTGGCTGCAGAAAAAATTTTCTTTTCTCTCCCCCTCGGCTGCTAGCTCACCCGAAGCACACAAGATGGATTGAACTTGAAAAATTTTTCTGATTTCACTCTCCCTTTCTCTCGGATTTTTGTGCCGAAAATTCTCAAGAGTTTGGCTGCATTTTTTCTTTAAAATGAATAGAGAGAATCAGCCCCCTTTTATAGACAACTTGTAGAACTTTTTGAAATAGAAATTTGACCCCAAAAGTTTGTAATTTTTGGCTTTCTAGCATGCTAGGTGTCCGGATTCTAGGGGAGGAAGAGGAAATGCAAGACAACTCATGGTGAGTTGGCATAGCTAGGTGTCTTCTTGTGATTGGTCCAACACATCTCACATGCAATAAAATATTATTTCTTTTGTGAGATATCTTAAAATTTAGGGCTTGTTTGGATAAAAACATTGAAACTTTGACTGTAAAAATTTAAATTCCAATACTGTAATAATTATTTTACAGTTTGGATTTTTTTTATAATTTCAGTCAAAAAAATCGGATTGAAGATCTTTTCTCAAATCCTTCTGCCTCGTGACTTACTGTGGCGTGTTTGATTTTTCTAAGGTGGTTTTAGTTTCTAACTGTCATAAAAATTAGTCCCTGCATTATTTTTTCGTAAAACGCAGATCTTAAAATTCCTTCGTCATAATTTCGGCCATTTTGGTCCAACTTTGACTTTTCGGTCAACAGTTGACTTTTTCGGTCAAAATTTTGACTTTTGTGGAATCGAGTCTGTTTCACTTCTTATTGTTCAAAAAGGCTATTTGCTTCTTAGAACAGTCATTTTTGAGTTTTATTAAGCTATAAAAACTCATAACACATATTAGAGCTCTGAAACAAGCTTTTTCATGAAATTGCAGGTACTATTTACATTCAAGTTTTTACAGAAGCTAGTCACATGAAAAACTAGATCTCACAATCTACCCTCCTTAAAAATTTTCGTCCTCGAAAATTAAAACAACTCGGGGTAGTTCTTCTTCATCGCATCCTCTGGTTCCCATGTTGCTTCTTCAACACTATGGTTTCGCCATAAAACCTTGACCATAGGAATAATTCTATTCCTTAGGACCTTATCTTCTCTATCAAGAATTCGTACAGGCTTCTCTTCGTAGGTTAAATCTGTCTGAACCTCCACTGGTTCTTGACTAAGCACGTGTGAAGGATCTGGAACATACTTCTTGAGCATTGAGACATTAAAAACATCGTGCATGGAAGCTAATTCTGGCGGCAAGGCAAGCTTATACGCAACCTTTCCAATCCTCTTGAGGATTTCGAATGGTCCCGTATATCTTGGACTGAGCTTTCCCTTCTTGCCAAATCGCATTACTCCCTTCATAGGAGCAATTTTGATGAAAACAGCATCACCAACTTGAAATTCTAGTGGTCGTCGACACTTGTCCGCATAGCTTTTCTGTCGGCTAAAGGCTACGTCGAGTCTCTGCTTAATCTTCTGAATATCTTCGGAGGTCTTTTCTATGAAGTCCGTCGTTTGCAACTGCTTTTGTCCGACTTCTTGCCAGTGAACTGGCGATCTACATTTTCGTCCATACAACGCTTCAAATGGAGCCATTCCAATTGAGGCATGATAGCTGTTGTTGTAGGAAAATTCGATCAGTGGTAGCTTTTCATCCCAATTTCCCTTGAAATCTAGGACGCACGATCTCAACATATCCTCCAAAGTCTGGATAGTTCTCTCTGACTGACCATCCGTTTGAGGGTGAAATGCTGTGCTAAACTTTAATCTTGACCCCATGGCTGTATGTACGCTCATCCAAAATCGTGACGTGAAACGTCCATCGCGGTCTGAAATGATTGATTTTGGGATTCCATGAAATCTGACGATCTGTGCTACGTAAATCTGCGCCAATCTTTCCACTGAGTGGGTAGCTTTAATCGCAACGAAATGGGCTGATTTGGTCAAACGATCCACTACGACCCAAATCGTGTCGTTTCCACTCGTAGTTCTGGGCAGTCCGACTACAAAATCCATCGTAATCTGCTCCCATTTCCACTCCGGAAGCTCTATCTTCTGTAATTCTCCTCCCGGATGGCGGTGTTCAGCCTTAACTTTCTGACAAGTTAGGCATTTTGACACAAATTCTGCCACTTGGTTCTTCATGTTCGGCCACCAGTAGGTCTCCCTGAGATCCTTGTACATCTTGGTAGCTCCTGGATGTACGGAATATGGCGTTTGGTGTGCCTCTGTCATTATGCGCTCCTTCAAACCTTTCACGTTTGGAACACAAATCCTTCCTTTGAAGTGGAGTATTCCATCGTTGGAAGTCTTGAATTCTGTGCCCTTCTCATTAAACAAACGAGCCTTCAGCAATGAAGAGTCATTTTCTTGATGGGCCTTGATGACGTCTAGCAAATCAGACTTTAACGTAAGCGAAGATAATCTTCCTGTTATTACTTCAATGTTGAAATCAGTGATTTCCTTCTGTAGAGGCTTAGGAAGTGCTTCAATGGACATCAGCGTGGCTACTGACTTCCTGCTTAATGCATCTGCTACCTTGTTAGCTTTTCCAGGGTGGTAGAGGATTTCGCAATCATAATCCTTTACGAGTTCCAACCACCGTCTTTGCCTCATATTTAACTCCTTCTGAGTAAAAATATACTTGAGACTCTGATGGTCGGTGTAGATTTCGCATTTATTCCCATACAGATAGTGTCTCCATATCTTGAGGGCGAATACCACTGCTGCTAGCTCCATATCATGAGTAGGGTAGTTCCTTTCATGATTCTTCAATTGACGCGACGCGTAGGCAACTACCTTCCCATTTTGCATCAAGACAGCTCCTAAACCGTTTTTAGAAGCGTCACTGTAAATCACGAAGTTTCCTGCTTCTACATCAGGAATTATCAGCACAGGTGCACTTGTTAATTTCCTCTTAAGCTCCTGGAAATTCTCTTCACATTTCTGCGTCCACTCGTACTTCTTCTCCTTTCGAGTGAGAGCTGTAAGAGGTGCTGCTATCTTCGAAAATCCTTCGACGAATCTTCTATAGTACCCTGCTAACCCAAGAAAACTTCTAACCTCTGTGACGTTTCTGGGTGCTGGCCACGAGCTAACTGCTTCCACTTTCGTAGGGTCTACAGAAATTCCTTCTTTTGTCACCACGTGCCCCAAAAAGTGAACTTTTTCTAGCCAAAATTCACATTTCGTGAATTTAGCGTACAGCTGATGTTGTCTCAACATTTGCAGTACCAGCCTCAAGTGCTGCTCATGCTCTTCCTGGGACCTCGAGTAGATCAAAATGTCATCAATGAAGACGATCACGAATTTGTCCAGGAATTCTTTAAACACTCTGTTCATCAAATCCATAAAGGCTGCTGGGGCATTGGTTAATCCAAAGGCATGACCAAGAATTCGTAGTGCCCATAACGTGTTCTGAAAGCTGTCTTGGACACATCTGACTCCTTGATCCGAAGTTGATGATAGCCTGAACGCAAGTCGATCTTCGAAAATACTATCGCTCCCCTAAGCTGGTCGAACAGATCATCTATCCTTGGGAGAGGATATTTGTTCTTAATCGTGATCTTGTTCAACTCACGGTAATCGATGCACATTCGGAGCGATCCATCTTTCTTCTTTACAAACAAAACAGGTGCTCCCCACGGAGAGTGGCTCTGCTTGATAAACCCCTTATCTAAAAGCTCTTGTAACTGCATTTGAAGCTCCCTGAGTTCTGCAGGTGCCATTCTGTACGGTGCCTTCGATACCGGTGCTACTCCTGGTAGTAATTCAATCTCGAACGAGATCTCGCGTTCTGGCGGCAGTCCTGGTAATTCCTCTGGAAACACGTCCACATATTCCCTGATGATGGGAACGTCTTCAGGCGTCAACTCCTTTTCTTGCTTCTTATCCACCATGTTCGCTAGGTATCCTTGACATCCACTAGCTAACATCTTCCAGGCTCTTACAGCTGATACGAGCTTAGTGGTGGAATTCCGTGATTGCCCATGGAAGTTAAACTCATCCTTCTCGCCTAGGTTGAACGTTATCCGGCGTCTTCGGCAGTCAATCCTAGCGTCGTGTCTGCCTAAGAAATCCATCCCCAAGATCACATCGAAATCATGGAGTTTAATTACGATGAGATCTACAGCTAATTCTCTGCCATCGATGATAATAGGAACATTTTGGATCCAGGAATTGGACCACAAAATTTCACCAGATGGTAAAGAAGCACTGAAGGGTTGTCCTATCCTATTGACACTGTCTCCTAACTTCTGAGCAAGTTCCAAGGATATGAACGAATGCGTAGCGCCAGAATCGAAAAGTGCAATCACATCATAAGTGGCGATAGAGATCTGACCTGTCACCACATGTGATGTTCCAGCTTCCGCATCTCCCTTCGTATACGCATAGATCCTGGCTTGGGGTTCTGGGGCTTCCAGTCTGCCTATCACTGTCGCAGGTCCTTCCAATCTGGCTTGTACTGCGTGTATCTGCCGTTGGTTGGAGTTGCGATTCTGATACTGTGGCTGCGGGTTCTGATATTGCTGTTGCTGGTTATTCTGAGGGCAGTTCTTCGCAAAATGTCCCTCTTTTCCACAGATGTAGCAAGCGTTGGATCCCTTCCTACAGACTCCTGGGTGTTTCTTCCCACAAGTCTCACATGCAGGGTAGGAGTTACTGTTGCCATCATTTCCCCGGTTATTCCTCTTCTGTTGGAAATTTTTCTGTTGCCCCTGGTTGTTAAAATTTCCCTTTCGTTTGTTCTTCCCAGATTGCTTGGGACTCTGTCCGGGGTTGCTTGCTTGTCCTCTATTACTTGCTTCCGTATTCTGTCGAGGTTGTGTCGACTTAGCAGCAGACTTTTCTTCCTTCCTGGATTTGAAAATCTGGGCTCTAGCTTCCTTGTCCCGATTAATCCAGTACTCAGCCCTGACGGCTCTGCTGACACAGTCTGACACTGTCTCAGGTGGACTACTGCCGGCACTGACTTGCTTTGCAATGTCTGTGCGGAACATCCTCATCATTAGTCGCACCTTCTCCTCTTCATTCGGTACCAGTTTTGGACATAAACGAGCCAGTTGCTCGAATCTCCTGATTGCGTCCAGAACTGTCATAGATCCCTGTCGGAAGTTTATAAACTCGTCCTGTTGTACGGCAAGGACTTCTCTGTTATAGTACATTGAGCGAAACTCGTACTCAAAGTCTTGCCAGGACATAGCGGTAACGTCTCTCCTCATCTGTACCGTAATCCACCAATGTCTCGCGTCCTTCTTAAGAGCGAAGGATGCGCATAGTACCTTCTCCTGCTCTGTCAGCCTCATGAAATCTAAGATGACCTGGATATCTATAAGCCAATTATCCGCGGCCATTGGATCTGTAGGCCCCTCAAACTCGGGTGCCTTCATCCTCTTGAAACGTTCATATAGCAGGTCTTCTCGTATTGCTGGCGGATCTACCGGCATGGCAGCTGGTGCCACTGGAACATACGGAGGGACTTCCGGTTGAACATTAGGTACCTGAGGTACCATGGGGGCACTGGCTGTGGGGCTTCTTGTGCTGGGGGTGCTGGATTCATACGTTCTAACTGTTCGCGGAATCTAGCCATCTCTTGTTGTTGCTGCAGCATTTGCTGTTGCAAATTCGTCATAAGAGTCACTAGATCCGGCTGAGGTGGATCTGCGGCTGCGTTGCCTCTTGTTCGTACCATGCTTATATTCCTATTATAGGAAACAGGTATTATCATAAGCTAATAAACTTATCATACATATCATCACATCAGCATACATATCATATCATAGCATAACATAATCATAACATCATACTTCATACATACTTGACATAACATGAAATCATCATAACATAACTTTCATATATCCCGTGAACACACGGTCTCTTTTTGTACAATGAGCAAAAGTACATCATCATGTCTTATATACTTCAAAATACATCATACTGTACATATTTACATATTTACGGGCAGAACTTCGGATGGAAGTGTCTAACACTTTCTCATCCTACATATATGTACAACCTAATATCCGAATACATATACTATAATCGTCCTATCAAAAGAAAAACGAAACGCGAAATCGGCCCTAGTCTAACTAGTATCGTCGAGGGTGCTCGCGGACGTATCGGTATCGGAAAGGACTACTACAGGTGCAGGCGCGTCATCTGCTGGCTCGTCAGGATCATCAAGTGGAAACTCCTCTGGATCATCCTCGTCATCCATATCGTCCTCATCGCCACTGGAAATGTCGACAACGGGAGGGTCTTCCTGTTCCGGTGGATCTATCGGTATAACATCGTCGTCAGAAGTGTTCTCCTCGTCCATCGGGTCCTCTGCCTCTTGGGCAGGCATCTCCGGTAATGGCTCCTCGGGTCCGACCTCATACTGCGGATCCTCATCTCCGGCATCGTCAGCAACGGGATCCTGGGCCTCATCTACATGGTCAGCAGCAGGTACGGTCTGAGCTATCGTTTCCGCTGCTAGTATGTCATCGGTGTAGCTACCAACGGTCATCTCACGGCGGGGTGATGGTACAGACTGTCTGATGTGTGTCGGTACTCCATTACGTAGGAGCATCAACGCCTGTAGCTCGGGCTCTGGTATATCCTGGGGAATGTAAGGAAGCATCGTCTCCTGGAATCTCCAGCAATAATGGATCATGGTCTCCCCTGGATAGGCGTGCCAGTCCTGTGACATCATCTGATAGCGTGTAAGTCGCATATCCTTATATATCGCAGGATCACGCATCGGCTCATCAGCTCCTCGTGCTGGAAGTGGACCATATCTGTTCACTACAGCTGCACGAAAATGTGCCCACGTACGGCTAGGTAGCTGCGGCTCTCCCAATGTAACCCACCATATCCTAGCATCGCCAATCAGACATCGGCTGGCTAGGGTGACCTGTAAGTGCTCCTCGATGTGGCACATCGTGAAGATCTGCTCCATGTCATGAAGCCATATACTGATCGATACTGATCGTCTAGTGCTGTCGAAGTACTGAGGCTGCGATCGGTAGAAAGAAACTGCGGCATCCCGATCCCTCTTTACTTGTGTCGTGTCCATAGTACCGCGTCTATATCACGTAACATAACCATAAACACTATAGCATAAAACCATATAGCATATAAGAAAGAAATCTAAACTTACTTGCAATGATGGAGGCGAAGTCAGGTAACTGTGAATTTCGTGTCGCAAGGGAACCGCTCTGATACCAAACCTTGTAACGCCCCACCTAGCATAGGTCGTTACCTTGCTTACTTAACATACATTCGTAAAATAACTTAAACCCATTGATTGAAAACACAGCGGAAAATTTTTTTTTTTTTTTTTTTTTTATAGCATTGACAAAACACTATAAACATAAAGTCATACTGTTTTTGCATACTAGTATATTAATTACCGGTTAATATAAAATATTTCATAATTTACATAAAACCACAAAACACGTAGCGATACCCATAATCCACTCATTCACAGTCCCTTGGCTCGCTACTCCATCTTGCATCTTTTTCATATAGCTGGTTCCTTACCTACAGCATAAACTCAAAACGTGAGCTAGAGCTCAGTAAGTACAACTCTTAAGCCGTAAAGAAAAACATAGCATAGACAGGAAATACACATAGCAAGTATTGACCATATTATGCTTTCTTATCTCTACTCATTATGGGCCCTTATCTCGTGTGTTCGTAACCGGCGCGCGACTATGAATTGGTTGGGGCGGCCAAACCTTATCCAACTCAATCCACAGTCCAACCCAACCTGGCGTGGGTGGTACGACACATCGCTTATTAACTTACTTATTCTTATCATTAGTGAACATACATTCTGTTGTCACCTTTTTGATTCTATTATTTATGCCCTAGCATAATAATCAGATTCATAGCATAATTCATATTGCATACATGTTAACTAACACATAGCACATAACACATCATAGACATCTAGTAATATATACTAGTAGCTTATGCTGTAGACGGTGTTGTACTTACCGTCTATCCTCGAGCTGCTTGTCTTACTCCTCCTCGAGCTTTAATTTCAGAATCCCTCCTGCTCGATCGAAGGATGTACATGAGATTTCTAATCTATATCATGTGGGTTTTCGGTGATATGTCCCCCCTAACATAAACCATGCATACATAAGGGTGACTACCTTAGTAGTCTTATAGATCATGCATCGCGATCTAGAAAGATACGTTGGATATCCATTTCATACACTTAGCCCATTCATAAACATGTTGGGTTAGATTAACATCAACCCTTGAGCTTTGATCAACAATGTATGGGTCAACCAAGGTTAACCCTTGTGATCCTTAACGTGAATCCCTATTCGGCTTACTTGAGAATTGTGGGAACTAAGTCCCGATAACTCGGGTATAATTTCCCGGTTATCATACGTCTTAACATTGCCTCGAACACTTAGCTTAAAATCCTTTTGCTTTGAAAATCTTAACTTAGAAATCATTTTCTTTAAAAACCTCAACTTATAACTTCTTGCTTCATAAAAACACTTAGCATTTAAAACTTAATCTTATCAACTTTTTCGTAAAAATTCGTAGATCCTGCCTTATAATTTCATAAATCATTTGGGGGTCGGAAACTGCTTTTGGGACAGTTTCCATACTTGAAATAACGTTATTAGCTCGAAAAACGTTTTTCCTAAAGGGTTCTATAAAATCATGCACAGAAACTCTTGAATTCCTGCGCAGTTTTGGCATTTCATTTTATAGTTAAAAATCGCTTTCGAATTTGAAAATGTTTTCTTCACGAAAGTTCTAGCCCTCAAAGAGTTCTAAAACTTTCATGTTTTGAGAAATTTCTGATTCTGTACCGATTGGTACTAGTTTTTAATTGAAAACGAGGTTAACTTTGAAAACCGAGTCTTACAGACCTCTATCGGGTTTCCTTGAAAAAGAAGGCTGTTGGAGCCTTATTTTGGAAAACTGGCCGCGTTGGCCGCTAGGAAACAACCTAGTCTACAACTTTCGTGTTTTAACTTTTTGCCCATTCGGTCTCTAAAGGCCTGTAATCCGTGTTTTACCGAAACAGCCCCCTGGAACCCGGGAGCATGTTTTGGTTCTTACATTTCTTGTTACGTCCTAAATCGCGGGTTCTAACTCGACCGCCCACAACGGGAGATAATCATCAAACATGCAGCGCATTCTAACGTCCCTTAACCCTATCATACAGCCCATGTGATCATTGCAACCCAAAAATCCGAACACTAGTCCTAGGGTTGCATATCCATTAACTTAGCATACATCACACCATTCAAGCATCTTGGTTCATAAAACATCACAAACATGCATAAAACTACTTAACCTAATTTGGGGACATATAACCTACATCAAACCCTAACATGCCAATCTAGCATATCAAGCACATAGAACAATTTATGAGCATAAACATAAACCAAACCACACCTAGAATCAACCTAACCAAACACTAAGCACACAAGCACATAGGAGGCAGCCATCAAAACACATATAGAAGCTTATGCTCTTACACAAATTTTGCTTGAAATACACATAAATCACATGCTTAAAAACTCATTTAAACTTGTGAAAAGCTTTTAAAAATTTTACCTCACAAGATGGGATTTTCGGCTTAGGGTTTGGATGACCCGAAAAAACTGCTTGCTCCATTTGGTTCAAGGGTTCGGCTGCTCACTCCCCACGCACCAAAAATCAGATTTTTGGTTCCTTTGTGGTCTCCTCACCTTGCTCGGCTACTCAAGAAAGATTAGCCCCAAATCTGAATTTTTTTCTCCCTTTTCTCACTCAAACCCGAAGGCTACTTGGAGTCAAAATCAAGCTCCAAAACTTTGCACAAAACTCACTCTCTTGCTCACCAATCAAACCCGAAACTCAAACCCTAAATTCTACCCCAAATTTTTGGTTTTCCCTTGTGTTTCCCCTGCTCCAAACCCACGGCAACAAGGCTGTTTGGCTGCAGAAAAAATTTTCTTTTCTCTCCCCCTCGGCTGCTAGCTCACCCGAAGCACACAAGATGGATTGAACTTGAAAAATTTTTCTGATTTCACTCTCCCTTTCTCTCGGATTTTTGTGCCGAAAATTCTCAAGAGTTTGGCTGCATTTTTTCTTTAAAATGAATAGAGAGAATCAGCCCCCTTTTATAGACAACTTGTAGGACTTCTTGAAATAGAATTTTGGCCCCAAAAGTTTGCAAATTTTGGGTTTCTAGCATGCTAGGTGTCCGGATTCTAGGGGAGGAAGAGGAAATGCAAGACAACTCATGGTGAGTTGGCATAGCTAGGTGTCTTCTTGTGATTGGTCCAACACATCTCACATGCAATAAAATATTATTTCTTTTGTGAGATATCTTAAAATTTAGGGCTTGTTTGGATAAAAACATTGAAACTTTGACTGTAAAAATTTAAATTCCAATACTGTAATAATTATTTTACAGTTTGGATTTTTTTTATAATTTCAGTCAAAAAAATCGGATTGAAGATCTTTTCTCAAATCCTTCTGCCTCGTGACTTACTGTGGCGTGTTTGATTTTTCTAAGGTGGTTTTAGTTTCTAACTGTCATAAAAATTAGTCCCTGCATTATTTTTCGTAAAACGCAGATCTTAAAATTCCTTCGTCATAATTTCGGCCATTTTGGTCCAACTTTGACTTTTCGGTCAACAGTTGACTTTTTCGGTCAAAATTTTGACTTTTGTGGAATCGAGTCTGTTTCACTTCTTATTGTTCAAAAAGGCTATTTGCTTCTCAGAACAGTCATTTTTGAGTTTTATTAAGCTATAAAAACTCATAACACATATTAGAGCTCTGAAACAAGCTTTTTCATGAAATTGCAGGTACTATTTACATTCAAGTTTTTACAGAAGCTAGTCACATGAAAAACTAGATCTCACAGTATGTTCACTAATAATAAGAATAAGTAAATCATTAAGCATCGTGTCGTACCACCCGCACCAGGCAGGGTTGGACTGTGGGTTGAGTTGGATATGGTTTGGCCGCCCCAACCAATTCATAGTCGCGCGCCGGATACGAACACGCTAGTTAAGGGCCCATAAGGAATAAGAATAAGAAAGCATAATGTGGTCAATGTGTGCTATATTTATGCTATGTCTATGTTATATTCTTTTTACGGCTTAAGAGTTGTACTTACTGAGCTTTAGCTCACTGTTTAAGTTTATGCTGTAGGTAAGGAGCCAGCTATCTGAAAATGATGCAAGATGGAGTAGCGAGCCAAGGGACTGTGAATGAGTGGATAATGGGTATCGCTACGAGTTTTGTGGTTTTATGTAAATTATGAAATATTTTATATTAACTGGTAATTAATATACTCGTACGCAAAAACAGTATTACTTTATGTTTATAGTGTTTTGTGAATGCTATAAAAAAAAAAAAAAAAAATTTCCGCTGTGTTTTCAATCACTGTCAGTAAGTTTATATTATGAATGTATGTTAATAAGTATGGTAACGGCCTACGCTAGGTGGGTCGTTACAAACCGAACCTTATAAGAAGAGAAATTCAAGTTTTTAACTCACCTTTTCCTTCTCTCAAAGCTCACGGTTTTTGGCTCCATGAAACACCAAAAATCTTCTCTTGGTTCCTCTTGCTAGAACCGAACTCATCACATGGCTCACCCACGGATTTTTTTCCAGATTTTCTTCACCATTTGCACTCCCCAAACCCACGGTTTGCTGCCCCAAAAATGGGTCTCCATGGCTCACAAAATCTCTCTCCTTTCTCCCCTAGAACAGCCGAACACCACCTAGCACAAGCCCTCAGATTTTTTTCCAGATTTCTCCTTCTCTTCCTCCCTCTCTCTCCCACGGTTTTTCTCTTCAAAAATTGGCAGAGTTTTGGTAGCCTTTCCACAATAAATATGGGTCTTTTGGGTGGCTAATAAAGAGGAAATGGGAAAAGTGAATGGCCGGACAAGGGAGCATGGAGAAACACACCTTTATCCCTTGGGTTTTAGCTTTATCCCACACCTTGCTTGCTCCTCATGCTGCTGCCGAAAGTGATGGATGGAGTGGGGGGACAAGCAGCGGTTTTTGTGGAGAAAAGAGGAAGAGGCTAGCTTGCTTTGGTGGTATTGTGATGTCACACCTTTTTCCTTGCCTTCCCATGTATTTGCCGAAAATGGAGAAGCAAAATGGGGCATGTGGCTGCTGCCGAAAATGATGGGAGAAATGGGGGAGGTGGGGCTGCCTTTTTGTCCGGATTTTCTGGTCATGTGGCAGCCATGTCCTCACCTTGCTTGTGCTGCCGAAAATGTGTGGAAGCAAGGGGACATGTGGCATGCAAAAGGGTGATTACTTTTCCTTAATTCATGGCTTTACCCCATGTCTTTCTTTTCCATCTTTTCTCATGCTTTTCCTTGAATCAAGGCTTTCTTTCTCATGTCATTTCCTTTCCTTTAGTTGGCCGAACCTTGAAGGAGAAATGGGGGAGGGCTGGTCGAAACTTAATGGAGTGGAAAAGAGCTCCATTTCTTTTTTTTAACTAGCTCACATTTAGTTACATCTCAAGGGGGACATCATTCCTCAAATCATGGCTTTATTCCATGCTTGCACATGCCTTTTCTTTTCTCTTGGTTCAGCCGAATGAATTGAGGGGGGAGTGGGCTGTCTTGGCTGCCTTGTGGCCGAACTTTAGGGGCAAGGGGAAGGCATGTGGTTGGTCAAAGGGGGTCTTGTTTGTCATTTTTTGCTTCAAATTAATTCATTTTCCTTTCCTTTGTGTCACACAAATATTTCAAATATTGTGCTCCATAATTTGGTCCAAAATTCTTCCTTGTAAAATTGAACCGAAAAACTTTCTTTCTCCAATTTTTCGGAGACCTTTTTGCCCTTTAATCTTGATTCGGTGTGCTTGATTTCTAGGGTGATTTTTACGGCTTAGTTTTGTTTTCTTGACCATAAAAAGTCTTTGCAGTCTCTTCTTTTACTGCATTTCATCATTTTTCGAGGTCAACATTTTTGACCCGTCCTTGGTCAAATTTTGACTTTTTGGTCAACGCTTTGACTTTTTGGTCAACGCTTTGACTTTTTGGTCAATCCTTTGACTTTTTCGGTCAAAGTTGACTTTCATAAAATTTCATCCTTTTTCATTCTTTTTCTTTCCTTTTCGTCCTTTTTGACTCAAAATGCCGTTTACCAACCTCGGCATTTTTTTTTCCAAGTCTCATAGCCGATTTAAAACAAAATTCTAACCTTGGCTAATAAAATTACGAATTTCACATGTGATTCATAATTTTCCATGAAATATCATAAAAACACATCATGCGGACTTCTAATTTCTAATAAAAAGAGAAATCTTAAGTCCATGAAAATTTTGGGTATTATAGAAGCAAACGCGGTCTCGACAAGAATTAGAGTCGCATCAGAAAGGTCAGGCGAACAACCCCGCGCAAGATTCCAAACAATTTGGAAAGAACAAGAGAAGAGGAAATTCCTCTAGCCAGGGTCAGCAAAGGGATTTTTCTCAGAAGAAGAATAATCAAGGGAAAGAGGATACCAATACTAACTACCCGGTATGCGCAAATTATAGGAGAAAACATTCGGGAGTGTGCAGGAGGGGGTCAAATGCTTGCTATCAGTGTGGCGAGGAGGGACACTATGCAAGGAAATGTCCTCAGAACAACCAGAACCAGAACGTTTCATATCCAAACCGGAACATCAACAGTCACCAGCTGCATGCAGTTCAGGCAAGGCAGGAAGGACCCACAAGTATGCAAGGGAGATTAGAGGCTCCTGAACCCCAGACCATGATTTATGCCTACACTAATGGGGATGCCGAAGCGGGAACCTCGCATGTGGTGACGAAATAGACTTCTATCGCCATGTGTGATATTATTGTATTGTATAATTCTGGTGCCACTCACTTGTGTGTATTTATGGAGTGTGCCCAGAAATTAGTAAGTAGTATAGACAGCTAAAACAGTTTTTAAAAGCTTTCTTTGCCTTTTGGGGATATTTTGTAATCAAATGTTTGAATGCAAAATGCTTCCATATTTATCTAGGGCAGACAATTGGTTGTAGATGTCATCGCAATCAAGCTTTAGGATTTCGATGTGATCTTAGAAATGAATTTCTTAAGTTATTACAACGCTAAGTAGAACTACTTAGAGCGTTGTGGGACGTTTAGCTAGTACGTCAAGGAAAGGGTTAACCGTTACGGACAGTTGCGGAACTCAACATGAAGGACGAAGTAGCGGAATACGTGTCGAAGAGCCTAACTTGTTAGAAAACCAAGGCTGAACACCTACATCTCGGAGGAAATTTGCAGAAAACAGAGTCCCCAGAATGGAAATGGGAGCAAATCACCATGGATTCGGTAGTAGGACTACTTAGAACTACAATTAGGAACGACACGATTTGGGTCATTGTCGATCGATTGACCAAATCGGCCCACTTATCCGCGATTAAGGCCACCTTTCGGTAGGAAAGTTGGTAGAAATCTACGTAGCTCAGGTCGTTAGATTACACGGAGTACCAAAATCGATCATCTCGGATCGCAAGGGACGCTTTACTCCTCAATTTTGGACAAGTGTTCACACTGCCATGGGGTTGAAATTGAAGTCCAGTACGGCAATTCACCCTCAACTAATGGTCAGTCGAAGAGAACTACACCAGGTTGTACGAATTTTCAAGGACGAAAATTTTTAGGGGGGGTAGATTGTAATACCTGATTTTTCTATGTTACTATTTCCTCCTTAGAGGGCTTGCATGTATGCCGTGAAGGCATTTTATGAAAAAGTTCAATTTAGAACTTTATTAGGCGAGATGAGTCCTTATAGCTTTATAAGACTCAAAGATGATAGTTTAGAGTAGAAAATGGCCTTTTCGGATGAAAAGGGACGAATTTTGCATGATCCTATGTCGGTCAAAAGTTTGACCGAAAAAGTCAACTTTGACCCGGGAAAGTCAAAGTTTGACCAGAATAGTCAACAGGATGACTGTGTAATTTTGTGATGCGTAGTATGGAAGAAATACTGCGAAAACCCAATTTTTCGGGTAAGATAGCATAAATAAGAACTAAAACCACCATAGAAAAATCAAGCACGCTAAGTTAGGGCACAGGGTAAAAGAACTCGGGAAAATAAGAAAAAATTTTTCCAGTCCGATTTTTCACAGATAAAATTTTTACTGCAGTATAAAATATAAGTACTGTGTATTAGTGTAACACAGTATTGGATTTATCTGTGTTCAGTTTAAAATTAGACTGCTTTTACCAAAAGTAGCCAAACAAGGCTTTTTAATTATGACATCATCACCATTTTGAATTATGACCTCATAAATATTTTGAGAACAAATCCAAGCAAGACAAGTGTCTTGTTCTAAAAAATTTTTGGCTTGATCACCAAGTAAAGCAACCGGGCACCTCAGGGGTGAAAATGCAAGAATTTTCACTTTTGGGGTAAAAGTGCAAATTTTAAAATTGGTGATGTAAGCGATGATGTAAGCGATGATGTAAACAATGATGTCATCTTTCCTTGTTCTACAAGGCTTGGCCGGCCACCTCACCCCCTAAAAGTGTAAAATTTTAAAGTTTTGGGGTCAAAAATCTAATTTTTGAAAAGTCTAACATTGCCTATAAATAGAGGTGATCTCTACCCATTTAATTCAGAATTTTCAGCCAAATTCTGGCCATTTTTCAGCAGCCCAAAACCGTGAGAGAGAAAGGGAGAGTGAAGAAGAAAAGCAAAATTTTTTATTGAACCAATCTTGAAAGTGTGTTCGGTTTTGCTCTAGGAAACCAAGAAGGAAGGTTGAAAAATTTTTTCCAGGCATTCCTAGCTGTGGCCGTGGGTTAGAAGAGCAGGGGAGCAAGTGAGAAAACCAAAATTTTTAGGGAAAAGTCGGTGGGAAAATTCGGGTTTGAGTGAGCAAGCAAGAAGACCAAGTTGAAACCAAGTTTTTGGGTTGTTTTTCCCTTGTGTGTAGCCACGGGTTTGAGTGGAAAAAGGATAAGAAAATTTTAGATTTTGGGTGCAAA
>CM046376.1:21792340-21812644 GCA_025413485.1 Ficus microcarpa
AATTTTTCTCAACCTTGGTTCAAGTGGCCTAGTGGCCGAGCAAGCCAAGGAAATCAGCCAAAGGGACCATCGGCTTGGTGTTGGTGCACCACAAGGACCAGCCGTGAGCTAGGAACCAAGGGGCAGCCATAGGACCATTCGGTTTGTCCAAAACCTAAGGGCCGAAATCCACCAAATTGAGGTAAAACCCTAAACGTTTTCTCAAGTTTTAAATTGATTTTTAAAGCTTTGATTTATGTGTATTTGAGTGCCAAAAAGTTGTAAGGGCATAAGCCCATGTGTGATTTTATTTGCTGCCCTATGTGCTTATGGTTGCCGTGTGTATGTGCTAGTGAGGCCGAGTGACTTGGCTAGCCCAGCCATGGGCTGTTTTGTGTGCATGTGTGTGACCGAGTGGGCTGGTGAGGCTAGCCGAGAGCTTGGCTAGTGCAGCCGAGTGTGTGTGGCTGTGTGTGTGTGCTTGTGGCCGTGTATGCTTGTGGCCGAGTGGCCTAGTGAGGCTAGCCGAGTGGTTAGGTGGACCACTAGGCTGTTTTGGCCGGTTCACTTGCAATTTTAAATTCGGTTTTGTGCTTATTGATGCTAGAATGCATGCTAGGGTTTAATTAGGCTTTATGTCCCCTTTAGGTCAGTTTTGAAAGTATGCTTGTATGTTTAAATTTTCATGAACCAAGTATGCTAGATGCTAGGTTGTATGCATGTTAGTGAAATCGTGCAATCCCTAGGCAATTTAGGCTCGGGTTTGTGGATTGCACGAGCTCAGGAGTTGGCTTAGCTAGCCATGAGGGATCGATAGACACGCTGCATGCTTGAACCTAACTCCCGCAGTGGGCGGTCGAGCTAGAACCAACGTCTTAGGCCGTAATAATTGGACTTAAAACCGAAACTGTCTCTCGGGTTCACTGGGAGCAGTCTCGGGAAAACATCCCAGTTGGTTGATAGAGGCCGAATTGGCCAAAACGTAAAACACGAAAGTTGTAGATTAGGGTGTTTACTAGGGGGTAACGCGGGCACTTTGCCAAAATAAGGCTCCAAAGGCCTACTTTTACACGAAAAACCGTAGGTGGGTCAGAAGACCCAGTTTTCAAGTTAAGCTCGGTTTTGATTTAAAACTGACTCCGAACGGTAAGGAATTTGAAAATGTGTAAAACACGAAAGTTTTAGACCTCCTCGAGGAATAGAACTTTCGTGAAGAAAACTTTTTCCGAATCAAAACGGATTTTTAACTACAACCTAAAATCTGAAAACGGTGCAGGGTTCAACATAATCCTGTACACGAATTTTGTAGAACCAACTTAGGAAAATTCATTTTTCGGACATAACACATTATTTTAAGCACGGAAACTATCCCAAAAGCAGTTTCCGACCCCCAACCATTTTATGAAAATATAGACTAGAGTTCACGAAATTTTTACGAAGAAAGTTATGAAATTTAAGCTAAGTGTTATGAAAAGATTTTAAGTAAAGTTTTCAAAGACAAAGAGTTTTTAAGCTAAGTTTTGAAAGAAAAATATAGAATGCAAGGTAGCCGGGATTCAGACCCCGAGCTACCGGGCTTCGCCCCAAAGCCCAGAGTTGACCCGACAGGGTTGACTTTAGCTCACAAAAAGGTTGACTTCGGTTGACCGACAAGATAACGAGTTCTTATACAAGCCCAAGGGTAGGTGATCGACCTAACCCAATGTTTTTCTAAATGGGCTAAGTATACTGAACGATTTTTCCGACAAAACCCTATAGGTTACAAGAGGTTTTAATTAGGGGGACATATAGCCGAAAACCCGTAAAAATGTTGGTTAGTACCAACATACGATAGAAATGGAATTGAAGACTGATGTGCAACTTTCCGTCAAGCAGGAGGAATTCTGCAGCAGCAACCGGAATAAGGATCTGCGTAACAACTAAGAGAATAGACAGTAAGTACAACACCGTCTACAGCACAAGCTAATAGGATTGAACTATTAGACTCGATGATGTGCTTTGTGTTGAATGTTGTGTATTCATGTATGTAACATGAAAATGATAAGCATGCTAAGACAAGATAAGTAAGAAGATAAGTTAGAAAGATGACATCAAGAATGTATGTTTACACGTAAGCAAGAATAAGTAAGAAAAGAAGAGCCGTGTCGATCCACCCGCGTCAGGTCGGGTCGGACTGTGGATTGATCTGGATTTGGTTTGGCCGCCCCAGACAATTCATTAGTCGCGCGCCGGATTCGAACACGTAGACAAAGGGCCCATAAGATATAATGAAAGATAATAAAGCATAAAATGACCCATGCATGCTAAGTGCTATATGTACGCTATGTATGCTAAGTATATTAAGTATGTTATGTATGTTATGTGTATGCCATGTATATGTTATGTAATGCTTTAGTTATTGTGAGTTAATGTTATATTGTTGCTATTTTGTTTTACGGCCTAGGAGTTGTACTTACTGGGCCTTAAGCTCATTGTTTTAAGTTTGTGCTGTAGGTAAGTCGCCTGCCAGCTGATCTGATGCAATGGGGAGTAGCGGTCAAGCAAATGTAAAATCGTGGTATATGGAGCCGCTACGCATTTTGTGTGGTAAACACGTGCAAAAGACAAGAACAGTTTTCTAAGTAATAGTTTATATGTTTTTGCTTAAAAACAATGTTTTAAATTTGTGTACATAGTTTTTGTGTAAAAAAAAAAAAAAAAAAAAATCCGCTGTGTTTTCAAGCTAAGTATGCAAGCAAGTTATAAGCATGTATGTATGTATGAAAGTAAGGGTAACGGCCTACACTAGGTGGGGCGTTACAAGATCAACACCAACCCTTGGGCTTTGATCAACAACTTATAGGTTAACCAAGGTTAACCCTTATGATTACTAACGTGAATCTCTATTCGGCTCACTTTAGGGTTTTGGGACTAAGTCCCGATAACTCGGGTATAATTCCCCAGTTATCATCCGTCTTAACTTTTCTTTGAAAACTTAGCTTAGAATCCATTTTCTTTAAAAACTCTAACTTAAAATCCCTTTTTCATAAAAGACTTAGCTTTTAAAACTTAGTCTTGTTAACTTTTTCGTAAAAATTCGTAAATCTTGGTCTATAATTTCATAAAATATTTAAGGGTCAGAAACTGCTTTTGGGACAGTTTCCATACTTGAAATAACGTGTTTAGCTCGAAAAACGTTTTACCTAGTATGGTTCTACAAAATCTTGCACAGAAACTCTTTGATTCCTGCGCAGTTTTGACATTTCAGTTTATAGTTAAAAATCCCCTTTGAATTCGAAAAATTTTCCTTCACGAAAGTTCTAGCCGTCGAAGAGTTCTAAAACTTTCGTGTTTTGTAAAATTTCTGATTCTGTACCGATCGGTACCAGTTTTTAATCGAAAATGAGGTTAACTTAGAAATCCGAGTCTCACAGACCATCTACGGTTTCCTTGAAAAAGAAGGCTGTTGGAGCCTTATTTTGGAAAACTGGCCACGTTGGCCGCTAGGAAACACCCTAGTCTACAACTTTCGTGTTTTAAGTTTTTGCCCATTCGGCCTCTAAAGGCCTGTAATCCACGTTTTACCGAAACTGCTCCCTGGAACCCGAGAGCTAGTTTTGGTTCTTACATTTATTTTTACGTCCTAAGTCGCGGGTTCTAGCTCGACCGACCACATCGGGAGATAGTCAACATACATGCAGCGCATCTAACGTCCCTTAACCTAACCATACAGCCCATGTGATCTTGCAACCCAAAAAAATCCGAACTCACTATCCTAGGGTTGCATAATCTCTAGCTTAGCATTCATCACACTTTTCACGCATTTGGCTCATAAAAATCATCACATATATGCATAATTCTACTTGACCTAATTTGGGGACATATTACCTAATTCAAAACCCTAACATGCCATTCTAGCAAACCAATCACATAGCATAATTTATGAGCATAAAATTAAACCAAACCACACCTAGAATCTACCTAATCAAGCACTTAAGCACACATGCACATCTAAGGCAGCAAATAAACATACATAGGAGCTTATGCTCTTACAAAAATTTTTGCATAAAATACACATAAATCATAAGCTTAAAACTCATTTAAACTTGGTAAAAAGCTTTTAAAATTTTTACCTCACAAGAAGTGGATTTCGGCTTAGGGTTTGGGATACCCGAAAAATCCTGCTTGCACCAATTGACTCCAAGGGTTCGGCTGCTCACCCTATATGCACCAAAAATCAAATTTTTGGTTCCCTTGTGGTCTCCTCTCCTTGCTCGGTCACTCTAGGGTTTCTAGCCCCAAAACTGAAATTTTTTTCTCTCTTTTCTCCCACAAACCCGAGGCTGCTCCAAGGGTGTATTCAAGCTCCAAACTTGATCAAATCTCACTCTTTTTGCTAGCTAGACAAACCCGAATCTCTAACCCTAATTTCTTTCTCAAAATTTGGTTTTTCTCTTGTGTTTCCCCTGCACCAAACCCACGGCAAGGGCTGCTAGAGGCTGCAGAAAATTTTTTTCTTTCTCCCACTCGGTTCCTAGACTACCCGAAGCAAGCTAGATGGAGTTGGCTTGGAAAAATTTTCTGATCACTCTCTCCCTTTTCTCTCGGCTTTTTGAGCTGAAAAATTGCAAGAACTTAGTTGCATTTTTTGATTAAAATGAATAGAAGACTCCTCTATTTATAGGCCAAGAACAAGCTTTCAAAAATCTCATTTTGACCCCAAAATTTTTAAAATTTTGGACTTAGAGCATGCTAGGTGTCCGGAGCTTGAGGGAGTGCAAGACAACTCATGGTGAGTTGGCATAGTCCACTTGTCATCTTGTTATTGGTCCAACACACCTCTCATGGAATAAAATAATATTTTCTTTTTAAGATATCTTAAATTTAGGGCTTTGTTTGGTGGAAAAACCTTGAAACTTTGATTGTAAAAATTTAAATTCCAATACTGTAATTATTATTTTACAGTTTGGATTTTTCATAATTACAGTCAAAAAAATCGGATCGAAGATCTTTTCTCAAATCCTTTCTGCCTCATGACCTAATATGCTGTGCTTGATTTTTCTAAGGTGGTTTTAGTTTTTAACAGTCATAAAAATTAGTTCCTGCAGTATTTTTCATAAAACGCATATCTTAAAATTCCTCCGTCGCAATTTTGACCATTTTGGTCAAACTTTGACTTTTCGGTCAACGGTTGACTTTTTCGGTCAAAATTTTGACTTTTGTAGAATCGAGTAGATTTCACTCCTTTTTGTTCAAAAAGGCTATTTGCTTCTTCGAACAGTCATTTTTGAGTTTTATTAAGCTATAAAAACTCATAACACAAATTAGAGCTCTGAAATAAGCTTTCTCATGAAATTGCATGTACTATTTACATTCAATTCTTTACAGAAGCTAGTTTCATGAAAAACTAGATATCACACGGTTTTGATGAGCAAGAAAGAGCTAACCAAAGTTTCTTGGATCTCTATTTTCTTGCAAAAATCCGTGAGCCATGAAGGAGGATTCGGATCCCTTGGAGGAGCCAAATCCGTGGGTGAGCAAGCCAAGAAGAAAAAAAGGGATTTTCAAACCCTAACTTGGGTTAAGGTAATTTCTTGAACCAATCTTGGATTTAAGCTCAAGATAAGTATTTTCTTATGATTCAAGATGGGTTTGTAAGGACATAAGTCCATCTTTATTTTCAGCCCTTGATTTGGTGTATGTGCTTGATAGGGATTAGGGTTTGGTTGGCTTATTTTATGATGTTGCTTGCATGATTTTTCATGCTTGAAAAATGGATAGGATGCGTGCTAGATGTGTTGATAAAGTCCCCTAAATTTTGGTCACAAATCAGCCCTAAGGCAGTGGCTGATTTGGTTGATGGATTAAGATGTATGTGATGCTTGATGAATGGATGCAAGGATAGAACACCATGCAGCCAAGGACATTTTTGTGGGCTGCATGGGTGTGATGGATGGGCAAGAATGAATGCATGGGACGTTAGATACGTTGCTTGTTTAATGTTAAAGCTCCCGATGTGATCGGTCGAGTTAGAATCCGCGAACTAGGACGTAAAACCGGATTAACAACCGAAACTGCCATTTCGGAGTCGAAACTGGCCAGTCTCGGGAAAGTGAAAATATCAGGTCTTTAGAGGCCGAATGTGTAATACCTGACTTTTTCTATGTTATTCTTTCTTCTTGAAAGAGCTTGAATGTATGCCAGAAGGGCATTTTATGAAAAAGTTCAATTTAGAACTTTATTATGTGTGATGAGTTCTTATAGTTTTATAAGACTTAAAGATGATTGTTTAGAGTAGAAAATAGCCTTTTCGGAAGAAAAAGGATGATATTTGCATGATTCTAGGTCGGTCAAAGGTTTGACCCAAAAAAGTCAACTTTGACCCGGAAAAGTCAAAGTTTGACCAGAATAGTCAACGTGATGACAGTATAGTTTGTGACATGCAGTATGGAAGAAATATTGCGAAAACCCATTTTTATGAGTAAGATAGCATAGATAAGATTAAAAACCACCATAGAAAAATCAAGCACGCTAAGTTAAGGCACAGTGCAAAAGGGTTTGAGAAAATAAAGAAAAATTTTTCCAGACCGATTTTTACACAGATGAAATTTTTACTGCAGTATAAAATATTAATACTGTGTATTAGTACAACACAGTATTAGATTTATCTGTGTTTAGTTTAAATTAGACTGTTTTTACAAAAAGTAGCCAAACAAGACTTTTGAATTATGACATCATCACCATTTTGAATTATGACCTCATAAATATTTTGAGAACAAATCCAAGCAAGACAAGTGTCTTATTCTAGAAAAATCCTTGCTTGCTCACCAAGAAAAGTTTCGGCCACCTAGGGGGCATAAATGCCAAGATTTTCATTTTTGGGGCAAAAGTGTAATTTTAAAAATTTGATGATGTAAGCCATGATGTAAGCAATGATGTCATTTCCTTGCTCTACAAGGCTTATCCGGCTACCTCATCACCAATTAGTGTGAATTTTCAAAAATTTAGGGACTAAATTGCAAAGTTAAAAAGTCCCACATTGCCTATAAATAGGAGTGTCTTCCACCCTTTTTAAATCAGAATTTTTAGCCAAATTCTGGCCATTTTTCAGCAGCCCAAACCGAGAGAGAGAAAGGGAGAGTGAAGAAGAAAAACAAATTTTTTTCTTGATCCAATCCTAGGGGTATGTTCGGTTTTGAGCTAGAAACCATTAGGGAGAGCTAGAAAATTTTTTCCAGCCATTCTAGCTGCTGCGGTGGGGGTTAGAGAGCAGGGGAAACAAGAAGAAAAAAATCAGATTTTGAGGGAAGAGGTTAGGAGAGAATTCGAGTTTGATTCCATCAACCAAAACCAAGTTTAGAACAAGTTTTGGAACCCATTTCTCCCTTGTGTGCAGCCACGGGTTTGAGTGGAAAAAGGGAAGAAAAAATTCAGATTTTGGGTGCAAAATCTTGGAATGGCCGAGCCATAGGGGGAGGTCAATTTTCAGTCCAAAAAGCCAAGATTTGGAGCCACTTTGGTGTGTGGAGAAACCGGATCTAGGAGTAGGAACCAAGGGTGAGAATTGTGATCCAAATCCTAAAGCCAATCCTTGAATAGTTCAAGGTAATTTTCGAAACCCTAAACCTATTTTCATTTAAGTTTTTAAAGTGAAGTTTAAATGTATTTTAAGTTATGGTTTGTAAGAGCATAAGCTCACCATTTAATTTTGTGCTCTTAGCTAGTGCATGGTGCTTGATTTGCTAGCCTAGGGGTGGTTTGGTTTAAAATTTCATGCGTGTGATGCTATGATTTCCATATGCTAGGTTGCATGCTAGATTATGGTTATATGTCCCAATTATGTGTTTAAGAAGGTAAATGCATGTTAGGATGCTAGATGTGATGATATGGAATGAAGTGAAATTGTATGGCATGAATGGTTTGATGGATGCTAGGATTAGAACCATGCAGCCAAGGTTTAGTGTAACCGGATTTATAGGGCTGCATGGGTACGTTGGGCTAGCATGGTTGAATATGCGGGACATTAGAAACGTTGCATGTCATGTAAGTAAGCTCCCGATGTGATCGGTTGAGGTAGAAACCGCAAATTAGGACGTAAACCAATCCTAGTAAGTAAGGCTGCCAATTCAGGTTCCAAACTGGTCAGTCTTAGGAAAGTGGTAATTGCAGGCCCTTAGAGGCCAAATGGGCAAAAACATAAAACACAAAAGTTGTAGAACAGGGTGTTTCGTAGGGGGCCTCGTGGATCGTTTCCTAAAATGAGGTTCCAAAGGCCTCCGTTTTTACAAAAAACCGAAGGTGGTCTGTTTAGACCCAGTTTTACACGACCAGCTTGTTCAAATTAAAACTGGTACTAAACTAAGTAGAATCAGATTTTTTGTAAAACACGAAAGTTTTAGATCTCTTCGAGAGATAGAACTTTGGTGAAGACAACTTTTTCCAATTTCAAAGGGATTTTAAAGTACGACTTGAAATCTGAAAACCGTGCAGGGAGCAAGCAATTCCTGCATAGGATTTTCTAGAACCACTATTTTTCCTATCTTAAACACTGTTTTGAACACAGAAACTGTTCCAAAGGTAGTTTCTAGCCTTCAAACATTTTATAAACCATGTTTTAAAATTCAAGGATTTTTAAGGGGAAGTATAGCAGTTTTTCGGTTTTTAAGCCAAAAACTTTTTCAAGGATAAAGAAAAGATTTAAGAGTTTCAAGTTCAAGGTTTGCTAGGTAGATAGTTACGACACGTAACCGGGAATTTCATCCGAGTTACAGGGCTTAGCACCAAAGCCCGAAGTTGACCCGAAGAGGGTTAACTTTAGTAACCTTAAAGGTTAACAAGGGTTAACCTAGTAAGATGTAGGACGAATTATCACATGGGTTAGTGTAACCCATTAGGTTATGGGATAAGGGTGTAGTAGAAAAGGTTATCCAACGTAACCTACTAGATTATAGTGTACGATTTTATGAGGTTATGAGATATAACCCAAAGTGATAAGGTTACTTGAGGTAACCACACATAACATGTTTTATAGTTAGGGGGACATATAACCAAAGCATTGCATGAATGTTGGTTGAACACCAACATATTATAGTCGAGATTAGAGACCTTACCTATGCCCTTCAGTTAAGCAGGACGTACCCTGCAGCTGAACCCAGAAGCGGAGCAGTGTAGTACCAGACGTAGACGAGGTAAGTACAACGCCGCCTACAGCATAGGCTATTAGGGTATTTTTACATAGACATAGTTGATGTGTTATATGCTATGTGATGTGTTGTTATGCCAAGAGTTAATTGATATGCTACGGTGCATATCAAAACATGATTTATGCTTATGCTAGGATGTATGTTATGATATGTATGATTACATGTCAAGCTAAGAATGTCAGATGTTTATGAAGTAAGAATAAGTAGCACCACGATGCATGCTCACTAGTTCTAATAAGAATGACCAGAGTAAGTATAACATGGTTAAAAGATCAGTAGGTAGACGGCAAGCAGTTGCCGGTGTCGTACTCCCCGTCACAGGGCGGGTCGGGCTATGGCAAGTGTAAGTCCATGGTTGCGCGCCGGGTACGTTCACCTTAGTAAGGGGCCCATTAGCAGATTAAATAAGAAAGACAGTAAGTAAGTTAGCAGCAGATAAAAGAGCATAATATGAACATAACCGGTTCATGCATATGTTTATCAGTATATGTTCAGTGCAGTAGTGGTTCAGTGTAGTAGTTGCCAGTATATGTTAAATGCAGTTATGATATATTGAGATGTTAGTAGTGTATATGTTGTGGTATAGGAGTTGTACTTGCTGAGCGAAAGCTCATTGTTTTAAGTTTATGCTGTAGGTAAACTACCTGTCAACATTTGATGATACAAGATGGAGGAGCATGGCCTGGCACTGTGAAATGTAGGGAATGGAAGCCGCTACGCGTTTTGATCTTCTAGATATATTATTTGAAATTGTTCCTTCAGTTTAGTTAAGTGCAAGTTAGCACCGTATAAAAAAAAAAATTTCCGCTGTGTTTCATGTACTAAGTAAGTAAGGTTTGTATGCATGCCATTAAGTACTTAAGTAAGTACGAGAGGAAAGATAAGTAAGTAGATAAGTAAGGTAACGGTCCGTGCTAGGCGGGGCGTTACAGAATGGGTTAAAAGTTAAAACACGAAAGTTGCTCGGCACAACTTTTACTAGAGAGCAGCGCGGACAGAATCTCGAAATAAGGCTCCAAAGGCCTTCGTTTTTATGAAAACCCGTGGCTGATCCCTGGGGTCAGTTTTCACTTCGTTTTTCAGGATCAGCCAGTTTCAAACGAAAACTGGTACTGATCTAGCCAGAACTGGGTTTTGTGCAAAATACGAAAATTTTAGCATTTTTCGATAGCTACAACTTTTATGAAGACAAGTTTTTCAGATAATGAACGGATTTTTAAACTGGGTTGGTTTTATGAAGGGTGCTCAGGGAATTCGAAAATCCAAGCACCAAAGTTTTACAAAATGTGTTCAAAAAAAAATGTAAAGTGTTCTAACCCGCTATTTTGACTACGAAAACCGTTCCAATGGCGATTTTCAGTCCGTAATAATTTTATGAAGTTCCATTTTAAGAAAATGAATTTTTACAAGAGTTTTGGAATTAATCACCCAAAGTGTTCAAGTTGAAGGAAAAATGGAATTTTCCATAAGTTATAGGAAAATAAGATTTTTCAAGAAGAGAAGTGGAATTTTAAGAGTTCGGAATTTAAATTCCATGTTTTTCCAAGAAGTAAAGAAAATGATGATTTTGGCCAAGTATTTTCAAGAGTAATGAAGTAAGAGTTTTTACAAGTAAATTAATGGGTTTTTGGAAGATAATTATATAACGTTTTCCAAAAATCAAGAAATGGAGTTTTAAGGTAAAATGGGTAAATAAGTCGACTACGAACGGTAACCGGAATTATATCCGAGTTACTGGGCTAAGCCCATAGCCCAACGTTTGACCCAAAGGGAGTTAACCTTAGTTGACCACATGTTGACTTGGGTTGACCAAGAGTTGACTTTAGGGTTACCCAATATAACCCTAAAGGATACCATGATAAATGAAATGGGCTAAAACCTAGGGTTATTGAAGAGATAATAACCCAATGGATTATGAACCAAGAAAAAGTAAAACATAAGCCCAAGAAGAAGGAAGTGACCAATCAGGCTTACAAGAGATATTAGAGGGGACATACAACACACACATCTAGGATTGCTCATAGATGTTGGTTAGGATACCAACATCATATGTCGCGATTTATGGTAAGATAAGTTAATCTTATCTTACACCTCCTTTGAAACAGGAATAGGAACCTGTTGAGATATCGCGAGGAATGTTACGTCAAGAGCGTAGGACTTAAGGTAAGTACAAACCTCACCTGTGGTATGGATAAATAGTAATGTATGTTCAAATATGAAATGCTATGTTTTAATGCCATGTTTAAATGCTATGCTTTTAACGATGCTATGTTTTAAAGCTATTATGTTTTAATGAGGCCATGATTTAAAGAATTTTTAAAGATTGCCATATTTTAACGATGCCATATTTTAAAGCGGCCATGTTATGTTAAAATATGTCATCTGCATTATAAGTTATGATTTTGTGACATCATAAGGTATGTTCACTAATGATAAATCACTTGGTAAAAATACACAAGTAAAGTGTCGTACCAACCTCCCCCAAGGTGGAGGATTTTTATGTTAAAGTTATGGGTTCGCCCTCTCGTTGATGCGGGAAGGTGTAATCACTTATGTTTCCCATAGCAGTTAGGGACCTTGCAAACCCTAACTGTAACTGGAGGCGCGCTATATGTAAGGGTACGTACACTATGAGGCCCATATGAAAGATAGGTATAAGTTAAAAGGAAGTGCATAAATGGACATAAATGGTTCATGCATATGATGAAGTATGTTTCAAGATGTTTAAATGAAAATGTTTTGTGAGATCGCGTTTGTACTTGCTGAGCGTCAGCTCATCAGATATATTCCATACTGCAGGTAGAGATGAAAGGCTTGTAGCCTTACTTGGTGGGCTTGGAGATGATGCAGCAAGTGAAGGGCGGTGTGGGATACCACTACGCATAATTTTCCGCATTATGATTAAAGTTATGAAGTTTTTCGTGTATGTTAAGTATGAAGTTAATTATGTATGAAATGTTCAAAGTACGATGCACAATTTTAGTGTATGGGTTTCAAGTCAAGATTTTAAAACGAAATCCAAATTATGAAGTTCAAAGAAAGTTTTAAAACGATGTTAAAAAAAAAATTAATAATTTATTTCGCATTTTCAAAGTATAGTAAGTTATGTATGAAGGTGACGGTTCCGGCGCCCCGCATCCGCACGGTCGGCCCCGCGTGGGTGTCAGGTGGGTGGGTCGGGGCGTCACAGCTTCGCTACCGCCTTTTCCTGCTCTGTGAATCTCATGAAATCCAAGATAACTTGGATGTCGATCAGCCAGTTGTTGGCTACGATCGGGTCTGTAGGCCCCTCGAACTCGGGCGCCTTCATTCGCCTAAAGCGTTCGTATAGCTGGTCCTCTTGTACTGGCAGCGGGTTGACTTGCAATCCGGCTGGTGCTATCGGAATTTCAGCATTTCGAGGGACTTCTGGCGGAACCTCCGGATGAACATTGGATTCCTGAGGCACCGCTGGGGGTACTTGTGGGGCTTGCTGGGGAGCCTGGTTCATCCGCGTTAATTGTTCTCGGAGTCTAATCGTTTCTTGTTGCTGTTCCAGTAACTGCTGTTGTAAATTAGCTACTAAAATTGCTAAATTCGGCTGGGGCGGGTTTGCAGATACATTACGGCGCGTACGTACCATCTTCTAACTTCCTATATAAGAAAAGATATTATCAATATCTTTTCTTTCATTCATGACTTATCATATCATATCTCTCGTACTTAATCTGTCTTTTCGTATGCTTACAAAAAGCACATCCTATTTACGATGTCATATCACTTACATCGCATCATACATACAAAATCAATGTTGCGATGGAAGTGTCTACCACTTTACCATCACACCTTCGTATCGTCCTATTGTCGAAAAATACTCTAACGAACGTCGGTCCTAAATCTAGCCTATGGGATCGATCGAGACTACGGAGAAAGCATTGAAGTCTGCATCCTATCCTTCGTGGTTGAATATAATTCTATCCGGGTCGTCCTTAGTATCCATGTTAACTTCTGCCTCCTATGGCGGCATCTCCTATTGTGAGTTGCCGAAATTAGGTCCCTTGAAAGCACCGGGCCTGTCTAGTGCAGTAGCTTCCTTCTTGTGACGTTGTTGACAACACTCGTCAATCGTCCATACCATGCGGTTTTATACCACTATGGCGATGACGCTGTCGGTCACGTGTCCTTGCATACCGTAGGTTGCAGCCTGTACCAAGACATTGCTGCATCTCGATCTTTGTCAACTCGATCGGGTTTTCTTAACGTCGCGTCGATCGTACCATAATCGTAAAATAACTATTTACGCATATTCATAGAACTATAAACTTACTTACAATGATGGAGGCGATGGCAGGCAACTGTGAAATTATGTCGCAGGGAAACTGCTCTGATACCAACTCTGTAACGACCCGCCTAACACGGACCGTTACCTTACTTATCTACTTACTTATCTTTCCTCTCGTACTTACTTAAGTACTTAATGAAAAACAGCGGAAATTTTTTTTTTTCTTATACATAAAATTTTTCGGAACGCGTAGCGGTTTCCATTCCCCACATTTCACAGCGCCCGGCCACGCTCCTCCATCTTGTATCATCAAATGCTGGCAGGTAGCTTACCTACAGCATAAACTTAAAACAATGAGCTTTCGCTCAGCAAGTACAACTCCTACACCGCAACACATAAACTATCTACATCATAACTTAGCTACATTATAACATGTCATCACAACACTTAACATAACCTTACATAGCATATGCATGAACCAATTATGTTCATATTATGCTTTCTTATTTCCTTCTCTACTTGCTTTCTTACTTTACTTCCTATGGGCCCCTTACTTGAGTGTACGTACCCAGCGCGCAACCATGGACTTACTCTTGCCATAGTCCGACCCGACCTTGGACCGGGGGTACGACACAGGCAAGCTTGCTCGCCATTATGCTTACTGATCATCTTGCCATGTCATATTTACTCTTGTCATTCTCATTAAAATTAGTGAGCATGCATCGTGATGCCACTTATTCTTACTTCATACTTATCTCAAACTCTTAGCTTAGCATGTATTCGTACATACCATAACACGTTTCATAACATAAACACATATCATGTTTTGACATGCTCCTTAGCATATCAATTAACACTTAGCATATCAATGAACACTTAGCATATCAACACATCACATAGCACATAGCACATCAACCATACTTGGTTAAGAATACCCTAATAGCCTATGCTGTAGGCGGCGTTGTACTTACCTCGTCTACGTCCGATATTAAACTGCTCCGCTTCTAGGTTCAGCTGCAAGGTACTTCCTGCTTAATCGTAGGACATAGGTAAGGTCTCTAATCTTGACTATAATATGTTGGTTTTCAACCAACATTCATGCAATGCTTTGGTTATATGTCCCCCTAACTATAAAACATGTTATGTGTGGTTACCTCAAGTAACCTTATCACTTTGGGTTATATCTCATAACCCCATAAAATCGTATACCATAATCTAGTAGGTTACGTTGTATAACCTTTCATGCTAACCCTTATCCCATAGCTTATTGGGTTATAGTAACCCATGGGATAATTCGTCCTACATCTTACTAGGTTAACCCTTGTTAACCTCTAAGGTTACTAAAGTTAACCCTCTTCGGGTCCACCTCGGGCTTTGGGGCTAAGCCCAATAACTCGGGTGTGATTCCCGGTTACTTATCGTAACTATCTACCTCGCAAACCTTGAACTTGAGAATCTTAAATCTCTTTTAGTTTATGAAAGAGTTTGGCAATTAAGCCCAACTTCCTTTAAATTCTTCTAA
This sequence comes from Ficus microcarpa, assembly GCA_025413485.1. Taxonomy (NCBI): domain Eukaryota; kingdom Viridiplantae; phylum Streptophyta; class Magnoliopsida; order Rosales; family Moraceae; genus Ficus; species Ficus microcarpa. Next base: position 21,807,285 of record CM046376.1, read on the forward strand.
AAATCCATGTTTCTTGAAACATAGTTTTTAAAATGTTTGAGGGTTGGAAACTGCCTTTGGAACAGTTTTCATCTTCAAAATAGTGTTTTTAAACAGAAAAACAGTTTTCCTAAACTGGTTCTAGAAAATCCTGTGCAGGAATTTCTTGCTCCCAGCACATTTTTCAGAAATCAAATTATATTTAAAAATCCTTTTAGAATTGGGAAAAGTTGTCTTTATAAAAGTTCTAGCTTTCGAAGAGATCTAAAACTTTTGTGTTTTACAAAAAATCTGATTTTGCTTAGATTAGTACCAGTTTTAAATTGAAACAGGTTGGTCGTCAAAACTGGGTCTGAACAGACCACCTTCGGTTTTTCATAAAAACGGAGGCCTTTGGAACCTCATTTTGAGAATCGGTCTGTGCTACCCCCTAAGAAAAACCCTGTTGTACAACTTTTGTGTTTTACGTTTTAGCCCATTCGGCCTCTAAAGACCTGCAATGACCACTTTCCTAAGACTGTCCAGTTTGGAACCCGAACTGGCAGCCTTGTCTACTTAAACCGGTTTACGTCCTAATTCGCGGGTTCTAACTCGACCGCCCACTGCGGGAGCTTACTTACAAGGCATGCAATGTTTCTAACGTCCCGCATGTTACAACATGCTAGCCCAACATACCCATGCAGCCCATAAAAACTGATCACACTAAACCTTGGCTGCATGGTTCTATTCTCGCACACCATCAAGCCATTCATGCCACACAAAGCAATACCATTTCATCTAGCATCCTAACATGCATCATAATTTCAAACACATAATTGGGGACATATAACCATAATCTAGCATGTAACCTACTAGATAGAAATCATAGCATCACAAGCATGAAATTTAAACCAAACCACCCCTAAGCTACTAAATCAAGCACTAAAGCTACTAAGGGCATAAAATAAATTGGTGAGCTTATGCTCTTACAAACCATGACTTGAAATACATTTAAACTTTACTTTAAAAGCTTAAATGAAAATATGTTTAGGGATTTTGAAAAATACCTTGATTAGGTAGGGATTGGCTTAGGGTTGGAACCAAAACCTCACTCTTGGCTCCTAGCTCCTAGAACCGGTTCTTCCTCACACCAAGTGGTTCCAAATCTAGCTTTTTGGAACTCAAATTGTCCTCTACCTTATGCTCGGCTACACCAAGATTTTTGCACCCAAAAATCTGAAATATTCTTCTCCTTTTTCCACTCAAACCCGTGGCTACACACAAGGGAAAAACAACCCAAAAACTTGGTTTCAACTTGGTCTTCTTGCTTGCTCACTCAAACCCGAATTTTCCCACCAACTTTTCCCTAAAAATTTTGGTTTTCTCACTTGCTCCCCTGCTCTTCTAACCCACGGCCACAGCTAGGAATGCCTGGAAAAAATTTTTGAACCTTCCTTCTTGGTTTCCTAGAGCAAAACCGAACACACCCTCAAGATTGGTTCAATGAAAAATTTTGTTTTTCTTCTTCACTCTCCCTTTCTCTCTCACGGTTTTGGGCTGCTGAAAAATGGCCAGAATCTGGCTGAAAATTCTAAATTAAATGGGTAGAGATCACCTCTATTTATAGGCAATGTGGGACTTTTCAAAAATTAGATTTTTGACCCCAAAACTTTAAAATTTTACACTTTTAGGGGGTGAGGTGGCCGGCCAAGCCTTGTAGAACAAGAAAAGATGGCATCATTGCTTACATCATCGCTTACATCACCAATTTTAAAATTTGCACTTTTGCCCCGAAAGTGAAAATTCTTGCATTTTCACCTCTGAGGTGGCCGGTTGCTGTACTTGGTGATCAAGCCAAAAATTTTCTAGAACAAGACACTTGTCTTGCTTGGATTTGTTCTCAAAATATTTATGAGGTCATTATTCAAAATGGTGTTGATGTCATAATTAAAAAGCCTTATTTGGCTACTTTTTGTAAAAGCAGTCTAACTTTAAACTGAACACAGATAAATCCAATACTGTGTTACGCTAATACACAGAACTGATATTTTATACTGTAGTAAAAATTTTATCTGTGAAAAATCGGACTGAAAAAATTTTTCTTATTTTCCCGAGTCCTTTTGCCCTGTGCCCTAACTTAGCGTGCTTGATTTTTCTATGGTGGTTTTAGTTCTTATTTATGCTATCTTACCCGAAAAATTGGGTTTTCGCAGTATTTCTTCCATACTGTGCGTCACAAAATTACACAGTCATCCTGTTGACTATTCTGGTCAAACTTTGACTTTCCTGGGTCAAAGTTGAATTTTTCGGTCAAACCTTTGACCGACATAGAATCATGCAAAATTCGTCCCTTTTCATCCGAAAATGCCATTTTCTACTCTAAACTATCATATTTGAGTCTTATAAAGCTATAAGGTCTCATCTCACCTAATAAAGTTCTAAATTGAACTTTTTCATAAAATGCCTTCACGGCATACATTCAAGCCCTCTAAGGAGGAAATAGTAACATAGAAAAATCAGGTATTACATGATGCATATAACAATAAATTAAATTCATGATCAAGCATACCATATCTCTTGGATTCCGGAATTGCTAGAGCGTTTGACCAACGTGTCTTCTCCACTATTCTCGAGTTCCACATCTCAGAGTATGTATGGGCACACGTTCTATGAATCCAAGTGACCGGTAATACTTTCCGAAGTCTAGATCCCTCATTCTCAATTCCGATGATCCTCGTTGAGAATTTGATCCAACTTTTTTCCTCAAAACTACAAAACAAGAACCGGTTAACCTCCTATGAAAAATAATCACTCGGTTTAACTTTCCTCGCTGTAACGCCCCGACCTGGCGTCGGACCGTTACCTTACTTATCTTTCCTCTCGTACTTACTCAAGTACTTAAGGGATTGCATACAAACTTTACTTACTTAGTACATGAAACACAGCGGAAATTTTTTTTTATTTTTATACGGTGCTAACTTGCATATAACTAAACTGAAGGAACAATTTCAAATAATATGTTTAAAAGATCAAAACGCGTAGCGGCTTCCATTCCCCACATTTCACAGTGCCCGGTCACGCTCCTCCATCTTGCATCATCAAATGCTGACAGGTAGGTTACCTACAGCATAAACTTAAAACAATGAGCTTTCGCTCAGCAAGTACAACTCCTATACCGCAACACATAAACTAACCATATCATAACATGTCAACACTGCATTGAACATATACTGGCAACTGCTACACTGAACTACTACTGCACTGAACATATACTGCACTGAACATATACTGCCCTGAACATATACTGCACTGAACATATACTGATAAACATATGCATGAACCGTTTATGTTCATATTATGCTCTGTTATCTGCTGCTAACTTACTTACTGTCTTTCTAACTTAATCTGCTAATGGGCCCCTTACTGAGGTGAACGTACCCAGCGCGCAACCATGGACTTACACTTGCCATAGCCCGACCCGCCCTGTGACGGGGAATACGACACCGGCAAGTACTGCTTGCCGTCTGCCTACTAATCTTCTAACCATGTTATACTTACTCTGGTCATTCTTATTAGAACTAGTGAGCATGCATCGTGATGCTACTTATTCTTACTTCATAAACATCTGACATTCTTAGCTCGACATGTAATTATACATATCATAACATACATCATAGCATAAACATAAATCATGTTTTGATATGCCCCATAGCATATCAATTAACACTTAGCATATCAGCACATCACATAGCACATAGCACATCAACTTTGTCTATATAAATATATCCTAATAGCCTATGCTGTAGACGGCGTTGTACTTACCTCGTCTACGTCCGATACTAAACTGCTCCGCTTCTGGGTTCAGCTGCAGGGTACGTCCTGCTTAACCGAAGGACATAGGTAAGGTCTCTAATCTCGACTATAATATGTTGGTGTTCAACCAACATTCATGCAATACTTTGGTTATATGTCCCCTTAACTATAAAACATGTTATGTGTGGTTACCTCAAGTAACCTTATCACTTTGGGTTATATCTCATAACCCCATAAAATCGTATACTATAATCTAGTAGGTTACGTTGGATAACCTTTTCTACTACACACTTATTCCATAACCTGATGGGTTACACTAACCCATGGGATAATTCGTCTTACATCTTACTAGGTTAACCCTTGTTAACCTTTAAGGTTACTAAAGTTAACCCTCTTCGGGTGAACCTCGGACTTTGGGGCTAAGCCCTGTAACTCAGATGTAATTCCCGGTTACGTGTCGTAACTATCTACCTAGCAAACCTTGAACTTGAAACTCTTAAATCTTTTCTTTATCCTTGAAAAAGTTTTTGGCTTAAAAGCCGAAAAACTGCTATACTTCCCCTTAAAAATTCCTGAATTTTAAAACATGGTTTATAAAATGTTTGAAGGCTAGGAATTGCCTTTGGAACAGTTTCCAGGTTCAAAACAGTGTTTAAAACAGGAAAAACTATTTTTCCTAACTGGTTCTAGAAAATCCTGTGCAGGAATTGATTGCTCCCTGCACGGTTTTCAGATTTCAAGTCGTAGTTTAAAATCCTTTTAGAATTGGAAAAAGTTGTCTTCATGAAAGTTTTAGCTCTCGAAGAGATCTAAAACCTTTGTGTTTTACAAAAAATCTGATTCTGCTTAGTTTAGTACCAGTTTTAATTTGAACAAGCTGGTCGTGTACAACTGGGTCTGAACAGACCACCTTCGGTTTTTCGTAAAAACGGAGGCCATTGGAGCCTTAATTTGAGAATCGGTCCACGTTTCCCCCTAGGAAAAACCCTGATCTACAACTTTCATGTTTTACGTTTTTGCCCATTCGGCCTCTAAGGGCCTGCAATTACCACTTTCCTGCGACTGGCCAGTGTGGAACCCGAACTGGCAGCCTTATCTAGTTAAACCGGTTTACGTCCTAATTCGCGGGTTCTAACTCGACCGATCACATCGGGAGCTTAATAACGAAACATACAACGTTTCTAACGTCCCGCATGTTCTAACATGCCTTCCCAACGTACCCATGCAGCCCTCTAATCCGGTTGCACAAAACCTTGGCTGCATGGTCCTATCTCCTAGCATACATCAACCATTCCATACAATATCATTCCATATCATCACATCTAGCATCCTATCATGCATTCACATTCTTAAACACATAATTGGGGACATATAACCTTAATCTAGCATGCAAACTATTATCACACAAGCACATGCATAAAGGAACCAACCACCCCCTAGACTAGCAAATCAAGCACCATGCACTAGCTAAGAGCACAAAATTAAATGGTGAGCTTATGCTCTTACAAACCATAACTTGAAATACATTTAAACTTTACTTTAAAAGCTTAAATGAAAATAGATTTAAGGTTTTGAAAATTACCTTGAAC
>CM046376.1:21812744-21855244 GCA_025413485.1 Ficus microcarpa
TACTTCAAGGATTGGCTTTAAGGTTGGATCAAAACCTCCCTAGCTCACACTTGCTCCTAGGTTCGGTTTCCACACACAAAGGTGGCTCCAAAGACTCGGTTTTTGACTGAAATTTGACCTCCCCTATGGCTCGGCTACACACCACAAAATTGGACCCAAAATCTGAAATTTTTCTTCCATTTTCCTGCACAAACCCGTGGCTGCTCCTAAGGGAGAAGTTGACTCCAAAACTTGCTATAAACTTGGTTTTGGTTGGTGAAATCAAACCCGAACTCTCTCCTAACTCTTTCCCTCACAAAATCTGATTTTTTTCCACTTGGTTCCACTGCTCACAGCCCCCACGGCAGCAGCTAGAATGGCTGGAAAAAAATTTCTAACTCTCCCTAATGGTTTCCTACACCAACCGAAGCAAAACCCAAAAATTGGTTCAAGAAAAATTTTTGTTTTTCTTCCTCACTCTCCCTTTCTCTCTCTCGGTTTTTCTTGGCTGAAAATGGGCAAAATAAGGCTGGAATTTCTGATTTAAAAAGGGTGGAAGACACCCCTATTTATAGGCAATGTGGGACACAAAAAGTTTGCAATTTAGTCCCTAAATTTTTTGGAAATTCACACTTTTTGGGGGTTAGGTGGCCGGCCATACTTGGAGAACAAGGAAATGATGTCATGGCTTACATCATGGCTTACATCATCAAATTTTTAAAATTGCACTTTTGCCCCAAAAATGAAAATCTTCGCATTTAAGTCCCCTAGGTGGCCAAAACTTTTCTTGGTGATCAAGCAAGGATTTTTCTAGAACAAGACACTTGTCTTGCTTAGATTTGTTCTCAAAATATTTATGAGGTCATAATTCAAAATAGTGATGATGTCATAAATCAAAAAGCCTTGTTTGGCTACTTTTTGTAAAAACAGTCTAATTTAAACTAAACACAGATAAATCTAATACTGTGTTGTACTAATACACAGTATTAATATTTTATACTGCAGTAAAAATTCCATCTGTGTAAAAATCGATCTGGAAAATTTTTTCTTTATTTTCTCAAACCCTTTTGCACTGTGCCTTAACTTAGCGTGCTTGATTTTTCTATGGTGATTTTTGATCTTATCTATGCTATCTTACTCATAAAAATGGGTTTTCGCAGTATTTCTTCCATACTGCATGTCACAAAACTATACTGTCATCATGTTGACTATTCTGGTCAAACTTTGACTTTCCCGGGTCAAAGTTGACTTTTTCGGTCAAACCTTTGACCGACCTAGAATCATGCAAATATCATCCCTTTTCTTCCAAAAAGGCTATTTTCTACTCTAAACAATCATCTTTGAGTCTTATAAAGCTATAAGAACTCATCACACATAATAAAGTTCTAAATCGAACTTTTTCATAAAATGCCCTTATGGCATACATTCAAGCTCTTTCAAGAAGAAAAAATAACATAGCAAAAGTCAGGTATTCCAATCTACCCCCCTTAAAAATTTTCGTCCTCGAAAATTCGAACGAACTGGTGTAGTTCTTTCTGGTTGGCCATCTGTTTGGGGTAAAATGTCGTACTGAACTCCAATTTCGACTCCATGGTAGTGCGAATACTCGTCCAAGCTTGAAGAGTAAAGCGTCCTTTACGATCCGAAATGATCGATTTTAGTACTCCGTATAGTCTAACGTCCTAAACCACGTAGACAACTACCAACTTTTCTACCGAAAAGGTGGCTCATTCGCAATAACGTGGGCCGATTTGGTCGATCAATCAGCAATGACCCAAATCGTGTCGTTCCTACTTGTAATCCTTGGTAATCCTACTACGAAATCTATCGCAATTCGCTCCCATTTCCTTTCTGGAGACTCTGTTTCCTGCAAATCTCCTCCGAGATGTAGGTGTTTAGCCTTGACTTTCTGACAAGTTAGGCTTTTCGACACATATTCTGCTACTTCATCTTTCATGTTGGGCCACTAATAGGTCTCTTGGAGATCCTTGTACATCTTGGAAGCTCCAATATGTACCAAACATGGCGTCTTATGGGCCGCTAACATCATCTGATCCTTCAAAATTTCCATGTCAAGAACGTAAATCCCCTCCTTGACGTAGACTACGCCATCGGATGGAGTCCTGAACTCCTTGCTCCTTACGGGTTCTAATTGTGATATCTGGTTTTTCATGTTATCAATTCTTGTAAAGAATTAAACATGTACAGTCTATGCAATTTTATGAAAAAGTTCAGTTCAGAACTTTCATGTGTGTATTATGGGTTTTTATAGCTTAAAAAGACTCAAAACTGATATTTCGGACGATAAGGAGTGAAAACTGATCATTTTATGAAAAGTCAAAATTTTGACCGAAAAGTCAACCGTTGACCCGAAAAGTCAACGTTTGACCAAAATGGTCGAAATTGAGAGTCATGAATTTTAAGATCAGCTTTTCACGAAAAATATCGCAGAAACTCATTTTTATTAACAGATAATGAAAATGAGACTCCGGAAATCCTATTTAAGAATCCGGCGATTTTATTGAGTTCATAGGGCAGAAAGGGTTTGAGAAAACAAGAAAAATATTTTTCGACCCGATTTTCCGACGGCATGTTAAAAATCCAAAAACTGTAAAATAATATTTACAGTATTGGAATTTAAATTTTTGAACTCAACGTTTCAAGATTTTCAGTCAAAAAAACTCAGTTTTGTTCAAGAAAAGTATAGAACAACCTTTGTTCTTATCCTCTTGGTGTGGTGGCCCAATGGTTGTGTGACACATGTCCAAGACAACTCATCCTTAGGTGTCTTGCACCTCCCTTGATGGCCGGCCACATGCTCCCCCCAATGTCCAAATTTTTAAAATTTTGGGGAGGAAAACATAAATTCCAAAAGCTCTCTCAAGAGCTCTATAAATAGCTCACTCCTTCTATTCATTTTATTCAAGAAACACAAGCCAACTCTTGCCATTTTTCTTCAAGAAAATCCGAGAGAGAGAGAGAGCAAGAGAGTTCAGAAATTTTTCAAGCCAAACCACTCCAATCCATCTTCGGGGAGGCTAGAAACCGAGAGGGAGAGAAGAGAAAATTTTCTGGTCACTTGGTGCAGCCACTGCCGTGCCTTGGTGCAGGGGAAGCCGTGGGTGAGAGACCAAATTTTTGGGGAAAAATCTGAGCCAAGGGGTTCGGGTTAGCTAGACAAGTCAAGGGTGAGCTTGAGTGACTTTTGGAGGCTGAATTTGCCTCTAGGGAAGCCTCGGGTAGGTGGCTTGGAGGAGAAGAAAAATTTTCAGTTTTGGGGCCAAGAGACCCTTAGTGGCCGAGCAAGCCTAGGACCAGCCAAGGAGCCAAAAAAATCTGGTGCTTGGTGCATCACAAGCAGCCAGCCGAGCATAGGAACCAAGGGGGGGGGAGCTAGGAGCAATTCGGGTACACCAAACCCTAGGGCCGAAATTCACACCAACACTTGAGGTATAATTCTAAAATTTTTCTCAAGCTTTTAAATTGGTTTTTAAGCTTTGATTTACATGTATTTTGTGCCGAAAAAGTTGTAAGGGCATAAGCCCATGCTCGGTTCATTTCTGCCCTATGGTTGCTTGTGTGTGCCGTGTGTGTGTATGTGTGTGCCGAGTGGCTTGTGTGGTGTGTGCATGAATTTTTGAGTTCGGTTTTGTGCCTTATTATGCTAGAATGCATGCTAGGGTGATTGTAGGCTAATGTCCCCAATAGGTCAGATTTATTGATGCTTGTATGTCTCGGATTTTCATGAGCCATGATGCTAGGTTGCTAGAATTTTTGGTGATGGTATGCATGATAGTAGACCGTGCAGCCCTAGGCAATTTAGGCTCGGTTTGACGGGTTGCACGAGCACGTGGGTTGGCTTAGTTAGCCGTAAGGGAACGTTAGACGCGCTGCCTGCCATGAACCTAACTCCCGCAGTGGGCGGTCGAGCTAGAACCAACGTCTTAGGCCGTAACAAGCAATGTAAAAACCGAAACTGTCTCTCGGGTTCCCAGGAGACAGCCTCGGTAAAACGTCCCAGTTGGCTGATAGAGGCCGAATTGGCCAAAACGTAAAACACGAAAGTTGTAGACTAGGGTGTTTCCTAGGGGGTAATGCGAGCACTTTGCCAAAATAAGGCTCCAAAGGCCTACTTTTCCAAGAAAAACCGTAGGTGGGTCAGAAGACCCAGTTTTTGTGTTAAGCTCGGTTTCGATTTAAAACTGACACCAAACGGTAAGGAATTAGAAAATGTGTAAAACACGAAAGTTTTAGAACTCCTCGAGGGCTAGAACTTTCGTGAAGAAAGCTTTTTCAAATTCAAAACGGAATTTTAATTGTAAGCTAAAATCTGAAAACGGTGCAGGATTCAACAAAATCCTGTACACGATTTTTGTAGAACCAACTTAGGAAAATTGATTTTCGGACATAACACATTATTTTAAGCACGGAAACTGTCCCAAAAGCAGTTTCCGACCCTTACCCATTTTATGAAAATATAGGCTAAGATTCACGAAATTTTTACGAAGAAAGTTATCAAGTTTTAAGCTAAGTGTTATGAAAAAGATTTTAAGTAAAGTTTTCAAAGACAAAGGATTTTTAAGCTAAGTTTTGAAAGAAAAATGTAGAACGTATGGTAGCCGGGATTCAGCACCCGAGTTACCGGGCTTCGCCCCAAAGCCCAGAGTTGACCCGAACAGGGTTGACTTTAGCTCACAAAATGGTTGACTTTGGTTGACCAACAAGATAACAAGCTTAAATACAAGCCCAAGGGTAGGTATTCGACCTAACCCGATGTTTTCTAAATGGGCCAAGTATACGACACGATGTTTCAACATAAGCCTATGGGTTACAAATGACTCTACGTTAGGGGGACATATAGCCGAAAACCCGTAAGAATGTTGGTTAGTACCAGCATGCGATTGAGATGGACTTGAAGACTGACGTACAACTTTCCATCAAGCAGGAGGAATTCTGCAGTAGAGGCTGGACGAGGATCTGCGTAACAACTAAGTATAGACGGTAAGTACAACACCGTCTACAGCACAAGCTAATAGGATTAGACTATTAGACTCGTTGATGTGCTCTGTGTTATATGCTATGTATCATGTATGCAACATGAAAATGCTAAGTATGTAGACATATGCTAAGACAAGATAAGCAAGAAGCTAAGGTAGAAAGATGACATCAGAAGTGTATGTTCACGCGTAAACAAGATTAAGTAAGAAAATAAGAGCCGTGTCGTTCCACCCGCGCCAGGTCGGGTTGGACTGTGGATTGAACTGGAATTGGTCTGGCCGCCCCAGACAATCCATAGTCGCGCGCCGGATATGAACACGTAGACTAAGGGCCCATAAGATATAATGAAAGATAATGAAGCATAAGATGACCTATGCATGTTATGTATGTTATGTATGCTAAGTATGTTATGTATGTTATGTATGCTGTATGCTATGTATATGTTATGTTATGTTAAGTTATTGTGTGTTAGATGTTATATTGTTGTTTTTGTTTTACGGCCTAGGAGTTGTACTTACTGGGCTTTAAGCTCACGGTTTTGAGTTTGTGCTGTAGGTAAGTCGCCTGTCAGCTGATCTTGATGCGGTGGGGAGTAGCGGGTCAAGCAATGTAAAATCGTGGTATATGGAGCCGCTACGCATTTTTGTGTGGTATATACTTATAAAAGACAAGATACTTTTTATAAGTAGTAATTAGTATGTTATGCACAGAAACAGTATTTTGAGTTATGTACATAGTTTCGTGTACTATAAAAAAAAAAAAAAATCCGCTGTGTTTTTACAAGCTAAGTATGTAAGTAAGTTTATGTTACGAATGTATGTATGCAAGCACGGGTAACGGCCTACGCTAGGTGGGGCGTTACAAGAGTTGGTATCAGAGCGGTTTCCTTGCGACACGATTTTACAGTTGCCTGACATCGCCTCCACCATTGCAAGTAAGTTTAGATTTAATTGCTTATGTATTGTTTTATTTATGTGTTTTATGTTTCATGATGATATTGTATGGAGTAGACGCGACATTATGGATCCTCAGCAAATCAAGAGGGATCGAGACGCGGTGGTAGCCTTTTATCGATCACAGCCGGCGTATTTTGATAGCACCAGACGCTCGATGTCCGTAGAGACATGGTTACACGATATGAAGCAGATCTTTACGATGTGCCATATAGAGGAGCACCTACAGGTTACGCTCGCCAGCAGATGTTTGAGCGGCGACGCCAGGATTTGGTGGGCTACGCTAGGAGAGCCACAGCTGCCCAGTCGCACATGGGCACACTTCTACGCAGTGGTGATGACCCGGTATGGACCACTGCCAGCCAGGGGACCGGGAGAGCCAGTCCGCGACCCCGTCATCTATAAAGACATGAGACAGGCTCGATATCAGAGACTGTCTCAGGATTGGCACGCGTATCCAGGGGAGGCTATGAGCCATTATTGTTGGAGGTTTCAGGAGATGATGCTTCCCCACATTCCTCAGGATTTGGCCGATCATGAGCTTCAGGCATTGATGCTCCTCCGGAACGGTATACCACAGCATGTTCGGCAGTTTGTTCCGACACCGACCAGCCAGATGGTCCTCGGTAGTTATTATGACGACATCCTGGAGGCGGAGACGAAGGCCCAGGCAGCGTCTGCAGCCGAGCACGTGGCTGAGGGCCAGGCTCCGGGCACTGATGATGAGGATGAGGACCCCCAGTATGAGGTAGGGCCTTTGGAAGAGGACCCGATACCATAGGCACCTGCTCCAGCTGATGTAGACGCGATGGATGCCAATGATGACTCGGAAGACGATTGCGTACCTATAGAGCCGCCAGAGCACGAGGATCCCCCAGTCATCGTTCTGTCTAGCGATGACGAGGCCGATATGGATGACGAGGACGCATACGATGAGTGGGAGGATCCCGAGGAGATTCCCTTTGACGATCCCGACGAGGATGCACCTGATCCGGTGATAGTACTGTCAGATTCAGATGCCTCGGTCAGCACCGTTGACGACACCGACTAGATTAGGTCGATTTTGTATTTTCTTTTGTTAGGACCGTTTATATAGTTCTTTTGTATTCGGTTGTTAGGTTGTATATATATGTAGGATGGCAAGTGGTAGCCACTTCCATCCGAAACTCTGTCCGTTTTAATATAAAAATATGTACATTATGTTGTATATATGACAGTAAGTATTTTGTACAGTATGTACTTTTGACATGATATGTACCCTTGCTTTTGTACTAAAAGGGACCGTGCGAATCACGGGATATATGACAAGATATGTTATGATATGTTATGATGTCATGATATGTTAAGTATGTACGTTATGCTGTGTTAAGTATGTATATGCTATGCTATGATATGAATGTTTATGTGATGTCATGAATGCAATGCATAATAAGATGATATGTTAAGATTGATATGGGAAGAAAGAATATTGTTAATATTTCTTTTTCCTATATTAGGATTATAAAGATGGTTCGTACAAGAGGTAACACCTCTGCTGATGCACCTGAAGATCCGCCACAGCCGGATATGATCACATTGATGATGAACTTGCAACGACAGTTGCAAGAGCAGCAGCAAGAGATTGCAAGATTTAGATAACAGTTAGAGCGGATGAACCAAGCTCCGCAGGTTCAAGCGGCACCACAGCCGGTTCCGCTAGTACCGCCAGTAGTACCTCCGGTACCAAATGTTAACGTGCAGCCAGAGGCCCCGCCAGCAGTGCCTCAACCTGCAGAAGTACCCGTAGCACCAGCTGCCATGCCAGCAAATCCACCAGCGATTCGGGAAGACATGTTATACGAGCGCTTCAGACGCATGAAGGCTCCTGAGTTCGAGGGACCTACCGACCCGATTGCTGCAGACGATTGGCTTGTTGATATCCAGGTTATTCTGAACTTTATGAGGCTTACTGAGCAGGAGAAAGTCTTATGTGCCTCCTTCGCACTCAAGAAGGATGCAAGGCACTGGTGGACTACGGTAGAGGCACGGAGAGATGTGATGACCATGACCTGGCAGGACTTTATTCATGAGTTCCGCACAATGTACTACAACAGAGAAGTCCTTGCAGTGCAGCAGGATGAATTCACAAATTTCAGACAAGGAGCACTGTCAGTCATGGATGCGGTGAAGAGGTTTGAACAACTAGCCCGTTTATGCCCTAAACTGGTACCGAATGAAGAAGAGAAAGTACGGTTGATGATGAGAATGTTTCGCACTGATATTGCGAAACTAGTCAGCACCGGCAACAGTCCGCCAGAGACTGTGTCAGAATGTGTTAGCAGGGCTGTTAGGGCTGAGTACTGGATAAACCGGGACAAAGAAGCAAGGGCCCAGATCTTTAAAACCCGGAAAGAGGAAAAAGCTGCTGCGAAGACTAATCAACCCCGACAGAGTGGAGAGACAAACACAAAGGGTCAAGCAAGTGGCTCTGGCCAAAGTCCAAAACAGTTTGGGAATAACAAAAGAAAAGGAAATTTCCAAGGCCAGGGACAACAGAAGAACTCGCAGCAAAAGAAGAATAACCGGGGGAATGAGGGTAACAATGTTACTTACCCTACTTGTGACACTTGTGGGAAGAAGCACCCTGGAGTATGTAGAAAATGGTCTAATGCTTGCTACCTTTGTGGCAAGGAGGGACATTTTGCTAAGAATTGCCCTCAGAACAGTCAAAACCCTCAACCTCAATATCAGAATCAGCAGCAGCAATACCAGAACCGCAACTCCAACCAGAGATAGATTCATGCGGTACAGGCTAGGCTGGAAGGACCAACAGTGATTCAAGGCAGAATAGAAGCGCCAGAACCTCTAGCCCGGATCTATGCCTATACAAAGGGGGATGCGGAGGCTGGGACGTCACATGTGGTGACAGGTCAGATTTCTATCACCACTTATGATGTCATTGTCTTATTTGATTCCGGCGCTACGCACTCGTTTACATCACTAGAATTTACTCAAAAGCTAGGAGGCAGTGTTAAGAAAATAGAACAACCTTTCAATGCTTCTTTACCATCCGGCGAAATTTTGTGGTCCAACTTCTGGATCCAAAATGTTCCCATCAGAATAAATGGCAGAGAATTAATTGCATATCTCATCGCAATCAAACTTCATGATTTCGATGTGATCTTGGGGATGGACTTTTTGGGGAGATATAACGCTAAGATCGATTGCCGGAGACGCCGCATTTCGTTCAGCCTCGATGGGAAAGATGAGTTTAAATTCCAGGGGCAACCTAGAAATTCCACCACCAAGTTGGTGTCAACCATAAGGGCCTGGAAAATGTTAGCTAATGGATGTCAAGGATATTTAGCTAACATGGTGGATAGGAATCAAGAAAAGGAGTTAATGCCGGGAGATGTTCCTATTATCAGGGAATATGTGGACGTATTCCCAGAAGAGTTACCAGGATTGCCTCCAGAGCGGGAGATTTCCTTCGAAATCGAATTGATACCCGGAGCTGCACCGGTATCAAAAGCTCCATACAGGATGGCACCCGCAGAGCTCAGGGAGCTGCAAGTGCAACTACAAGAGTTGTTGGACAAAGGGTTCATCAAGCAGAGCCATTCCCCATGGGGAGCACCTGTCCTGTTCGTGAAGAAGAAGGACGGATCACTGCGAATGTGCATCGACTACAGGGAGTTGAACAAGATCACCATTAAGAACAAATATCCTCTCCCCAGGATAGACGATCTGTTCGACCAGCTCAGGGGAGCAACAGTCTTCTCAAAGATTGATCTGCGCTCAGGCTATCATCAACTCCGGATTAAGGAGTCAGACGTCTCGAAAACAGCCTTCAGGACTCGTTACGGGCACTATGAGTTTTTGGTGATGCCCTTTGGATTGACAAATGCCCCAGCTGCATTTATGGATCTGATGAACCGAGTATTCAGGGACTACTTGGATAAGTTTGTGATCGTTTTCATCGATGACATCCTGATATACTCGAGGTCCCAGGAAGAACATGAGCAGCACCTGAGGCTGGTGATGGAGATGTTGAGACAGCATCAACTGTATGCCAAATTCACGAAGTGTGAATTTTGGCTGGACAAAGTCCACTTTTTGGGACACGTGGTGACGAAGGAAGAAATCTCTGTAGATCCAACTAAGGTGGAAGCAGTTAGCTCATGGCCAGCACCCAGGAATGTTACGGAAGTCAGAAGTTTTCTTGGGTTGGCAGGATACTACAGGAGATTTGTAGAAGGTTTTTCGAAGATTGCAGCACCTCTTACAGCTCTCACTCGGAAGGAGAAGAAGTACGAGTAGACTCAGAAGTGTGAAGAAAACTTCCAAAAGCTTAAGAGGAAGTTGACAAGCGCACCTATGCTGATTATTCCTGATGTTGAAGCAGGGAATTTTGTGATATACAGCGACGCTTCCAAGAATGGGCTCGGAGCTGTGTTAATGCAGAACGGGAGGGTAGTGGCCTATGCATCCCGACAGCTGAAGAATCATGAGAAGAACTACCCTACCTATGACTTGGAATTGGCGGCAGTAGTTTTCGCTCTTAAGATTTGGAGACATTATCTGTACGGAAACAAGTGTGAGATCTACACTGACCACCAGAGTCTCAAATATATTTTTACTCAAAAGGAGTTAAATATGAGGCAAAGACGGTGGTTAGAACTGGTCAAGGACTACGACTGCGAAATCCTTTACCATCCTGGGAAGGCAAACAGGGTGGCAGACGCACTAAGTCAGAAGTCAGTAGGCATGCTGATGTCTATTGGAACACTTCCTAAGCCCTTACAGAAGGAAATTGTGGATTTCAACATCGAACTGATAGCGGGGAGGTTGTCTTCGCTTGTTCTCAAGTCTGATCTGCTAGACGTCATCAAGGCACACTAAGAAAATGACTCTTCACTGTTGAAAGCCAGACTTTTTAGTGAGAAGGGTAACGAATTCAGACATCTGATGACGGCATACTCCATTTTAGAGGGAGAATCTGCGTTCCTGACGTGAAGAATTTGAAGGAACGGATAATGTCGGAGGCACACCAAACACCGTATTCAGTACATCCAGGAGCTTCCAAGATGTACAAGGATCTTAAAGAGACCTACTGGTGGCCAAACATGAAGAATCAGGTAGCAGAATATGTATCAAAGTGCCTAACTTGTCAGAAAGTTAAGGCCGAACACCGACTTCCAGGAGGAGAATTGCAGAAGATCGAGCTTCCGGAATGGAAATGGGAACAAATCTCGATGGATTTTGTAGTCGGACTGCCCAGAACCTCGAGTGGAAACGACACGATTTGGGTCATTGTGGATCGTTTGACCAAATCGGCGCACTTTATTGCGATTAAAGCCACTCACTCCGTGGAGAAATTAGCAGAAACTTACGTGACTCAAGTTGTCAGATATCACGGAATCCCAAAATCGATCATCTCTGATCGTGATGGGCGTTTCACGTCGCGGTTTTGGATGAGCGTTCACGCTGCAATGGGGTCAAGACTGAAGTTCAGTACTGCTTTTCACCCCCAAACCGACGGACAGTCCGAGAGAACCATACAGACCCTCGAAGATATGTTGAGGTCATGCGTCCTATATTTCAAGGGAAATTGGGATGAAAAGCTGTCTTTGATAGAATTTTCTTACAACAACAGCTATCATGCCTCGATAGGGATGGCTCCGTTCGAAGCTTTGTATGGAAGGAAGTGCCGATCGCCAATTCATTAGCAATAAGTCGGGCAGAAACAGCTGCAGACCACGGACTTCATAGAAAAGACCTCCGAAGACATCAAGAAGATCAAGCAGAGGCTTGATATAGCCTTTAGCAGACAGAAGAGCTACGCAGATAAACGCCGACGACCGCTGGAATTCCAAGTAGGGGATGCTGTTTTTATCAAGATTGCTCCAATGAAAGGAATAATGCGGTTCGGTAAAAAGGGAAAACTCAGTCTGAGGTATACAGGACCTTTTGAGATTCTTGAGAGGATTGGAAAAGTCGCGTATAGGCTTGCTTTACCGCCAGAATTAGCCTCAATGCACGACGTATTCCATGTTTCAATGCTGAAGAAGTATGTTCCCGATCCTTCTCACGTGCTTAGCCAGGAACCAGTAGAGGTTCAGACGGATCTGACGTATGAAGAAAAGCCTGTCAGAATTCTCGATAGAGAAAATAAGGTCTTGAGGAATAGGGTTATACCTATGGTTAAAGTTTTGTGGCGAAACCATAAGGTCGAAGAGGCGACATGGGAGCCAGAAGATGCGATGAAGAAAGACTATCCCGAGTTGTTCTAATTTTCGAGGACGAAAATTTTTAAGGAGGGTAGATTGTGATATCTGGTTTTTCATGTTATCAATTCTTGTAAAGAATTAAACATGTACAGTCTATGCAATTTTATGAAAAAGTTCAGTTCAGAACTTTCATGTGTGTATTATGGGTTTTTATAGCTTAAAAAGACTCAAAACTGATATTTCGGACGATAAGGAGTGAAAACTGATCATTTTATGAAAAGTCAAAATTTTGACCGAAAAGTCAACCGTTGACCCGAAAAGTCAACGTTTGACCAAAATGATCGAAATTGAGAATCATGAATTTTAAGATCAGCTTTTCACGAAAAATATCGCAGAAACTCATTTTTATTAACAGATAATGAAAATGAGACTCCGGAAATCCTATTTAAGAATCCGGCGATTTTATTGAGTTCATAGGGCAGAAAGGGTTTGAGAAAACAAGAAAAATATTTTTCGACCCGATTTTCCGACGGCACGTTAAAAATCCAAAAACTGTAAAATAATATTTACAGTATTGGAATTTAAATTTTTGAACTCAACGTTTCAAGATTTTCAGTCAAAAAAACTCAGTTTTGTTCAAGAAAAGTCTAGAACAACCTTTGTTCTTATCCTCTTGGTGTGGTGGCCCAATGGTTGTGTGACACATGTCCAAGACAACTCATCCTTAGGTGTCTTGCACCTCCCTTGATGGCCGGCCACATGCTCCCCCAATGTCCAAATTTTTAAAATTTTGGGGAGGAAAACATAAATTCCAAAAGCTCTCTTAAGAGCTCTATAAATAGCTCACTCATTCTATTCATTTTATTCAAGAAACACAAGCCAACTCTTGCCATTTTTCTTCAAGAAAATCCGAGAGAGAGAGAGAGCAAGAGAGTTCAGAAATTTTTCAAGCCAAACCACTCCAATCCATCTTCGGGGAGGCTAGAAACCGAGAGGGAGAGAAGAGAAAATTTTCTGGTCACTTGGTGCAGCCACTGCCGTGCCTTGGTGCAGGGGAAGCCGTGGGTGAGAGACCAAATTTTTGGGGAAAAATCTGAGCCAAGGGGTTCGGGTTAGCTAGACAAGCCAAGGGTGAGCTTGAGTGACTTTTGGAGGCTGAATTTGCCTCTAGGGAAGCCTCGGGTAGGTGACTTGGAGGAGAAGAAAAATTTTCAGTTTTGCGGCCAAGAGACCCTTAGTGGCCGAGCAAGCCTAGGACCAGCCAAGGAGCCAAAAAAATCTGGTGCTTGGTGCATCACAAGCAGCCAGCCGAGCATAGGAACCAAGGGGGGGGGGAGCTAGGAGCAATTCGGGTACACCAAACCCTAGGGCCGAAATTCACACCAACACTTGAGGTATAATTCTAAAATTTTTCTCAAGCTTTTAAATTGGTTTTTAAGCTTTGATTTACATGTATTTTGTGCCGAAAAAGTTGTAAGGGCATAAGCCCATGCTCGGTTCATTTCTGCCCTATGGTTGCTTGTGTGTGCCGTGTGTGTGTATGTGTGTGCCGAGTGGCTTGTGTGGTGTGTGCATGAATTTTTGAGTTCGGTTTTGTGCCTTATTATGCTAGAATGCATGCTAGGGTGATTGTAGGCTAATGTCCCAAATAGGTCAGATTTATTGATGCTTGTATGTCTCGGATTTTCATGAGCCATGATGCTAGGCTGCTAGAATTTTTGGTGATGGTATGCATGATAGTAGACCGTGCAGCCCTAGGCAATTTAGGCTCGGTTTGACGGGTTGCACGAGCACGTGGGTTGGCTTAGTTAGCCGTAAGGGAACGTTAGACGCGCTGCCTGCCATGAACCTAACTCCCGCAGTGGGCGGTCGAGCTAGAACCAACGTCTTAGGCCGTAACAAGCAATGTAAAAACCGAAACTGTCTCTCGGGTTCCCAGGAGACAGCCTCGGTAAAACGTCCCAGTTGGCTGATAGAGGCCGAATTGGCCAAAACGTAAAACACGAAAGTTGTAGACTAGGGTGTTTCCTAGGGGTAATGCGAGCACTTTGCCAAAATAAGGCTCCAAAGGCCTACTTTTCCAAGAAAAACCGTAGGTGGGTCAGAAGACCCAGTTTTTGTGTTAAGCTCGGTTTCGATTTAAAACTGACACCAAACGGTAAGGAATTAGAAAATGTGTAAAACATGAAAGTTTTAGAACTCCTCGAGGGCTAGAACTTTCGTGAAGAAAGCTTTTTCAAATTCAAAACGAAATTTTAATTGTAAGCTAAAATCTGAAAACGGTGCAGGATTCAACAAAATCCTGTACACGATTTTTGTAGAACCAACTTAGGAAAATTGATTTTCGGACATAACACGTTATTTTAAGCACGGAAACTGTCCCAAAAGCAGTTTCCGACCCTTACTCATTTTATGAAAATATAGGCCAAGATTCACGAAATTTTTACGAAGAAAGTTATCAAGTTTTAAGCTAAGTGTTATGAAAAAGATTTTAAGTAAAGTTTTCAAAGACAAAGGATTTTTAAGCTAAGTTTTGAAAGAAAAATGTAGAACGTATGGTAGCCGGGATTCAGCACCCGAGTTACCGGGCTTCGCCCCAAAGCCCAGAGTTGACCCGAACAGGGTTGACTTTAGCTCACAAAATGGTTGACTTTGGTTGACCAACAAGATAACAAGCTTAAATACAAGCCCAAGGGTGGGTGTTCGACCTAACCCGATGTTTTCTAAATGGGCCAAGTATACGACACAATGTTTCAACATAACCCTATGGGTTACAAATGACTCTACGTTAGGGGGACATATAGCCGAAAACCCGTAAGAATGTTGGTTAGTACCAGCATGCGATAGAGATGGACTTGAAGACTGACGTACAACTTTCCATCAAGCAGGAGGAATTCTACAGCAGAGGCTGGACGAGGATCCGCGTAACAACTAAGTATAGACGGTAAGTACAACACCGTCTACAGCACAAGCTAATAGGATTAGACTATTAGACTCGTTGATGTGCTCTGTGTTATATGCTATGTATCATGTATGCAACATGAAAAATGCTAAGTATGTAGACATATGCTAAGACAAGATAAGCAAGAAGCTAAGGTAGAAAGATGACATCAGAAGTGTATGTTCACGCGTAAACAAGATTAAGTAAGAAAATAAGAGCCGTGTCGTTCCACCCGCGCCAGGTCGGGTTGGACTGTGGATTGAACTGGAATTGGTCTGGCCGCCCCAGACAATCCATAGTCGCGCGCCGGATACGAACACGTAGACTAAGGGCCCATAAGATATAATGAAAGATAATGAAGCATAAGATGACCTATGCATGTTATGTATGTTATGTATGCTAAGTATGTTATGTATGTTATGTATGCTAAGTATGTTATGTATGTTATGTATGCTAAGTATGTTATGTATGTTATGTATGCTGTATGCTATGTATATGTTATGTTATGTTAAGTTATTGTGTGTTAGATGTTATATTGTTGTTTTTGTTTTACGGCCTAGGAGTTGTACTTACTGGGCTTTAAGCTCACGGTTTTGAGTTTGTGCTGTAGGTAAGTCGCCTGTCAGCTGATCTTGATGCGGTGGGGAGTAGCGGGTCAAGCAATGTAAAATCGTGGTATATGGAGCCGCTACGCATTTTTGTGTGGTATATACTTATAAAAGACAAGATACTTTTTATAAGTAGTAATTAGTATGTTATGCACAGAAACAGTATTTTGAGTTATGTACATAGTTTCGTGTACTATAAAAAAAAAAAAAATCCGCTGTGTTTTTACAAGCTAAATATGTAAGTAAGTTTATGTTACGAATGTATGTATGCAAGCACGGGTAACGGCCTACGCTAGGTGGGGCGTTACACTAACCATCAATGCTGCCTTATGTGGAGTTCCGCAACTGTCCGTGACGGTTAATCCCTTACTCTATCGTAATAACTAACGTCCCACAACGCTTTTAGCAATCAAACATAGTGTTGTACTAACTTAAGAAATCATTTCTAAGATCACATCGAAATCCTAAGCTTGATTCCGATGAGATCTACAAATAATTCTCTGCCATAGATAATTATGGAAGTAATTTGCATTCAAAAACTTGATTACAAAGTCTCCCAAAAGGCAAAGAAATCTTTAAAAACTGTTTTAGCTATCTCTACTACTTACTAGTTTCTGGGCGCACTCCATAAATACAAGCAAGTGAGCGGCACCAGAATTATACAAGACAATAATATCGTATATTGCGATATAAGTCTATTTCGTCGCCGCATGCGAAGTTCCCGCTTCGGCATCTCCAATAGTGTAAGCATAAATCCTGGCCTGAGGTTCAGGAGCCTCTAATCTTTCTTGTATAATTGTGAGTCCCTCCTGCTTTGCCTGAACTGCGTGCAGCTGGTGACTATTGTTGTTCTAGTTTGGATATGGAGGATTCTGATTCTGGTTGTTCAGGGGACAGTTCCTAACATAGTGCCCCTCCTCACCACACCGATAGCAAGCGGTTGACCCCTTTTTGCACACTCCCGGATGTTTTCTCCCACAACTTGCGCATACCGGGTAGTTAGTGTTTGTATCCTCTTTCCCTTTCTTATTCTTTTTCTGAGGAAAATCCCTTCGCTGACCCTGGCCAGAGGAATTCCCTTTTCTCTTGTTCTTTCTAGCATTTTGCGCGGGGTTGTTCGCCTGGCCTTTCTGGTGCGACTCTAATCCTTGTCGATGCTGAGTTTGCTTCGCTCCAGCCTTTTCCTGCTCTGTGAGTCTCATGGAATCCGAGATAACTTGGATGTTGATAAGCCAGTTGTCAGCTGCAACCGGGTCTGTGGGTCCCTCGAACTCGGGCGCCTTCATTCGTCTAAAGCGCTCATATAGTAAGTCCTCTCGTACTACCGGCGGGTTAACTTGTACTCTGGCTGGTGCCATCGGAATTTCAACATTCCGAGGGACTTCTGGCTGGGCCTCCAGTTGAGCTTCTGGGTGGACATTGGGTAGAACATTGGGTACAACATTTGGTTCCTGAGGCACCGCTGGGGGAACTTGGGGTGCTTGCTGGGGAGCCTGGTCCAATCTCGTTAATTGTTCTCGAAGCCTAGTCATCTCTTGTTGCTGTTCCAGCAATTGTCGTTGTAGGTTAGCTACTACGGTCGCTAAATCTGGCTGAGGCGGATTTGCGAGTACGTTTCGGCGCGTGCGAACCATCTTCTAACTTCCTATGTAAGAAAAGATATTATCATTCTGTTAATATCTTCCCTTTCATTCATGACCTATCACATCTCTCATACCTAAACTGTCTTTTTGTATACTCACAAAAAGCACATCCTATTTACGATGTCATAATGATTACATCGTACCATGCATACAAAATCAACGTTGTGATGGAAGTGTCTACCACTTTGCCATCACACAATCGTATCATCCTATCGTCGAAAGGTTAATCTAACGGAAGTCGGTCCTAAATCTAGCCTATGGGATCGATCGAGACTACGGAAGAAGCGTTGAAGTCTGCATCCTATCCTTCGTGGTTGAAAACGATTCTGTCCTGGTCGTTCTTAGCATCTGCGTTAACTCCTACCTCCTTTGATGGTATCTCATTCCGTGTTAACTTCTGTCTCCTTTGATGGTATCTCCTGTCGTGAGTTGCTGAAATCAGGTCCTTTGAAAGCGTCAGGCCTGTCTGGTGCAGTAGCTCCCTTATTCTGGCGTTCTTGACGGTATTCGTCAATCGTTATCCTACTTCCTACTATCATTCCAGCTATAACTGCTAGAACGAATCGCCTGTGAGAAGACACTCCTGCGTCCCGATCTTCGTTGACCCGATCAGGATTCCTTAACGTCGCGTCGATCGTACCATGATCGTAAAGTAACTAATTACGCGTATTTATAAAACTATAAACTTACTTACAATGATGGCGGCGATGGCAGGCAAACTGTGAAATTATGTCGTAAGGAACCGCTTACCAACTCTGTAACGCCCCGACCTGGCGTCGGACCGTTACCTTACTTATCTACTTATTTATCTTTCCTCTCATACTTACTCAAGTACTTAAGGGATTGCATACAAACTTTACTTACTTATTACATGAAACACAGCGGAAATTTTTTTTTTATTTATGCGGTGCTAACTTGCATATAACTAAACTGAAGGAACAATTTCAAATAATATATTTAGAAGATCAAAACGTACAACGGCTTCCATTCCCCACATTTCACAGTGCCCGGCCACGCTCCTCCATCTTGTATC
Source organism: Ficus microcarpa (assembly GCA_025413485.1). Lineage (NCBI taxonomy): Eukaryota > Viridiplantae > Streptophyta > Magnoliopsida > Rosales > Moraceae > Ficus > Ficus microcarpa. The sequence goes on from CM046376.1 coordinate 21,831,109, forward strand.
ATCAAATGCTGACAATACAGCATAAACTTAAAACAATAAGCTTTCGCTCAGCAAGTACAACTCCTATACCGCAACACATAAACTAACCATATCATAACATGTCAACACTGCATTGAACATATACTGGCAACTGCTACACTGAACTACTACTGCACTGAACATATACTGCACTGAACATATACTGATAAACATATGCATGAACCGTTTATGTTCATATTATGCTCTGTTATTTGCTGCTAACTTACTTACTATCTTTCTAACTTAATCTGCTAATGGGCCCCTTACTGAGGTGAACGTACCCGGCACGCAACCATGGACTTACACTTGCCATAGCCCGACCTGCCCTGCGACGGGTGATACGACACCGGCAAGTACTGCTTGCCGTCTGCCTACTGATCTTCTAACCATGTTATACTTACTCTGGTCATTCTTATTAGAACTAGTGAGCATGCATCGTGATGCTACTTATTCTTACTTCATAAACATCTGACATTCTTAGCTTGACATGTAATCATACATATCATAACATACATCATAGCATAAACATAAATCATGTTTTGATATGCCCCATAGCATATCAATTAACACTTAGCATATCAGCACATCACATAGCACATAGCACATCAACTTTGTCTATATAAATATATCCTAATAGCCTATGCTGTAGGCGGCGTTGTACTTACCTCGTCTACGTCCGATACTAAACTGCTCCGCTTCTGGGTTCAGCTGCAGGGTACGTCCTGCTTAACCGAAGGACATAGGTAAGGTCTCTAATCTCGACTATAATATGTTGGTGTTCAACCAACATTCATGCAATACTTTGGTTATACGTCCCCTTAACTATAAAACATGTTATGTGTGGTTACCTCAAGTAACCTTATCACTTTGGGTTATATCTCATAACCCCATAAAATCGTATACTATAATCTAGTAGATTACGTTGGATACCCTTTTCTACTACACACTTATTCCATAACCTGATGGGTTACACTAACCCATGGGATAATTCGTCTTACATCTTACTAGGTTAACCCTTGTTAACCTTTAAGGTTACTAAAGTTAACCCTCTTCGGGTGAACCTCGGACTTTGGGGCTAAGCCCTGTAACTCAGATGTAATTCCCGGTTACGTGTCGTAACTATCTACCTAGCAAACCTTGAACTTGAAACTCTTAAATCTTTTCTTTATCCTTGAAAAAGTTTTTGGCTTAAAAGCCGAAAAACTGCTATACTTCCCCTTAAAAATTCCTGAATTTTAAAACATGGTTTATAAAATGTTTGAAGGCTAGGAATTGCCTTTGGAACAGTTTCCAGGTTCAAAACAGTGTTTAAAACAGGAAAAACTATTTTTCCTAACTGGTTCTAGAAAATCCTGTGCAGGAATTGATTGCTCCCTGCACGGTTTTCAGATTTCAAGTCGTAGTTTAAAATCCTTTTAGAATTGGAAAAAGTTGTCTTCATGAAAGTTTTAGCTCTCGAAGAGATCTAAAACCTTTGTGTTTTACAAAAAATCTGATTCTGCTTAGTTTAGTACCAGTTTTAATTTGAACAAGCTGGTCGTGTACAACTGGGTCTGAACAGACCACCTTCGGTTTTTCGTAAAAACGGAGGCCATTGGAGCCTTAATTTGAGAATCGGTCCACGTTTCCCCCTAGGAAAAACCCTGATCTACAACTTTCATGTTTTACGTTTTTGCCCATTCGGCCTCTAAGGGCCTGCAATTACCACTTTCCTGCGACTGGCCAGTGTGGAACCCGAACTGGCAGCCTTGTCTAGTTAAACCGGTTTACGTCCTAATTCGCGGGTTCTAACTCGACCGATCACATCGGGAGCTTAATAACGAAACATACAACGTTTCTAACGTCCCGCATGTTCTAACATGCCTTCCCAACGTACCCATGCAGCCCTCTAATCCGGTTGCACAAAACCTTGGCTGCATGGTCCTATCTCTTAGCATACATCAACCATTCCATACAATATCATTCCATATCATCACATCTAGCATCGTATCATGCATTCACATTCTTAAACACATAATTGGGGACATATAACCTTTATCTAGCATGCAACCTATTATCACACAAGCACATGCATAAAGAAACCAACCACCCCCTAGACTAGCAAATCAAGCACCATGCACTAGCTAAGAGCACAAAATTAAATGGTGAGCTTATGCTCTTACAAACCATAACTTGAAATACATTTAAACTTTACTTTAAAAGCTTAAATGAAAATAGATTTAAGGTTTTGAAAATTACCTTGAACTACTTCAAGGATTGGCTTTAAGGTTGGATCAAAACCTCCCTAGCTCACACTTGCTCCTAGGTTCGGTTTCCACACACAAAGGTGGCTCCAAAGACTCGGTTTTTGACTGAAATTTGACCTCCCCTATGGCTCGGCTACACACCACAAAATTGGACCCAAAATCTGAAATTTTTCTTCCATTTTCCTGCACAAACCCGTGGCTGCTCCTAAGGGAGAAGTTGACTCCAAAACTTGCTATAAACTTGGTTTTGGTTGGTGAAATCAAACCCGAACTCTCTCCTAACTCTTTCCCTCACAAAATCTGATTTTTTTCCACTTGGTTCCACTGCTCACAGCCCCCACGGCAGCAGCTAGAATGGCTGGAAAAAAATTTCTAACTCTCCCTAATGGTTTCCTACACCAACCGAAGCAAAACCCAAAAATTGGTTCAAGAAAAATTTTTGTTTTTCTTCCTCACTCTCCCTTTCTCTCTCTCGGTTTTTCTTGGTTGAAAATGGGCAGAATAAGGCTGGAATTTCTGATTTAAAAATGGTGGAAGACACCCCTATTTATAGGCAATGTGGGACACAAAAAGTTTGCAATTTAGTCCCTAAATTTTTTGGAAATTCACACTTTTTGGGGGGTTAGGTGGCCGGCCATACTTGGAGAACAAGGAAATGATGTCATGGCTTACATCATGGCTTACATCATCAAATTTTTAAAATTACACTTTTGCCCCAAAAATGAAAATCTTCGCATTTAAGCCCCCTAGGTGGCCAAAACTTTTCTTGGTGATCAAGCAAGGATTTTTCTAGAACAAGACACTTGTCTTGCTTAGATTTGTTCTCAAAATATTTATGAGGTCATAATTCAAAATAGTGATGATGTCATAAATCAAAAAGCCTTGTTTGGCTACTTTTTGTAAAAACAGTCTAATTTAAACTAAACACAGATAAATCTAATACTGTGTTGTACTAATACACAGTATTAATATTTTATACTGCAGTAAAAATTTCATCTGTGTAAAAATCGGTCTGGAAAATTTTTTCTTTATTTTCTCAAACCCTATGGCACTGTGCCTTAACTTAGCGTGCTTGATTTTTCTATGGTGGTTTTTGATCTTATCTATGCTATCTTACTCATAAAAATGGGTTTTCGCAGTATTTCTTCCATACTGCATGTCACAAAACTATACTGTCATCATGTTGACTATTCTGGTCAAACTTTGACTTTCCCGGGTCAAAGTTGACATTTTCGGTCAAACCTTTGACCGACCTAGAATCATGCAAATATCATCCATTTTCTTTCAAAAAGGCTATTTTCTACTCTAAACAATCATCTTTGAGTCTTATAAAGCTATAAGAACTCATCACACATAATAAAGTTCTAAATCGAACTTTTTCATAAAATGCCCTTATGGCATACATTCAAGCTCTTTCAAGAAGAAAGAATAACATAGCAAAAGTCAGGTATTACACTCGCAGTTTTGATTTAATGGAATTTTCTTTCTTTTTCTCTCTCACAAGATAGCCGAATTTTTGATATGGAAGATGTAATACCTAGAAATTTCATGTTATCATTTCCTCTTCGAAGGAATTATGTGCATATATTGTGATATTTACGGAAAAGCTCGGTTAAGAGTTTTTCTTACTTTTTTTGAGATCTTATAGCTCAATAAGACTCAAAATAGGTTTTTAAGGTTAGAAAACACCCTTTCAAGTCGAAAAGGACGAAAAATGATGTAATTTTCGGAAAAGTCAAAGTTTGACCGAAAAAGTCAAATTTGACCAAAAAAGTCAAAGTTTGACCAAGAGTGGTCAACGGGTTGACTTGGCAGTATTGTATGATGCAGTATGAGAAAATACTGTAGAGAAAATACTGTAAAATATGTCAGTATGGGCGAGATAACTCAAATAGGCTTTAAAACCACCCTAGAAAATCAAGCACACCTAGTTAAGGTCAAGGGCAGAAGAACATGAAAATATAGAAAACTTGGTCACCAAGTAACCCATTAGGGCCGGTCACATACAGTGGCAAAAATGTCAAAATTTTTACTTTTGGGGCAAAAGTGTAAATTTTGGAAATTTGACGATGTAAGCATAGTGATGTCATCAAGATGATGTCACAATGAGGCAATGACTTGCCTTGCAAGACAAGTAAGGGCCGGCCACCTAGGGGCAAAATTGCAAATATTTTGTCTTTAGGGGCAAAAGTGTAATTTTGGAAAATATGTGATGTAAGCATGAGGTAATCACATGATGTCATCAATATGATGTCATTTGCTTGGAAGGCAAGCAAATGACCGGCCAAGTGACACCTAAGGGGCATAAATGCAAGAATTTTCACTTTTGGGGTCAAAATGCAAATTTTGAAAAATTGGTGATGTAAGCACATGATGTCATCATGATGAGATAAGCTTGGCTTGTTCACCAAGGAACCAACCGGCCACCTAGGGGGTATTTTTGCAAGAATTCTAGCTTTTAGGGCAAAAGTGCAAATTTTGGAAATTTGATGATGTAAGCGATGAGGTCAGCTATGAGGTCAGCAATGATGTCATCCCTTGCTTGCTCTCCAAGTTAGTGGCCGGCCACCTTGTGGAACAAGGTTTAATATTTTTAAAATTTTGGGGTCAAATTCTAATTTTGAGAAAGTTTCATGTGCCTATAAATAGACATGCATATGGACTGATTTTGGGGCTGAAAATTAGAAAAAAGCAACCAAACTATGCCCTCTTTTCTGCAGAAAAAATCCGAGAGGATGGGTGGAGAGAAAGAACCAAGAAAAAGATTGAAAATCCAAGGGAGATTGGATCTAGTGTTGTTCGGGTTTCAAGCTAGAAACCAAGAGAAAAATTTGGAAAATAGAGACCCATTTTTGGGGGCTGTGGCCGAGAGTAGAGAGGAAGAAAATGAGAGAAATTTCAGTAGAAAAAAAATGGTGAGTAGCCGAGTGGGTGAGAGATCACCAACCAAGAAACCAAAAAGATTTTTGGTGCTTAGGTGAGCTAGTGGGTTCGGCTTGTATGTGCAGAAAATTGGAGAGAAAATTTTGAGGTTTTTGGGCTGTAGAGGGCTCGGTTTTGGCTGCAAGAAATCACCAAGTTTGGTGAAAAATTTTGGTGCCATTTAGAGAGCTAGAGCCGAGTGTTGGAGAGCCAAAAAGGGAGGGAGATTTCGGTTTGCATGCTCTAACCCATCCCTAGGGTTAGCTAAGGTAAAACTCCCTCAAACTTTAGTAATTTTCCATGCAAGTTAGATGGGATATTTATGTGTATGTTTGTATGTGCATGGCTGAAAAATTGGAATCCCATTTGGAGGGGAAGTCCGGATTTGTTGGCAGCCAAAGGGAGGAGTAAGGAAGTTTGGATCAAAGCTAGTAAACCAACTTCCAAACCCTAGAGGCAGAACCTGCAGCTGTACCGGATAAAGAACAGCATTAGATGGGACAATAAATCAAAAGCGTAGGACGGAAGGTAAGTACAACTCCGCCTACAGCATGAACACATGTTTGTTGCATAAGTTGTTTTTAAGAAATCATGAATGGCATTTCATGATTTATGATGTGATGTTATGAAGTAGTATGTTATGGGTTATGTTAAGAAGTAGTAAGTTTCATGTTAAGATGCAGTATGTTCAAGTTTCATGTTAAGATGCAGTATGTTCGTGTTCCATGTTAAGATGCAGTATGTTCATATTTCATGTTAAGATGCAGTATGTTCATGTTTCATGTTAAGATGCAGTATGTTCATGTTTTATGTTAAGATGCAGTATGTCCATGTTTATGTTAAGATGCAGTATGTCATGTTTATGTTAAGTTGTAGTAAGTTATGTTTTATGTTCGATATCATGGCATCACGAAGCATGCTCACTGATAATGAACTATACGGTAAGAACAAGTTCTTAAGTTATGAGATAAGTTAAGTAAGGATTGTTGTGTTGTACTGGCTTGCCTTTGTGGTAAGTTCAAACGGTATGTTCCATGGTTTGACTTGAATTGGATGGACTGTCTCCACTACTCCATGTTAAACGTTTTGTTTCATGGTTTGAGTTGGATCGGACGGATCGCCTTCAACCACTCCGTGGTTATGTACCTCAGTACGTGCACACATGGTATATAATTAAATAGGGAACCATAATCTGATTAATAAGCAATCATAATTGGTTCACGTATGCTTGCACTTTCATTTGCATGCGGATTGAATATTGTGCTTACTGAGCTTTTTAGCTCACTACTTACGTTCATGCTGTAGGTAAGCTACCTACCGGCAATACCTGATGCAAAGCTGTGGAGAGATGGCGCTGCGGACTGTGAAACGTGGGAATGGACACCGCTACGGGTTTCCAAAATATGTTTGAAATGAAAAATGTATTTACATTATGTTTTAAGTATGTATGATATAGTTTCAGTTTCAGTAGATATGGCAACGAGTTGCCTTTTGTTATACCGATCCGCATTAGGTCGGTTCTGGTCTATGGTTTATGTTATATTTAAGTATGGTAGCTTCCCCAATGGGTAAAAGCTCGGTACTCAAGTGAGTACATATTAAGAGGTTAAGTTATTATGGATGAGAATCAGTTTTAAGACATGTTTAAGTTAAGCTTAAGGTTTTATGTTTTATGCATGGGCAGTTTTCAAGTCATGATTTTAAAATGAAGTTAAGTCTTTTGAAGTTTCAAAAGAAGTTTTAAAAGAAAAGAAAAAAAAAAATTTCCGCAATTTTCTTCAAGATTTAAGTTAAGCAAGTAAGGTAGCGACCCAAGTTTGCGTAATTAGCCTTACGTGGATTTGGGGGCGTTACATAAGAAACCTAAAATAAATATTTTTTCTTCCAAAAAACGTTTTCCCCTTATAAAAATATCAAAAATTGGTTTTTCAATAACTCCTAGCCTTTATATAGTATTCCAATCCTTTTCAAGATTTATCTCATACTTGAAAAATAATTAATAATTATTTTTCCGGATAAATCTTGAACCAAAAGATCATACAACTTTAGGGCTAGATTCATTGAACCTAAAAACAATTTTTCAAGAGGAAATCTCAACTAAAAATTCAGCCACAAGTGAGTAGATCATGATTGGTGATTTAAATTTTAAATCAAGAATCTAGACTAGTCAAAAAATCCTAGTCTTATCTAGATTCAAACTTCTTTTAAACCTTTTCGAATTTAAATAGGATTCACATATTTGAATAAATATTTTCCATAAACATTATTCATATTAATTAATTTAAATCAATGAAATATTTCAAATTCTCTTTCCTCACAAAAACCATGCACCTCTTTAATTAGGAAACAAAAATCCATGAAATAATCTCCATTATTTAAACCAATTAATAATTTAATGTTAGGAATATATTTAAATAATTTTGAAACAAAATTTTCTTCCCTCCATACAATTAAAAAACGTTCACCTATTATAATTAGGAGAGAAAAATTTTGTTTTCCAAAATTCAAACACAATCTTATTTTCAAAATTCAAATTAACCAATCACATGTTGACAAATCATTTGTCTACAAATTTCACATGTCCAATCCTTTCTGGATTGCATGTTAGAGAGTACTATATCTTAATACACATTTTTAAGTTCCATTTATAATTTACCGATCTCATTAGGAACAAATCCCGAGACGCTTCGTGGAACTATATGAGCTAATAGAGGGACCCGATGGAAATATGTAAATAGGCTCTTATAATTGTGAAAAATTAATCCCAGATTAATTATCCATCAATTATCAACTTCAAAACTATTCCACTAAAAGTTTGAAGCTAAACTCCTGTTTACATACCGTATTACGAAAGCTTTATCACGTAGTGCTTCTTCCATGATTTATTCATCGCTTGCTTAATCCCCATAGGTTATCCATGATTGAATTAAGGACTTTTTCATTTTACCTTTTTAATCATTTTAACTTAAAGTTCAATTATTCTCCATTGAAAGAACCACCAATTGTAAAACCATACAATTGGTAAACCACCAGAGAACACAAAGTAAACCGATAGCCAAGATCTTGTTATATTATCTTTCAATTCCCAAATAATACCTTTAAGTAGATAACATTTACTATCGTTAAGATAGCTATGGATTCCATATCTATGAATCTTGATTTCTCCATCCATAAGTCATGCACCCAAAACACAAGTATGTTGACCATGAATTAACAATGTCTCACCTTTAGTGCATCAAGGTACATAATGTAATACCCGGAATTTTCATGGACTTAAGATTTCTCTTTTTATTAGAAATTAGAAGTCCGTATGTTGTGTTATGAGGTGTTTTCATGAAAAATTATGAAGAACAATGTGAAATTCATAATTTTATTAGCCAAGGTTATAATTTTTTTCTTTTAATCGGCTATGAGACTCAAAAGAGGATGCCGAGCCTAATAACGGCATTTTGAGTCAAAAAGAAAGAAAAAGGATGAAATTTTACAAAAGTCAAAGGTTTGACCAAAAAGTCAAAGTTTGACCAGGGTCGGGTCAAAATGTTGACTTTGCAATATGATGAAATGCAGTATAAGAAGAGACTGTGAAGACTTTTTATGGTCAAGAAAGCAAGATCAAGCCTTAAAAACCACTATAGAAATCAAGCATACCGAGTTAAGAATTAAGGGCGAAAAGGTCTCCAAAAAAAATTGGAGAAAGAAAGTTTTTCGGTTCGATTCTACAAGGAAGAATTTTGGACCAAAATACGGAGCACAGTATTTGACATATCTGTGTGACACAAAGGAAAGAAAAATGAATTAATTTGGAGAAGTAGACAATAACCAAACAAGGCCTTAAATGAGTTAGTGGAAGATGACTTCATTACAATGACATCACTTCCCATTAAGGAGCTTGCACATGTGGAACTCCCCCACCCTCCATGAAATTCAGCAACCCCATGGAAAGACAAAGAAAAAGGCCTAAAATAAAGGGAAAAAGAGAAGGACAAAGCCATATTTTAAGGGCCAAAAAGGTGAACCAAGCAAGGACATCTTGCCCATGCCTATGACTCACCTTCCACTAGCACAAGCTAGCCATGTGGAGCTCTCTCCTTCCCCCTTATTTTCAGCAGCCAACACCCCTTTTTCTACATCAAATTTGGCAAGCCACATGGGAAAGGAAAGGAAAAGCCATAATGTAAGGAAGATGTCTCCTCGATGACCTCACAAGGTGTGAGCTAAGCAATGGGAAAGGAAAGGCTCACAACCCTCCACATCTCCCTTAGCTTTCCTCCCCCAAAATCTGGCAGCCAACAGCCAACAGCCCTTTGGCCCCCTCAATTTTTGGCAGCAGCTAGAGAAAAGAAGGGAAACAAGGACAAGCCACAATTCAAGGGAAAAGGCAAGAGAAAAGCCACAAAATTGGGACAAGCAATTGTGAGATCTAGTTTTTCATGTGACTAGCTTCTGTAAAGACTTGAATGTAAATAGTACATGCAATTTCATGAAAAAGCTTGTTTCAGAACTCTAATGTGTATTATGAGTTTTTATAGCTTAATAAAACTCAAAAATGACTGTTCGAAGAAGCAAATAGCCTTTTTGAACAAAAAGAAGTGAAATCGACTCGATTCTACAAAAGTCAAAATTTTGACCGAAAAAGTCAACTGTTGACCGAAAAGTCAAAGTTGGACCAAAATGGTCGAAATTATGACGGAGGAATTTTAAGATCTGCATTTTATGAAAAATAATGCAGGAACTAATTTTTATGACAGTTAGAAACTAAAACCACCTTAGAAAAATCAAGCACGCCACATTAAGTCACGAGGCAGAAGGATTTGAGAAAAGATCTTCGATCCGATTTTTTTGACTGTAATTATGAAAAATCCAAACTGTAAAATAATTATTACAGTATTGGAATTTAAATTTTTACAATCAAAGTTTCAAAGTTTTTATCCAAACAAAGCCTTAAATTTTAAGATATCTCATAAAGAAAATAATATTTTATTCTATGTGAGATGTGTTGGACCAATAGCAAGATGACAAGTGGCCTTTGCCAACTCACTATGAGTTGTCTTGCACCCTCCAATATCCGGACACCTAGCATGCCAAAGATCCAAAATTTTGCAAATTTTGGGGTCAAAATGGAATTTTGAAAGCTTGATTCTTGGCCTATAAATAGAAGTGGTTGCTATTCATTTTAATTCAAAAATGCAGCCAACCTCTTGCCCTTTTTCAGCTCAAGAAACCGAGAGAGAGAGAGTGAGAGATCAGAAAAATTTTTCAAGTCCAAGCCAACCATCTTGCTTCGGGTAGCTAGGAAACCGAGTGGAAGAAAAAGAAAATTTTTCTGCAGCCTCTAGCAGCCTTGTTGCCGTGGGTTTGGAGCAGGGGAAACACAAGAGAAAAACCAAATTTTGGGGTAAAAATTAGGGTTTGAGTTTCGGGTTTGTCTAGTGAGCAAGAGAGTGAGAATTGATCAAAGTTTTGGAGCTTGGTTCATACTCCAAGCAGCCCTCGGGTTTGTGGGAGAAAAGAGAGAAAAAAATTCGGATTTGGGGCTAAACTTTCTTGAGTAGCCGAGCAAGGAGAGGAGACCAAAAGGGGGCCAAAAATTTGATTTTTGGTGCGTGTGGAGTGAGCAGCCGAACCCTTGAACCAAGTGGTGCAAGCAGTTTTTTTTCGGGTACCCAAACCCTAGCCGAAAGTCACTTCTTGGAAGGTAAAATTTTTAAAAGCTTTTTGTCAAGTTTTAATGAGTTTTAAGCTTAAGATTTATGTGTATTTTTATGCAAAATTATTGTAAGAGCATAAGCTCCTATGTATGTTTTATTGGCTGCCTTAGATGTGCTTGTGTGCTTAGTGCTTGGTTAGGTTGATTCTAGGTGTGGTTTGGTTTGATTTTATGCTCATAAATTATGCTATGTGCTTGGTTTGCTAGATTGGCATGTTAGGGTTTGAATTAGGTAATATGTCCCCAAATTAGGTTATTTAGTTTTGTGCATGTATGTTATGTTTTTATGAACCAAATGCATGAGATTGTGTGATGTATGCTAAGTTAGAGGATATGCAACCCTAGGTTAGTGAGTTCGGATTTTTGGGTTGCAAAGATCACATGGGCTGTATGATAGGGTTAAGGGATGTTAGATGCGCTGCATGCATGATAACTATCTCCCGATGTGGGCGGTCGAGTTAGAACCCGCGACTTAGGACGTAAAAAATAAATGTAAGAACCAAAACTAGCTCTCGGGTTCCAGGGAGCAGTTTCGGTAAAACACGGATTACAGGCCTTTAGAGGCCGAATGGGCAAAAAGTTAAAACACGAAAGTTGTAGACTAGGTTGTTTCCTAGCGGCCATCGCGGCCAGTTTTCCAAAATAAGGCCCCAACAGCCTTCTTTTACAAGAAAACCCGTAAGAGGTCTGTGAGACTCGGATTTCAAAGTTAACATCGTTTTCGATTAAAAACTGGTACCAATCGGTACAGAATCAGAAATTTCTCAAAACATTAAAGTTTTAGAACTCTTCGAGGGCTAGAACTTTCGTGAAGGAAATGTTTTCAAATTCAAAAGCGATTTTTAACTATAAACTGAAATGCCAAAACTGCGCAGGAATCCAAGAATTTCTGTGCAAGATTTTATAGACCCTTACTAGGAAAAAACGTTTTTCACACTAAACACGTTGTTTCAAGTATGGAAACTGTCCCAAAAGCAGTTTCCGACCCCCAAATATTTTATGAAATTATAAGGCAAGATTTACGAATTTTTACGAAAAAGTTGACAAGATAAAATTTTAAAAGCTAAGTGTTTTTATAAAGTAGGAATGGTAAGCTAAGATTTTTAAAGAAAATGGTTTCTAAGTTAAGGTTTTCAAAGCAAATGGATTTTAAGCTAAGTGTTCAAAGAAATGTTAGGACGTATGATAACCGGGAAATTATACCCGAGTTATCGGGACTTAGTTCCCACAATCCTAAAGTAAGCCGAATAGGGATTTATGTTAGAGATCACAAGGGTTAACCTTGGTTGACCCATAAGTTGTTGATCAAAGCTCAAGGGTTGATGTTCATCTAACCCGACATGTTTATATACGGGCTAAGTGTATGAAATGGATATCCAACGTATCTTTTTAGATCACGATATATGATCTATAAGACTACTAAGGTAGTCACCCTTTATGTATGCATGGTTTATCTTTAGGGGGGACATATCACCGAAAAACCCACATGAATTAGATTAGAAATCTCATGTACGTCCTTCGATCGAGCAGGAGGAATTCTTCAGTTAAAGCTCGAAGAGGAGTAAGACAAGCAGCACACGGATAGACGGTAAGTACAACACCGTCTACAGCATAAGCTACTAGTATATATTACTAGATGTCTATGATGTGTTATGTGCTATGTGTTAGATAACATGTATGCAATATAATTATGTTATGTATGTGATTATTATGCTAGGGCATAAAATAATAGAATTAAAAAGGTGACAACGGAATGTATGTTCACTAATAGTAAGAATAAGTAAGTCAGTAAGCAATGTGTCGTTCCACCCACGCCAGGTTGGGTTGGACTGTGGGTTGAGTTGGATAAGGTTTGGCCGCCCCAACCAATCCATAGTCGCGCGCCGGTTACGAACACACGAGGTAAGGGCCCATAATGAGTAGAGATAAGAAAGCATAACATGGTCAATACTTGCTATGTGTGTATCCTGTTTATGCTATATTTTCTTTACGGCTTAAGAGTTGTACTTACTGAGCTCTAGCTCACTGTTTGAGTTTATGCTGTAGGTAAGGAACCAGCTATCTGAAAAAGATGCAAGATGGAGTAGCGAGCCAAGGGACTGTGAATGAGTGGATTGTGGGTATCGCTACGTGTTTTGTGATTTTATGTAAATTATGAGATATTTTATATTAACTGGTAATTAATATATTAGTATGCAAAAACAGTATTACTTTATGTTTATAGTGTTTTGCCAATGCTATAAAAAAAAAAAAAAAAATTTCCGCTGTGTTTTTCAATCACTGTCTAAGTTTATATTATGAATGTATGTTAGTAAGTAAGGTAACGGCCTACGCTAGGTGGGTCGTTACAAGAGTTGGTATCAGAGCGGTTCCCTTGCGACACGAATTCACAGTTACCTGACATCGCCTCCATCATTGCAAGTAAGTTTAGATTTCTTTCTCATATGCTATATGGTTTTTATGCAATAGTGTTTATGGTTATATTACGTGATATAGACGCGGTATCATGGACACGACGCAAGCGAAGAAGGATCGGAATGTTGTAGTTTCTTTTTACCGATCGCAGCCTCAGTACTTCGACAGCACCAGACGATCAGTATCGATCAGTATATGGCTTCATGATATGGAGCAGATCTTCACGATGTGTCACATCGAGGAGCACTTACAGGTCACCCTAGCCAGCCGATGTCTGATTGGTGATGCTAGGATATGGTGGGTTACATTAGGAGAGCCGCAGCTACCTAGCCGTACTTGGGCACACTTTCGTGCAGCCGTGGTGAGCAGATATGGTCCACTTCCAGCACAAGGAGCTGATGAGCCGATGCGTGATCCCGCGATATACAAGGACATGCGACTTACTCGCTATCAGATGATGTCACAGGACTGGCATGCCTATCCAGGGGAGACTATGGTCCACTACTGTTGGAGATTCCAGGAGACGATGCTTCCTTACATTCCCCAGGATATACCAGAGCCCGAGTTACAGGCGTTGATGCTCCTACGTAACGGAGTACCGACACACATCAGACAGTCCGTTCCATCACCCCGCCGTGAGATGACCGTTGGTAGCTTCACCGATGACATACTAGCAGCAGAGACGATAGCCCAGACCATACCTGCCGCTGATCATACAGATGAGGCCCAGGATCCCGTTGCTGACGACGCTGGGGATGAGGATCCGCAGTATGAGGTAGGGCCCGAGGATCCGCAGTACGAGGTCGGACCCGAGGAGCCAGTACCAGAGATGCCTGCCCAAGGGGCAGAGGACCCGATGGACGCGGAGGACGCCTCAGATGATGATGTCATACCGATAGATCCACCGGAGCAGGAAGACCCTCCCGTTGTCGACATTTCTAGTGACGATGAGGATGATATGGATGACGAGGATGATCCTGAGGAGTTTCCCCTCGACGATCCCGACGAGCCAGCGGATGATGACGCGCCTGCACCCGTAGTAGTCCTTTCCGATACCGACACGTCCGCGAGCACCCTCGACGACACCGTTTAGACTAGGGCCGATTTCGCGTTTTGTTTTTCTTTTGTAGGACGATTATAGTATATGTATTCGGATATTAGGTTGTACATATATGTAGGATGAGAAAGTGTTAGACACTTCCATCCGAAGTTCTGTCCGTAAGTATGTAAATATGTACAGTATGATGTATTTTGAAGTATATAAGGTATGATGATGTACTTTTGCTCATTGTACAAAAAGAGACCGTGTGTTCACGGGATATATGGAAAGCTATGTTATGATGTCACATGTTATGTTAAGTATGTATGCAGTATGATAAGTTGATATGTTATTATGTTATGATATGTATGCTGATATGATGATATGTATGGAATGTATGATAAGTTTATTAGCTTATGATAATGCCTGTTTCCGATAGTAGGAATATAAGCATGGTACGAACAAGAGGAAACGCAGCCGCAGATCCGCCCCAGCCGGATCTAGTGACTCTGATGACGAATTTGCAACAGCAAATGCTGCAACAACAACAAGAAATGGCTAGATTCCGCGAACAGTTAGAACGTATGAATCCAGCACCCCCAGCCCAAGAAGCTCCACAGCCAGTTCCCCCAGTGGTACCTCAGGTACCCAACGTTCAACCAGAAGTCCCTCCGTATGTTCCGATGGCACCAGCTGCCATGCAAGTAGATCCGCCAGTGATACGGGAAGACCTGCTGTATGAACGTTTCAGAAGAATGAAGGCGCCCAAGTTTGAGGGGCCTACAGATCCAATGGCCGCGGATAATTGGCTTATAGACATCCAGGTCATTTTAGACTTCATGAGGCTGACAGAGCAGGAGAAGGTACTGTGCGCTTCCTTCGCTCTTAAGAAGGACGCTAGGCATTGGTGGATTACAGTACAGATGCGGAGAGACGTTACTGCTATGTCCTGGCGAGACTTTGAGGATGAATTCCGTTCCATGTACTACAACCGAGAAGTCCTTGCCGTACAACAGGACGAGTTTATAAACTTCCGACAGGGATCCATGACAGTTTTGGACGCCATCAGAAGATTTGAGCAACTGGCTCGCTTATGTCCAAAACTGGTACCGAATGAAGAGGAGAAGGTGTGACTGATGATGAGGATGTTCCGTACCGACATCGCGAAGCAAGTCAGTGCCGGAAGTAGTCCACCTGAAACAGTGTCAGACTGTGTTAGCAGAGCTGTCAGAGCTGAGTACTGGATTAATCGGGACAAGGAAGCGAGAGCCCAGATTTTCAAGTCCAGGAAGGAAGAGAAGTCTGCTGCTAAGTCGACACAACCTCGTCAGAATACGGAGTCAAGTAACAGAGGACAAGCAAGCAACCCCGGTCAGAGTCCCAAGCAGTCTGGGAAGAACAAACGGAAGGGGAATTTTAATAACCAGGGGCAACAGAAAAATTTCCAACAGAAGAGGAGCAACCGGGGTAATGATGGTAACAATGTCACCTACCCTACATGCGAGACTTGTGGGAAGAAACACCCAGGAGTCTGTAGGAAGGGATCCAATGCTTGCTACATCTGTGGTAAAGAGGGACATTTTGCGAAGAATTGCCCTCAGAATAACCCGCAACCGCAGTATCAAAATCAGCAGCCACAGTATCAGAATCGCAACTCCAACCAACGGCAGATACACGCAGTACAAGCTAGGCTTGAGGGACCTGCGACAGTGATAGGCAGACTGGAAGCCCCAGAACCCCAAGCCAGGATCTATGCGTGCACGAAGGGAGATGCAGAAGCCGGAACATCACATGTGGTGACAGGTCAGATTTCTATCGCCACTTATGATGTGATTGCACTATTCGATTCTGGCGCTACGCATTCGTTCATATCCTTGGAACTTGCTCAGAAGTTAGGAGACAGTGTTAATAGGATAGGACAACCCTTCAGTGCTTCTTTACCATCTGGTGAAATTTTGTGGTCCAATTTCTGGATCCAAAATGTTCCTGTTATCATCAATGGCAGAGAATTAGATGTAGATCTCATCGCAATCAAACTCCATGATTTCGATGTGATCTTGGGGATGGATTTCTTAGGCAGACACGACGCTAGGATTGACTGCCGAAGACGTCGGATAACGTTCAACCTAGGCGAGAAGGATGAGTTTAACTTCCATGGGCAATCTCGGAATTCCACCACTAAGCTCGTATCAGCTGTAAGAGCCTGGAAGATGTTAGCTAGTGGATGTCAAGGATATCTAGCGAACATGGTGGATAAGAAGCAAGAAAAGGAGTTGAGGCCAGAAGACGTTCCCATCATCAGAGAATATGTGGACGTGTTTCCAGAAGAATTACCAGGACTGCCGCCAGAACGGGAGATTTCGTTCGAGATCGAGTTACTACCAGGAGTAGCACCGGTATCGAAGGCACCGTACAGAATGGCACCTGCAGAACTCAGGGAGCTTCAGATACAGCTACAAGAGCTTTTGGACAAGGGATTTATCAAGCAGAGCCACTCTCCGTGGGGAGCACCTGTTTTGTTCGTAAAGAAGAAAGATGGATCGCTACGTATGTGCATCGATTACCGAGAGCTGAACAAGATCACGATTAAGAACAAATATCCTCTCCCATGGATAGATGATCTGTTCGACCAGCTTAGGGGAGCGATAGTATTTTCGAAGATTGACTTGCGATCAGGCTATCATCAACTTCGGATCAAGGAGTCAGATGTGTCCAAGACAGCTTTCAGAACGCGTTATGGGCACTATGAATGTAACGCCCCACCTAGCGTAGGCCGTTACCCTTACTTATTTTCATACATACATGCTTAAACTTGCTTACATACTTAGCTTGAAAACACAGCGGATTTTTTTTTTTTTTTTTTTTATATACAAACTATGTACACAAACTCGAAACATTGTTTTTACGCAAAACATATATACTACTACTTATAAAACTGTTCTTGTCTTTTGTACATGTTTACCACACAAAAGGCGTAGCGGCTCCATATACCACGATTTTACATTTGCTTGACCGCTACTCCCCATCGCATCAAGATCAGCTAGCAGGCGACTTACCTACAGCACAAACTTAAAACAGTGAGCTTGAGGCCCAGTAAGTACAACTCCTAGGCCGTGAAACAAAAAGCAACAATATAACTCTAACAAACAATAACTTAGCGCAACATATCATAAACATAGCACACATACAACGTACATAGCATACTTAACATACATAGCATACTTATACTTATCATAAATCACTTAGCATGCATAGGTCATCTTATGCTTCATTATCTTTCATTATAACTTATGGGCCCTTCGTCTACGTGTTCGTATCCGGCGCGCGACTAATGAATTGTCTGGGGCGGCCAAACCAATTCCAGTTCAATTCATAGTCCGACCCGACCTGGTGCGGGTGGTACGACACGGTATTTATTCTGTTACTTGAACTTGCTTACGTGTGAGCATACATTTCTTATGTCTGGGTTCTTTCTTATCTTATCTTTACTTAGCATATATCCATATACTTAGCATATAACATATAGCACATCATCGAGTCTAATCCTATTAGCTCGTGCTGTAGACGGTGTTGTACTTACCGTCTATTCTTTTAGTTGTTACGCAGATCCTCGTCCAGGTCCTGCTGCAAAATCCCTCCTGCTTGATGGAAAGTTGTACATCAGTCCTTCAACTCCATTCTATCGTATGTTGGTACTATCCAACATTTCTACGGATTTTCGGCTATATGTCCCCCTAACGTAAAGCCTCTTGTAACCCAAAAAGGGTTATTTGAAAAATCGTGTTGTATACTTTGCCCGTTTTGAAAAACATCGGGTTAGGTCGATCACCTACCCTTGGGCTTGTATAAGAACTCGTTATCTTTGTTGGTCAACCGAAGTCAACCTTTATGTGAGCTATGGTCAACCCTGTCGGGTCAACTCTGGGCCTTGGGGCGAGGCCTGGTAACTCGGGGTCTGAATCCCGGCTACCATGCGTTCTACATTTTCTTTTCAAAACTTAGCTTAAAATTCCTTTGACTTGAAAACCTTAACTTAAAAACTTTTTCATAAAAACTTAACTTAAAACTTAGCTTTCTTAACTTGTCTTCTTAAAAATTTGCGTGAATCTTAGCCTAATTTTTCATAAAGTGGTAAGGGGTCGGAAACTGCTTTTGGGACAGTTTCCGTGCTTAAAACAACGTGTTATGTCCGAAAAATAATTTTCTTAAGTTGGTTCTACAAATCTCGGGTACAGGACTATGTTGAACCCTGCACCGTTTTCAGATTTTAGGTTGTGGTTAAAAATCCGTTTTGATTCGGAAAAAGTTTTCTTCACGAAAGTTCTAGTCCTTGAGGAGGTCTAAAACTTTCGTGTTTTACACATTTTCAAATTCCTTACCGTTTGTAGTCAGTTTTAAATCAAAACCGAACTTGTCTTGAAAACTGGGTCTTCTGACCCACCTACGGTTTTTCGCATAAAAGTAGGCCTTTGGAGCCTTATTTTGGCAAAGTGCCCGCGTTACCCCCTAGTAAACACCCTAATCTACAACTTTCGTGTTTTACGTTTTGGCCAATTCGGCCTCTATCTCCAAACTGGGACGTTTTCCCGAGACCACTCCCAGTGAACCCGAGAGGCAGTTTCGGTTTAGTCAAATTATTACGGCCTAAGACGTTGGTTCTAGCTCGACCGCCCACTGCGGGAGTTAGGTTCAAACATGCAGCGCGTCTAACGTTCTCTCATGGCTAGCCAAGCCAATCTCACGAGCTCGTGCAATCCACAAACCCGAGCCTAAATTGCCTAGGGATTGCACGGTTCCACTAATCATGCATACACTTAATCAACTAGCATACTTACTTCATAAAACTTAAACCATACAAGAATACAGAAAATTAATCTATGGGGACATAAAGCCTAAAAACCCTAACATGCATTCTAGCATCAAACAAACATAAAATCACATGCAACCAATAGCAATTAACCGGCCAAGGCAGCCTTGTGGTCCACCTAACCACTCGGCTAGCCTCCCTCGGCCACACAGCCACCTGCACACACGGCCACCAGCCAACACACGCACAGCCGCCCGCACACGCACACGGCTGCACCAGCCAAGCACCCGGCTGGTCTCACCAGCCCACTCGGCCACCTGCACTCGGCACACACACGCACACACACACAGCCACACACATCCGGCTGTACTAGCCAAACACCCGGCTGGTCTCACCAGCCCACTCGGCCGCCTGCACACACGCACACACAGCCCACGGCTGGCCAGCCAAGGCACTCGGCCTCCCTAGCACACACCCGGCACAACACATACAAGCACATAGGGCAGCAAAAATAAAACATACACATGGGCTTATGCCCTTACATCCCTTGGCACAAAATACACATAAATCAAACTTTAAAAATTAATTTAAAAAACTCAAGAAATCGTTTGAGAATTTTTACCTCAACTTGGTGTGTTTCGGCCCTTGGGGTTTGGACAAACCGAATGGCTCCTAGCTCACCCCCTTGGTCCTATGGTTCGGCTGTTACTCCTAGGTGCACCAAGCACCGGATTTTTGGCTCCTTGGCTGGTTCCTTGGCTTGCTCGGCCACCAAGGTTCACTTGGCCCCAAAACTGAAAAATTTTTCTCTCCTCCCTAACTCACACCCGAGAGCCCACTAGAGGCAAAATCAGCCTCCAAAAATTCACTCAAGGCCACCCTTGGCTTGGCTAACTCACCCGAATCCTTAGCCCCAATTTTTCTCCTCAAAAAAATTTGGTTTCTCTCCCTCGGTTTCCCTGTACCAAGGCACGGCAAAGGGCTGCACAAGCCACCCGAAATTTCTTTCCCTCTTTCTTTCGGTCCCCCTAGGCTACCCGAAGGTTGGTTGGGAGTTTTGGTTCTCAAAATTCCGAACTCTCTCTTGGCTTCTCTCTCTCGGATTTTGAGTGGAGAAATTGCAAGAGTTTTGCTTGTGTTTTGTAATTAAAATGAATTAATTGAAGGGGTATTTATAGAGCTTGGAGAACAAGCTTCCAAGAGCCAACTTTTGGCTCTTGCTCTCAAATTGCCGACCATGGGTGGGAGACAACCATGCATGAGTTGTCTTGGACACATGTCAAGAGTTAATTGGGCCAACACATCTTAAGGATAAGAACAAACTTGTTCTAGAAAAATCTTGAACAAAAACTGTATTTTTGGACTGAAAATCTTGAAACGTCGAGTTCAAAAATTTAAATTCCAACACTGTAAATATTATTTTACAGTTTTTGGATTTTTGACGTGCCGTCGGGAATTCGGGTCGAAAAATCTTTTTCTCGTTTTCTCAAGCCCTTTTTGCCCTATGAGCTTAGAAAAATCGCCGGATTTTAAAATCGAGTATCCGAAGTCTCATTTTCATTACCTGTTAATAAAAATGAGTTTCGGTAATCTTTTTGCGCGAAAAACTGATCTTAAAATTCATAACACTCAATTTCGACTATTTTGGTCAAACGTTGACTTTTCGGGTCAACGGTTGACTTTTCGGTCAAAATTTTGACTTTTCATAAAATGATCAGTTTTCACTTCTTATCGTCCGAAATATCAGTTTTAAGCCTGTTTAGGCTATAAAAACCCACAAAACATATCTGAAAGTTCTGGACTGAACTTTTTCATATAATTGCATAAACTGCACATGTTTAATTCTTTACAAGGAATTAGTAGTCATGAAAACCAGATATTACACCAGCGGCTCGACCACGTGGCCCCGTGACTGGCCACAGGGCCCCGTGACTGACCAGCGGCTCGACCACGGGGCCCCGTGACTGGCCAGTGGCTCGACCACAGGGCCCAGCGGCTCGACCAGTGGCTCGACCACAGGGCCCAGCGGCTCGACCACAGGGCCACGCGACTGACCAGCGGCTCGACCACAGGGCCCAGCGGCTCGACCACAGGGCCACGCGACTGACCAGCGGCTCGACCACAGGGCCCAGCGGCTCGACCACAGGGCCACGCGACTGACCAGCGGCTCGACCACGGGGCCCCGTGACTGGCCAGCGGCTCGACCACAGGGCCCAGCGGCTCGACCAGAGGGCCACGCGACTGACCAGCGGCTCGACCACGTGGCCCCGTGACTGGCCACAGGGCCCCGTGACTGACCAGCGGCTCGACCACGGGGCCCCGTGACTGGCCAGTGGCTCGACCACAGGGCCCAGCGGCTCGACCAGTGGCTCGACCACAGGGCCCAGCGGCTCGACCACAGGGCCACGCGACTGACCAGCGGCTCGACCACAGGGCCCCATGACTGACCAGCGGCTCGACCACAGGGCCCCGTGACTGACCAGCGGCTCGACCACGGGGCCCCGTGACTGGCCAGCGGCTCGACCACAGGGCCCAGCGGCTCGACCACAGGGCCACGCGACTGACCAGCGGCTCGACCACGGGGCCCCGTGACTGGCCAGCGGCTCGACCACAGGGCCCAGCGGCTCGACCACAGGGCCACGCGACTGACCAGCGGCTCGACCACAGGGCCCAGCGGCTCGACCACAGGGCCACGCGACTGACCAGCGGCTCGACCACAGGGCCCAGCGGCTCGACCACAGGGCCACGCGACTGACCAGCGGCTCGACCACAGGGCCCCGTGACTGACCAGCGGCTCGACCACAGGGCCCCGTGACTGACCAGCGGCTCGACCACGGGGCCCCGTGACTGGCCAGCGGCTCGACCACAGGGCCCAGCGGCTCGACCACAGGGCCACGCGACTGACCAGCGGCTCGACCACGGGGCCCCGTGACTGGCCAGCGGCTCGACCACAGGGCCCAGCGGCTCGACCACAGGGCCACGCGACTGCCAGCGGCTCGACCAGGGCCCAGCGGCTCGACCAGAGGGCCACGCGACTGGGCAGCGGCTCGACCAGTGGGCCACATGACTGGGCAGCGGCTCGACCAGGGGCTGACCAGAGGGCCACATGACTGCCCAGTGGCTCGGCCAGGGCAGTCATGGGCGTGGCCGAGGCCTTGGCTTGCTTGGCCAAGGCCACAAGCGCATGCATGCGCACAGGCAGAGGCTCCCCACGCCCACATGGGCGTGGCTGGTCCAGTCAGTGGCTCCCTCGCCGCCCGCGGTGTTGCCGAAATGACTTTTTTCACCAAATCGTTTTATTTTTCCACTAAACCTGCCCATGTTATTGCTCCTAAATTCAATTTAGGATTTTTAGGACCAAACCCAACCAGCGGAAGGAAATTCCGAGTTAGAAATTATTTTTTATGATTTTCGGAAGTTTTCAACTTTGGAAAATAAAAAAAAATAGCAAACGTTATCCAAACGATCTGAAAATTTGCAGAATCCATATTCACATTATTCTTAGCTTGCCTGCAAAAAATCAGGTCAAAATTCCAAGTGTAGCTATGTGAACCAGGGTGATACCTCCTCGGAAAAATGATGTCTCCTAGTGCCCAGCCACAAAAAGCCCAGAATGCTCTTTAGGGGGGGTGCTCCTGTCAGCCCCCCCTACCCCCTGGCCAGGCTGGCCGCCCAGGCCCCCACGCGTCCCATGGGCGCGCGGGGGACGGGGCGAAGGCTGAAGCCAAGGGGTTACCGCCGACGGCCGTCCACCTCCGGGTGTGGCGCCGGCGGCGGTGACAGGGCCGCCGGCACCGGCCGGCGGCAGCGGCGGCGGCGGCGGCGGCGGCGACGGCGGAGACGACGACGACGGCGAGGATGGCGACGCCGGCGACATCTCCGGTGATGATTCCGGCGATGGCGCCGGCGGCGGAGGAGGAGCCGGAGACACCCACGGGGGCTATTTTTCCAAGCCGAATAGCCCCGTGACGCCCGTGGAAGGCCGTCCGAGCCAGGATGGCAGGCTTGAGGGTTTGTTGGGGGAGACCTAAATGTCCCCCGACGGCCTACGCGGGGGAGGCCGTAAGGTCCCCCGAATGCGGGGTTATTCTTGCAAGCCGAGTAGCCCCTTGTCCCGACGGTTGGCTTGTCGGCTTGGGCGGGGGAGGCCGAAATGTCCCCCGACGGCCTATGCGGGGGAGGCCATAAGGTCCCCCGAATGCGGGGCTATTCTTGCAAGCCGAGTAGCCCCTTGTCCCGACGGTTGGCTTGCCGGCTTGGGCGGGGGAGGCCGTAATGTCCCCCGAATGCGGGGCAATTCTTCCAAGCCGAATTGCCCCGTGATGCGCGTGGAGGGCCGTCCGAGCCAGGATGGCAGGCTTGAGGGTTTTTGGGGGGAGACCTTAATGTCCCCCTACGGCCTACGCGGGGGAGGCCATAAGGTCCCCCGAACGCGGGGCAATTCTTCCAAGCCGAATTGCCCCGTGATGCCCGTGGAGGGCCATCCGAGCCAGGATGGCAGGCTTGAGGGTCCGTTGGGGGAGACCTTAATGTCCCCCGATGGCCTACGCGGGGGAGGCCATAAGGTCCCCCGAATGCGGGGCAATTCTTCCAAGCCGAATTGCCCCGTGACGCCCGTGGAGGGCCATCCGAGCCAGGATGGCAGGCTTGAGGGTCTGTTGGGGGAGACCTTAATGTCCCCCTACGGCCTACGCGGGGGAGGCCATAAGGTCCCCCGAACAAGGGGCTATTTTTCCAAGCCGAATAGCCCGGTGATGGCCGTCCGCCCGGACGGTAGGCTTGCGTGTAGGTCCGGATGGGCCGTTGGCTTGGGCGGGGGAGGCCATAAGGTCCCCCGCATGGGGCTACTTTTTCAAAGCCGAGTAGCCCCGAGATGGCCGTCCGCCCGGACGGTAGGCTTGCTTCTTTGCCCGAAAGGGCCGTTGGCTTGGGCGGGGGAGGCCATAAGGTCCCCCGAGGAAGGGGCTATTTTTTCAAGCCGA
>CM046376.1:21861255-21919481 GCA_025413485.1 Ficus microcarpa
TAATATCACAAAACTCGTAGCGATACCCATTATCCACTCATTCACAGTCCCTTGGCTCGCTACTCCATCTTGCATCATTTTCAGATAGCTGGTTCCTTACGTACAGCATAAACTTAAAACAGTGAGCTAAAGCTCAGTAAGTACAACTCTTAAGCCGTAAAGAAAGTATAACATAGACACAACATACACAGAGCATGCATTGACCACATTATGCTTTCTTATTCTTATTCATTATGGGCCCTTACCTCGTGTGTTCGTATCCGGCGCGCGACTATGGATTGGTTGGGGCGGCCAAACCATATCCAACTCAACCCACAGTCCAACCCGACCTGGCGCGGGTGGTACGACACAGCACTTAATGACTTACTTATTCTTACTATTAGTGAACATACATTCTGTTGTCACCTTTTTAATTCTATTATTTCTTACCTTAGCATAATAATCATATACTTAACATAATTTATATGGCATACATGTTATCTAACACATAGCACAGAACACATCATGAACATCTAGTAGTATATACTAGTAGCTTATGCTGTAGACGGTGTTGTACTTACCGTCTATCCGTGTGTCGCTTGACTACTCCTCCTCGAGCTTCAACTGCAGAATTCCTCCTGCTCGATCGAAGGACGTTCATGAGATTTCTTAATCTAACTCATGCGGGTTTTAGGTGATATGTCCCCCTAAAATAAAACCATGCATACATAAAGGGTGACTACCTTAGTAGTCTTATAGATCATAAATCATGACCTAAAAAGATACGTTGGATATCCTTTTTATACACTTAGCCCATTTATAAACGTGTCGGGTTAGATCAACACCAACCCTTGGGCTTTAATCATCAACTTATAGGTTAACCCTTGTTGATTACTAACATAAATCCCTATTCGGCTTACATTAGGGTTTTGGGAACTAAGTCCCGACAACTCGGGTATAATTTCCCGGTTATCATGCGTCTTAACGTTTCTTTGAAAACTTAACTTAGAATCCATTTGCTTCAAAAATTCTAACTTAAAAACCCCTTTTTCATAAAAGACTTAGCTTTTAAAACTTTATCTTATCAACTTTTTCGTAAAAATTCGTAAATCTTGGTCTATAATTTCATAAAATGTTTAAGGGTCGGAAACTGCTTTTGGGACAGTTTCCATACTTGAAATAACGCGTTTTGTTCGAAACACGTTTTTCCTAGAGTGGTTCTATAAAATCTTGCACAGAAATTATTTGATTCCTGCGCAGTTTTGACATTTCAGTTTATAGTTAAAAATCCCTTTTGAATTTGAAAATGTTTTCTTCACGAAGGTTCTAGCCCTCGAAGAGTTCTAAAACTTTCATGTTTTATAAAATTTCTGATTCTGTACCGATTGGTACCAGTTTTTAATCGAAAATGAGGTTAACTTTGAAATCCGAGTCTCACAGACCACTCACGGGTTTACTTGAAAAAGAAGGCTGTTGGGGCCTTATTTTGGAAAACTGGCCGCGGTGGCCGCTAGGAAACACCCTAGTCTACAACTTTCGTGTTTTAAGTTTTTGCCCATTCGGCCTCTAAAGGCCTGTAATCCGTGTTTTACCGAAACTGCTCCCTGGAACCCGAGAGCTAGTTTTGGTTCTTACATTTATTTTTACGTCCTAAGTCGCGGGTTCTAACTCGACCGCCCACATCGGGAGATAGTCAACATGCATGCAGCGCATCTAACGTCCCTTAACCTAACCATACAGCTCATATGATCTTGCAACTCAAAAATCCGAACTCACTATCCTAGGGTTGCATATCCTCTAGCTTAGCATACATTCACACATATTATGCACTTGGCTCATAAAAATCATAACATACATGCACAAAACTAAATGACCTAATTTGGGGACATATTACCTAATTCAAAACCCTAACATGCCAATCTAGCAAACCAATCACATAGCATAATTTATGAGCATGAAATTAAACCAAACCACACCTAGAATCTACCTAATCAAGCATTAAGCACACATGCACATCTAAGGCAGCCAATAAAACATACATAGGAGCTTATGCTTTTACAATAATTTTTGCATAAAATACACATAAATCATAAGCTTAAAACTCATTTAAACTTGGTAAAAAGCTTTTAAAAATTTTACCTCACAAGAAGTGGATTTCGGCTTAGGGTTTGGGTACCCGAAAAAAAACTGCTTGCACCAATGACTTCAAGGGTTCGGCTGCTCACCCTATATGCACCAAAAATCAAATTTTTGGTCCCCTTGTGGTCTCCTCTCCTTGCTCGGTCACTCTAGGGTTTCTAGCCCCAAACTGAAATTTTTTTTACCTCTTTTCTCACACAAACCCGAGGGCTGTTCCAAGGGTGATTCAAACTCCAAACTTGATCCAAAACTCACTCCTTTGCTCACTAGACAAACCCGAATCTCTAACCCTAATTTTTCCCTCAAAATTTGGTTTTTCTCTTGTGTTTCCCCTGCTCCAAACCCACGGCAACAAGGGCTGCAAGGCTGCCAGAAAAATTTTTTCTTTCTTCCACTCGGTTTCTAAGCTACCCGAAGCAAAGATGGTTGGCTTGGACTTGAAAAATTTTTCTGATCTCTCACTCTCTCTCTCTCGGTTTCTTGAGCAGAAAATTTGCAAGAACTTAGTTGCATTTTTGAATTAAAGTGAATAGAGAACACTTCTATTTATAGGCCAAGAAAGAACTCTCAAAAATCTTATTTTGACCCCAAAATTTTCAAAATTTTGGACTTGGAGCATGCTAGGTGTCCGGAGTTTGGAGAGTGCAAGACAACTCATGGTGAGTTGGCATAGTCCACATGTCACCTTGCTATTGGTCCAACACACCTCCCATAGAATAAAATAATATTTTCTTTTGAGATATCTTAAAAATTTAAGGCTTTGTTTGGAGAAAAACTTTGAAACTTTGATTGTAAAAATTTAAATTCCAATACTGTAATTATTATTTTACAGTTTGGATTTTTCATATTTACAGTAAAAAAAAATCGGATCGAAAGTCTTTTCTCAAATCCTTCTGCCTCGTGACTTAATGTGGCGTGCTTGATTTTTCTAAGGTGGTTTTAGTTTTCAACAGTCATAAAAATTAGTTCCTGCATTATTTTTCATAAAACGCAGATCTTAAAATTCTTCCGTCATAATTTTGGCCATTTTGGTCAAACTTTGACTTTTCGGTCAACAGTTGACTTTTTCGGTCAAAATTTTGACTTTTGTAGAATCGAGTCGATTTCACTCCTTTTTGTTCAAAAAGGCTATTTGCTTCTTCGAACAGTCATTTTTGAGTTTTATTAAGCTATAAAAACTCATAACACTCATTAGAGCTCTGAACCAAGCTTTTTCATGAAATTGCATGTACTATTTACATTCAATTCTTTACAGAAGCTAGTTACATGAAAAACTAGATCTCACAGGCAAGTCCATTAAGACACTTCGATCGGATCGAGGTGGGGAATACCTGTCGGATGAGTTCTTAGGATATTTGATAGAGAATGGGATACAATCCCAGTTGACTGCACCTGGTACTCCTCAGCAGAATGGTGTAGCTGAGAGAAGAAATAGGACCCTATTGGATATGGTCCGGTCTATGATGAGTTATTCCACTTTACCTTTATCATTTTGGGGGCACGCCATACAAACTGCATGCTATCTTCTGAATAACGTTCCCTCCAAATCGGTTCCTAAAACTCCTTATGAGTTATGGACGAGTAGGAAACCTAATTTGAATCATATTCAAATTTGGGGTTGTCCGGCACACGTCCTGGATAAGGAAGCGAAGAAATTGGAGTCACGATCAGAAGTGTGCTTGTTTGTTGGCTATCCAAAAGGGACAAAAGGTGGTCTGTTTTATAATCCAAAGCAAAATAAAGTCTTTGTTTCAACACATGCAACGTTCCTGGAGGAAAGTTACATGGAAGACTTTAAACCTCGTAGCAAAGTAGTGCTTGAGGAGATGACTTCGGGTTTGGATGTTCCTAAAGTCACAGAAAACCCTGCGGAAAAATCACTAAAGAATCAACAACCACAGGAGCTTTGTCGTAGTGGGAGGGTTATCAGGGAACCTGAAAGGTACATGTTCAGTGGTGAAGTTTATGAAGCAGAATCCATAGAACATATTGATGATCCGGCTACATACAAGGAAGCTATGGAGGATGTTGATTCTAGTCTTTGGCAAAAGGCCAAGAAGACAAAGTATGCAAGTTGCTTAAATCCATTTATGGATTAAAGCAAGCATCTCGTTCTTGGAATATTAGGTTTGATCAAGCGATCAAAACTTATGGATTCGAACAAAACATTGATGAACCATGTGTTTATAAATGTATCAAGAACGAGAAAGTGGTGTTCCTTGTACTCTATGTGGATGATATATTGCTTATTGGAAACGATGTGGCAATACTATCATCTATCAAAGTTTGGTTAGCCAAACAGTTTGACATGAAGGACTTAGGAGAAGCTAGTTATGTTCTTGGTATTCAACTCTTTAGAGATAGAAAGAACAAAACGATAGCACTCTCCCAAGCTTTATACATTGATAAAGTACTTGAGAGGTTTTTTATGAAAGATTCCAAGAAAGGTGCTCAACCTTTCAGGATTGGAATCAAACTTTCTAAAGATGACTGTCCCAAGACATCGGAAGAAAGGGAGCGTATGAAAAATGTACCTTATGCATCAGCGGTAGGTAGTCTTATGTACGCTATGTTATGCACTAGGCCTGACATTTGTTTTGCGGTTGGTATGGTAAGTCGATATCAGTCGAATCCGGGACCGAACCATTGGGCTGCGGTCAAGCATATACTCAAGTATCTACGGAGAACGAGGGATTATATGCTAGTGTATTCCGGTCAGGACCTTGTTCCCATAGGATATACAGATTCTGATTTTCAATCAGATCAGGATTCAAGGAAATCGACTTCAGGATCTGTCTTCACCCTTGGAGGTGGTGCCGTTGTGTGGAGGAGTGTTAAGCAATCTTGTATTGCTGACTCGACCATGGAAGCCGAGTATGTGGCAGCCAGTGAGGCATCAAAGGAAGCGGTTTGGCTCCGCAGGTTCCTTAGTGACCTTGAGGTCGTTCCTGGTATGGATAAAGCTATGGTGCTCTACTGTGACAACAGTGCAGCAGTAGCTAATACCAAGGATCCTAGACATCATAAGAGGAGTAAGCACATTGACAGAAAATATCACATTATCAGAGGCTTTGTTGAGAGTGGAAATGTGACGGTTTGCAAAATCGCATCAGAGGACAATCTTGCTGACCCGTTCACGAAGACTTTGGTGGCCAGAAGATTCGAAGAACACGTCGAAGGCATGGGGATGCGTAATATGTCACATTTACTCGTTTAGGGCAAGTGGGAGATTGTTGGGATCTATAGGTGCCCTAAGGATAGAAAATCTTAGGGATTTTCTGTAAATATGACATTTTGATATTAATAAGAGGAAATTATTCATGGTTAATAAGTTGTGTCCTATTTACTTTCATTTGTTGATTGTATAATTATTTTGAGCAAACATAAAATACTCCTAGGCTGTTGGTAATATATCGAATTACCATATGTATACGGGGTATGCATAGAAGACGTGGTAATTTGATAACAGTCTAAATAAATAGTCCGCAATCAACGGAATAAGATTTGGGGATCTTATTCATGATAAGATTGTAAAGGTTGTCTACTTCCTTGGAGGGATGGTTTGTCTTGACCATCGGATAGGTTCCGAGTAGAAACTTTAATGTATACCAGTATTGAGGTATGACATTGGACTAGACCTAAAGTGTTAATTGATTCGGTTTAATAATTCCGTTTATAAGAATCAATGATACTTTGATTATCATCCTGCATTAATCTTAATCCTGAAATGATTACTTGAGTTCGCATCCATGACTTATGTACTTTGATGCACTAAAGGTGAGACACTGTTAATTCATGGTCAACATACTTGTGTTTTGGGTGCATGACTTATGGATGGAGAAATCAAGATTCATAGATACGGAATCCATAGCTATCTTAATGATAGTAAATGTTATCTACTTAAAGGTATTATTCGGGGATTGAAAGATAGTATAACAAGATCTTGGCCATCGATTTACTTTGTGTTCTCTGGTGGTTTTCCAATTGTATGGTTTTACAATTGGTGGTTCTTTCAATGGAGAATAATTGAACTTTAAGTTAAAATGATTGAAAAGGTAAAACGGAAAAAGTCCTTAATTCAATCATGGATAACATATGGGGATTAAGCAAGCGATGAATAAATCATGGAAGAAGCACTACGTAAGAGAGCTTTCGTAATACGGTATGTAAACAGGAGTTCAGCTTCAAACTTTTAGTGGAATAGTTTTGAAGTTGATAATTGATGGATAATTAATCTGGGATTAATTTTTCATAATTATAGGAGCCTCTTTACATATTTCCATCGGGTCCCTCTATTAGCTTATATAGTTCCACGAAGCGTCTCGGGATTTGTTCCTAATGAGATCGGTAAATTGTAAATGGAATTTTGTAATGTCTATTAAGACATGGTACTCTCTAACATGCAATCCAGAAAGGATTAGACATGTGAAATTTGTAGACAAATGATTTGTCAACATGTGATTGGTTAATTTGAATTTTGAAAATAAGATTGTGTTTGAATTTTGGAAAACAAAATTTTTCTCTCCTAATTAAAAGTGGTGCACGTTTTTTAATTGTATGGAGGGAAGAAAATTTTGTTTCAAAATTATTTAAATATATTCCTAACATTTAATTATTAATTGGTTTAAATAATGGAGATTATTTCATGAATTTTTCTTTCCTAATTAAATAGGTGCCTGGTTTTTGCGAGGAAAGAAAATTTGAAATATTTCATTAATTTAAACTAATTAATATGGATAATGTTTATGGAAAATATTTATTCAAATATGTGAATCCTATTTAAATTCGAAAAGGTTTAAAAGAAGTTTGAATCTAGATAGGACTAGGATCTTTTGACTAGTCTAGATTCTTGATTTAAAATTTAAACCATCAATCAAGATTTCTCTCACTTTGTGGCCGAATTTTAAAGGGGATTTCCTCTTGAAAATTATTTTTATGTTCAATGAATCTAGCCCTAAAGTTGTATGATCTTTTGGTTCAAGATTTATCCGGAAAATAATTATTAATTATTTTTCAAGTAGGAGATAAATTTTGAAAAGGATTGGAATACTATATAAAGGCTAGGAGTTCTTGAAAAACTAATTTTTGATTTTTTTAAGGAGAAAAACGTTTTTTAATAATAAAAAAAAATTTGTTTTTCTTCCACATCAAAAATTCGGCTTTCTTGTGAGAGAGAAAAGGAAAGAAAATTCCATTGAATCAAAACTGCGAGGAAGGTTAAATCGAGTGATAATTTTTCATAAGAGGTTAACCGGTTCTTGTTTTGTAGTTTTGAAGAAAGAAGTTAGATCAAATTCTCAACGAAAATCATCGGAATTGAGAAGGAGGGATCTAGACTTCGGAAAGTATTACCGGTCGCTTGGATTCATAGAACGTGTGCCCACACACACTCTG
Source organism: Ficus microcarpa (assembly GCA_025413485.1). Taxonomy (NCBI): domain Eukaryota; kingdom Viridiplantae; phylum Streptophyta; class Magnoliopsida; order Rosales; family Moraceae; genus Ficus; species Ficus microcarpa. The sequence goes on from CM046376.1 coordinate 21,868,768, forward strand.
AGACATGGAACTCGAGAATAGTAGAGAAGACACGTTGGTCAAACGCTCTAGCAATTCCGGAATCCAAGAAATAAGGTACGCTTGATCATGAATTAATTTATTGTTATATGCATCATGAGCTTCTTTTCCGGAAACGGCATAAAATTTTTAAAACTTCCGCAGCGCCGTAACTCCAATACCGGATCCGATTTTTCCAACAAAAATGGGATTTCCATAAGTTAAAGGAAAATGAAATTTTTCATGAAGAGTTGGATTTTAAGGTTCGGAATTGAAATTCCACGTTTTTCCAAGAAGTAAAGAAAAGGATGATTTTAGCCAAGTATTTTCAAGATTTATGAAGTAAGAGTTTTTACAAGCAAAGTTAATGGATTTTTGGAAGATAGTTATATAATGCTTTCCAAAAATCAAGAAATGGAGTTTTAAGGTAAAAATGGGTAAACAAGCCGACAACGAAGAGTAACCGGAATTACATCCGAGTTACTGGGCTAAGCCCATAGCCCAACGTTTAACCCAAAAGGAGGTTGACCTTAGTTGACCATATGTTGACTTGGGTTGACCAAGAATTGACTTTAGGGTTACCCAATATAACCCTAAAGGATACCAAGATTAATGAAATGGGCTAAGACCTAGGGTTATTGAAGAGATAATAACCCAATGGATTATGAACCAAGAAAAAGTAAAGCATAAGCCCAAGATGAAGGAAGTGATCAATCAGGTTTACAAGAGATATTAGAGGGGACATACAACACACACATCTAGGATTGCTCATAGATGTTGGTTAGGATACCAACATCATATGTCGAGATTTATGGTAAGATAAGTTAATCTTATCTTACACCTCCTTTGAAACAGAAATAGGAACCTGTTGAGATATCGCGAGGAATGTTACGTCAAGTGCGTAGGACTTAAGGTAAGTACAAACCTCACATGTGGTATGGAAAATAGTAATGTATGTTCAAATATGCAATGCTATGTTTAAATGTTATGTTTTCAAGGATTTTATGCTTTAAATGTATCATGTTTTAATGAGGCCATGATTTAAAGAATTTTAAAGAATGCCATATTTTAACGATGCCATGTTTTAAAGCGGCCATATTATGTTAAAATATGTCATGTGCATTATAAGTTATGATTTTGTGACATCATAAGGTATATTCACTAATGATAAACCACTTGGTAAAAATACACAAGTAAAGTGTCGTACCAACCTCCCCCAAGGTGGAGGATTTTTATGTTAAAGTTATGGATTCGCCTTCTCGTTGATGCGGGAGGGTGTAATCACTTATGTTTTTCCTAGGGCAGTTAGGGACCTTGCAAACCCTAACTGTATCTAGAGGCGCACTATATGTTAAGGATACGTACACTATGGGGCCCATATGAAAGATAAGTACAAGTTAAAAGGAAGTGCATAAATGGACATAAATGGTTCATGCATATGTTTTCTGATGAAGTATGTTTCAAGATGTTTAAATGAAAATGTTTTGTGAGATTTAAGTTTGAACTTGCCAAGCGCAAGCTCATCAGATATATTCCATTCTGCTGGTAGAGATAAAAGGCTTGTAGCCTTACTTGGTGGGCTTGGAGATGACGCAGCAAGTGAAGGGCGGTGTGGGATACCGCTACGCAATATTTTCCGCATTATGTTTAAGTTATGAAGTTTTCATGTATGTTAAGTATGAAGTTATGTATGTATGAAATGTCCAAAGTACAATGAACAATTTTAGTGTATGGGTTTCAAGTCAATATTTTAAAATGAAATCCAAATTATGAAGTTCAAAGAAAGTTTTAAAACGATGTTCAAAAGAAGTTTCAAAAAAAAAAAAAAATTTCCGCATTTTCAAAGTATAGTAAGTTATGTATGAAGGTGACGGTTCCGGCGCCCCGCATCCGCGCGGTCGGCCCCGCGTGGGTGTTAGGTGGGTGGTTCGGGGCGTCACAGAGTTTGATATCAGAGCGGTATCCTGCCAGCCTACTTCACTTCGCTTCACATCGTCTCCGCAACCGCCCAGGTAAGTTGAAATTTTTTTGTTAAGTGATAACCATAGTGTTTTTCATTTTATGGGATCACATATGATATACATATGTATTTTCCCTAACCCTAGAAACTACCATGATGGGTATGTAAGAGGGTAAGCTTATGATGATGATGATGATGATGATGATGATGATGATGATGTAAAGGATTAGAAGCTAGAAATAGAAATTGGTTCGCCGTGTATACGAACGAACCAAAATTTGCAAGAGTCTAATCTTGCAATTATAGAAGCTAAGTTATGATTGAAAAAAAGTGGATAATACCTTAATTTGGGAATAGCAATTAGGCATATGCCAATATGAGTTAGATGCTACCAATGGGAATTGGTATGTCATAAGAATGATGATGATATTAATAAGGTTGAGATTGACAACAACCTTTTAAGCAAAAGAAATTATGTGATAATGGGAAGTTTTAGATATTCCCTAGAGCTAAGATTATGCCTGTATGCTTTAAGGAAATGCTAAAGGCAAGAAGAGAAGTTTCTGCTGGCTAATAAATGTAAAGAGCTAGTTGAATCAAGTATGTCTTCGATTGCATCACTCGGACAGAAAAATGTTTTCAATAATATTATTTATTATTATTTTCCATGAATAATAATATGGAAGATATTTAAAGAAGTTATTTTTACGTATGGTGCTTGATCTTATGCGACATTAGAACCAAATCATGTTATGTAATGTAAAATACCAAATCCTTGAGGAGTAAATTTTTCCAAGAAAGGGGTCTTTGGCCAAATCCTTGAGGAAGAAATTCTAAGAAAGGGGCCACCATGTTATGAAAGATGGCCAAATCCTTGAGGAAGAAATTCCAAGAGAGGGGTCACCATAAAAGAAAGGGGTTCTAATAGCATGAGGTTAACACTGTACTAAGAGGGTCCTCAGTTTCAAGTAAATTGAAAGAAAAATATTTTCAATATTTGCTTAGCCCTAAAGTAATGTTAAAGAAAAGTATCTTAAAAATGAAGATACGATGTATTTTTCAAGTATGGAAAAGCTATATGATATAATATGCTTTTCAAAATTGCAAGTTATATGATAAATTTGCTAAGAAATTTCATGAAAATGGTTCTTGTGATGCAATAGGAAGAGATGATAAGTAAGAAAGTATGATGAACATGATGAAAGTAAGCATGAAAGTATGAAAGTACGAGACTATGAGGTATGAAATAAGATGAAAAAGAAGTAAGATTATGGTGCTGTATAAAAGATATGAGCCCATTAAAGTGTTAAAAATGGGAACATGAACAGACCATTATGGATTTCTAGTGGATTTTGAGAAAAACCACTTAGAATTATCCGATTTTCGAGGACGAAAATATTTTAAGGAGGGTAGGATGTAATACCCGGAATTTTCATGGACTTAAGATTTCTCTTTTTATTAGAAATTAGAAGTCCGCATGATGCGCTTTTATGATATTTCATGGAAAATTATGAATCACATGTGAAATTCGTAATTTTATTAGCCAAGGTTAGAATTTTCTTTTAATCGGCTATGAGACTCGGAATAAAATGCCGAGGTTGGTGAACGGCATTTTGAGTCAAAAAGAACGAAAAGGAAAGAAAAAGGATGAAAAAGGATGAAATTTGAAGAAAGTCAAAGGATTGACCAAAAAGTCAAAGTTTGACCAAGGACGGGTAAAAAATGTTGACCTCGAAAAATGATGAAATGCAGTGTAAGAAGAGACTGCAAAGACTTTTTATGGTCAAGAAAACAAAAATAAGCCATAAAAACCACCCTAGAAATCAAGCACACCGAATTAAGAATTAAAGGACAAAAAGGTCTCCGAAAAATTGGAGAAAGAAAGTTTTTCGGTCCAATTTTACACGAAAGAACTTGGACCAAAATATGGAGCACAATATTTGAAATATTTGTGTGACACAGAGGAAAAGAAATGAATTAACTTGGGAGAACAAAAAGTAAGCCAAACATGGCCTTATGTGAGCCAAGCATGTGAGATTTTTCTAGAAGATCCTAGAAGTTTTTTTTGGACCAACCATTGAATGCCACATGCCCCCTTTCATCCCCCAAAATATTCGGCCAACTAGAAGGAAAAGAAGGGAAAATGGTTTGGTTTTGGTAACTAAGTGGCCATTCAAGTCTAACCAAGCTAAGGACAATGACCCATGGCCAACCAATCAGCCATCTCCTCCCCCAAAAATCTGGACACAAGACAACCATTCTCCCTTTTTTGCTTCATCAAGTTCGGCCACAACAAGGAAGAAAAGAAAGAAAAGAAATTAAGGACAACAAGGCATGGAGTAAAGCCATGAATTAAGAAAAAGTAATCACCCTTTGCATGCCACATGTCCCCTTGCTTCCACACATTTTCGGCAGCACAAGCAAGGTGAGGACATGGCTGCCACATGCCCAGAAAATCCGGACAAAAAGGCAGTCCAACCTCCCCCACTTCTTCCATCACTTTCGGCAGCAGCCCACATGCCCTTTGTGCTCTTCCATTTTCGGCAATCACATGGGAAGGCAAGGGAAAAAGGTGTGACATCACAATACCACCAAAGCAAGCTAACCTCTTCCTCTTTTCTCCACAAAAACCGCTGCTTGTCCCCCCACTCCATCCATCACTTTCGGCAGCAGCAAGAAGCAAGCAAGGTGAAGGTTAAAGCCAAAAACCAAGGGATAAAGGTGTCCTCCCTTTTGCCCCAAGGTTCAGCAGCTCCCCCTCTCATTCTCTGCCAGCTTTTCAAGACAAAAACCGTGGGAGAGAGAAGGAGGAAGAGAAGTGTGACGCCTCGAACCACCCACCTGACACCCACGCGGGGCCGACCGCGCGGATGCGGGGCGTCGGAACCGTCACATTCATACTTCATACTTACTTTACTTTAAAATGCGGAATAAAAATTTTTTTCTTTTTTTTTTTTTCTACTTACTTTTTTTTTTTAAACTTCTTTTGAACATCGTTTTAAAACTTTATTTGAACTTCATAATTTGGATTTCATTTTAAAATCTTGACTTGAAACCCATACACTAAAATTGTGCATCTTACATTGAACATTTCATACATAAATAACTTGGCTTGATACTTAAACATACATAAAAACTTCATAACTTTAAACATAATGCGGAAATCATTGCGTAGTGGTATCGCACACCGCCCTTCACTCGCTGCATCATCTCCAAGCCCACCAAGTAAAGCTACAAGCTTTTTATCTCAACCTGCAGTATGGAATATATCTGATGAGCTGATGCTCAGCAAGTACAAACGCGATCTCATAAAAACATTTCCATTTAAACATCTTGAAACATACTTCATCGTAAAACATATGCATGAACCATTTATGTTCCATTTATGCATTTCTTTTAACTTCTTTATCTTTCTTATGGGCCCCATAGTGTACGTACCCTTAACATATAGCGCCGCTGGATACAGTTAGATGGGATTGCAAGTCCCTAACTGTACCCAGGAAACATAAGTGATTACACCCTCTTACATAAACGAGAGGGCGAATCCATAATTTTAACATAAAAATCCTCCACCTTGAGGGAGGTTGGTACGACACTTTACTTGTGTATTTTTACCAAGTGGCTTATCATTAGTGAGCATACTTTATGATGTCGCTATATCATACATACTTAACATTTCGTTCATAAAACATAGCATGGCATCTTTAAAACATGGCATCTTTAACACATGGCATCTTGAAAACATCTTCAAAACATGACATCTTTAAAGCATTTCAACATATCTTGAAACATAGCATATTTGAACATACATATTATTTTTCCATACTACAGGTGAGGTTTGTACTTACCTTAAGTTCTACGCTCTTGACGTAACATTCCTCGCGATATCTCAACAGGTTCCTATTCCTGTTTCAATCAAAGGAGGTATAAGATAAGGTTAACTTATCTTACCATAAATCGTGACATATGATGTTGGTATCCTAACCAACATCTATAAGCAATCCTAGATGTGTGTGTTGTATGTCTCCTCTAATATCTCTTGTAAGCCTGATCGGTCACTTCATTCATCTTGGGCTTATGATTTACTTTTTCTTTGTTCATAATCCATTGGGTTATTATCTCTTCAATAACCCTAGGTCTTAGCCCTTTTCATAAATCTTGGTATCCTTTTGGGTTATATTGGGTAACCCTAAAGTCAACTCTTAGTCAACCCAAGTCAACATGTGGTCAACTAAGGTCAACCCCCTTTGGGTTAAACGTTGGGCTATGGGCTTAGCCTAGTAACTCGGATATAATTCCGGTTACCGTTCGTAGTCGGCTTGATTACCCATTTTACCTTAAAACTCCATTTCATTATTTTTGGAAAACATTATATAATTATCTTCCAAAAATCTCATTACTTTGCTTGTAAAAAGCTCTTACTTCATCACTCTTGAAAATACTTGTCTAAAATCATTCTTTTCTTTACTTTTTGGAAAAATGTGGAATTTCAATTCTAAACTCTTAAAAATTCCACTTCTCTTCTTGAAAAATCTCATTTTCCTTTTTAACTTGGAAAATCTCATTTTTCTCTTTAACTTGAGAGCTTTGGGTGAATAATCCCAGAAACTCTAAAAATTCGTTTTCTTAAAACGGGACTTCAGAAAATCATTACGGACTGAAAATCGCCATTGGAACGATTTTCGTAGTCAAAATAACATTTTAGAGACACTTAACATTTTTCTAGAAAACGTTTTTGTAAACCATGTGCTGGAAATTCTCGGATTCCCTGAGCACTCTACGTAAAACCAACCCAGATTAAAAATCCATTCATTTTCTGAAAAACTTGTCTTCACGAAAGTTATAGCTATCAAAAAATTCTAAAACTTTCATGTTTTTCACAAAACCCAGTTCTAGCTAGATCAGTACCAGTTTTCGTTTGAATGTGGCTAATCCTGAAAAACGGAGTGAAACTGGCTCCAGGAGTTAGCCACGGATTTTCATAAAAATGAAGGCCTTTGGAGCCTTATTTTAAGATTCTGTCCACGTTGCTCTCTAGTAAAAGTTGTTCCAAACAACTTTCGTGTTTTAACTTTTAACCTGTTCGGCCTCTAAGGGCCTGATATTTTCTCTTTCCCGAAACTGGCCAGTTTCGACTCCGAAATGGCAGTTTCGGTTGTTAATCCGGTGTTACGTCTTAGTTTGCGGATTCTAACTCGACCGATCACATCGGGAGCTTAAACATACATCAAGCAATGTGTCTAACGTCCCATGCATACATTCTTGTCCATACATCACACCCATGCAGCCCACAAAACGTCCTTGGCTGCATGGTGTTCTTATCCTTGCATCCTTTAAACTAGCATCACACACACAACCTTATACAAGCAGCCATACATCCATTGCTTGGCAGATTTTGTGACCAAAACTTAGGGGACTTAAATAACATATCTAGCATGCATCCTATCAATTTTTCATGCATAAAAATTATGCAAGAAACATCATAAAACAAGCCAACCAAACCCTAATCCCTATCAAGCACATACACCAAATCAAGGGCTGAAAAAAATAACTTGGACTTATGTCCTTACAAACCCATCTTAAACCATCATAAAAATGCTTATCTTGAGCTTAAATCCAAGATTAGTTTAAGAGGTTACCTTAACCCAAGTTAGGGTTTGAAAATCCCCTTTTTTTTCTTCTTGGCTCATCACCCACGGATTTGGCTCCTCCATGGGATCCGAAATCCTCCTCTTGGCTCACAGATTTTTGCAAGAAAAATAGAAATCCAAGACACTTTGGTTAGCTCTTTCTTGCTCATCAAAACCGAGCTTTACAAGATGAGAAATCTAAGTTTTTACTCACCTTTTTCCTTTCTCCATGCTCACGGATTTTTGCTCCAAGAGGCACCAAAATCCTTTCCTCTTGGCTCCTCTTGCTAGAACCGAACTTCATCATGGTTTACCCCATAAAATTTTCCAGATTTTCTCTCTTTCTTTCACTCCTCTAACTCACGGATTTGTGCCCATAAATAGGTCTCCATGGCTCACAAATTTCTTTCCTTTCTCTCCTAGAAAAGCCGAACATCACACATGCACACCCTTAGATTTTTTTCTTGATTTCTTCTCCTCTTTCTCTTGTCCAAAACCGTGCACCCCTTTGAGATGGAGTACCCAACATTTCTCTTGGAATCTCTCTTTCTCTCTTTCTCTCTCTAGCTGCCGAATATCCCAAGGAAAACACAAGAGCTTTGGCTTACTTTTTCTTACAAAAAGCACAAAGGATGGAAGGGTTTTCTTTGATTGATTGGAGTAGTTGGTTGCTTGCCTTAAATTAAGGCTTTATGTCATCTCTCTCTTTGTGCTTATTGCTGCCGAACTTGGGAAGGGAAAAAGCAAGAGTTTTGGCTCATTCTTTTAATAAAAGAGCATGGGGAATGGGAGGTTTTCTTTGATGGACAAGATGGCTAGGAGTTGATGGTGCCTTGTCCTTAATTTAAGGCTTATGTCTCCTCCTTTTCTTGTGTTGGCTGCCGAAAGTTCCATGGGAAAAGGCATGGGGTTTGACTCATTTTTTTAACAAAAATGACTAGAGAGTGAGAGGACTTGATGGACAAGAGTGGTTGCACCTTTTCCTTGATTTATGGCTTTATGCCTTGTCCTTTGCTTCTTCCTTTCTTTTTCCATTGAATTGCCGAACTTCATGGGGAAGCCAAGGGCCATTGTGTGTCCGGATTTTTGGGGGATTACAATTACAAGGGCTGATTGCTTGGTCATGGGGAGGGCTAGTTGCAGCCGAAATTCTTGGAGAAACAAGGGGACAAGTGGCATGCAAAGGGTGCACACTTTTTCCTCAAAAAATGCCTTTATGCCATGTCTTTCTTTTCCATCTTTTCTCATGCTTTTCTTTGTGATTTTCTTTTCTTTCTTTTCTCTTAGATTGCCGAATCATCAAAGGGGAGGTATGGGCTGTCTTTGGCTGACTTTATGGAGGACAATTGGCACTTAATGGGTGATGGAGAGGACACCACACTTTTTCCTTGATTCAAGGCTTTACCTTTGTGCTTTCTTTTCCTTGTTTTCTTTTCTTTCTTTTCCTCCATGTAATTGCCGAACTTGATGAAGCAAAAAGGGGGAGTCCACATGTGCAACATTGAGTTGGTGGAAGGTGATGTCAAGGTGTTGATGTCATTTTCCACTAGCTCCCACAATGCCTTGTTTGGCCATTTTTGTTCTTTAAAATTAATTCCTTTCCTTTCCTTTGTGTCACACAGATATTAAAAAATATTGTGCTCCATAATTTTGATCCAAAATTCTTCCTTGTAAAAATTGAACCGAAAACTTTCTTTCTCCAATTTTTCGGAGACCTTTTTGCCCTTTAATTCTTAATTCGGTGTGCTTGATTTCTATGGTGGTTTTTACGGCTTATTTTTACTTTCTTGTCCATAGAAAGTCTTTGCAGTCTCTTCTTACACTGCATTTCATCATTTTTCGAGGTCAACATTTTTTACCCGTCCTTGGTCAAACTTTGACTTTTTTTTGGTCAACCCTTTGACTTTTTGGTCAACCCTTTGACTTTTGTAAAATTTCATCCTTTTTCGTTCCTTTTCTTTCCTTTTCGTTCTTTTTGACTCAAAATGCCGTTTACTAACCTCGGCATTTTTTTCCGAGTCTCGTAGCCGGTTTAAAGAAAATTCTGACCTTGGCTAATAAAATTACGAATTTCACATGTGATTCATAATTTTTCATGAAAACACCTCATAAACATAACACGCGGACTTCTAATTTCTAATAAAAAGAGAAATCTTAAGTCCATGAAAATTCCGGGTATTACAAGAAGAAGAAATCTGGAAAAAAATCTGAGGGTGATGCATGTGTGGTGTTCGGCTGTGCTAGGGGAGAAAGGAGAGAGATTTTGTGAGCCATGGAGACCCTTTTTTGGGCACAAAACCGTGGGTTGTGATGAGCCAAAAGAGGAAGGAAATCTGGAAAAAAAATCCATGGGCTTTGGGAGAAGGAAAAAGTTGAGTAAAAACTTGGATTTTTCATCTTATAAGGTCCGGTTATGATGAGCAAGAAAGAGCTAACCAAAGTTTCTTGGATTTCTATTTTCTTGCAAAAATCCGTGAGCCATGAAGGAGGATTCGGATCCCTTGGAGGAGCCAAAATCCGTGAGCCATGGAACCAAGGAGAAAAAGAGATTTTCAAACCCTAACTTGGGTTAAGGTAACTTCTTGAACCAATCTTGGATTTAAGCTCAAGATAAGCATGTTTATGGTGATTCAAGATGGATTTGTAAGGACATAAGTCCAAGTTTATTTTCAGCCCTTGATTTGGTGTATGTGCTTGATAGGGATTAGGGTTTGGTTGGCTTATTTTATGATGTTGCTTGCATGATTTTTATGCTTGAAAAATGGTTAGGATGCATGCTAGATGTGGTAGTAAAGTCCCCTAAATTTTGGTCACAAATCAGCCCTAAGGCAGTGGCTGATTTGGTTGAAGAAAAATGATGAATGTGATGCTTGTTCATGAATGCAAGAGCAAGACACCATGCAGCCAAGTCTAGGGTTTTCGGCTTGTGTGGGCTGCATGGGTGTGATGGATGGGCAAGAATGAATGTATGGGACGTTAGAAACATTGCTTGATTAATGTTTAGGCTCCTGATGTGATCGGTCGAGTTAGAATCCGCGAACTAGGACGTAAAACCGGATTAAGCAACCGAAACTGCCATTTCGGAGTCGAAACTGGCCAGTTTCGGGAAAGTGAAAATATCAGGCCCTTAAAGGCCGAATGTGTGAGATCTAGTTTTTCATGTAACTAGCTTCTGTATAGAATTGAATGTAAATAGTACATGCAATTTCATGAAAAAGCTTAGTTCAGAGCTCTAATGTGTGTTATGAGTTTTTATAGCTTAATAAAACTGAAAAATGACTGTTCGAAGAAGCAAATAGCCTTTTTGAACAAAAAGGAGTGAAATCGACTCAATTCTACAAAAGTCAAAATTTTGACCGAAAAAGTCAACTGTTGACCGAAAAGTCAAAATTTGACCAAAATGGCCAAAATTATGACGAAGGAATTTTAAGATCTGCATTTTATGAAAAATAATGCAGGAACTAATTTTTATGACAGTTAGAAACTAAAACCACCTTAGAAAAATCAAGCACGCCACATTAAGTCACGAGGCAGAAGGATTTGAGAAAAGACTTTCGATCCGATTTTTTTGACTGTAAATATGAAAAATCCAAACTGTAAAATAATAATTACAGTATTGGAATTTAAATTTTTACAATCAAAGTTTCAAAGTTTTTATCCAAACAAAGCCCTAAATTTTTAAGATATCTCAAAAAGAAATATTATTTTATTCTATGAGAGATGTGTTGGACCAATAACAAGATGACATGTGGACTATGCCAACTCACCATGAGTTGTCTTGCACTCCCCTAGAATCCGGACACCTAGCATGCCACAAGTCCAAAATTTTGAAAATTTTGGGGTCAAAATGAGATTTTTGAGAGTTCTCTCTTGGCCTATAAATAGAAGTGTTTGCTATTCATTTTAATTCAAAAATGCAGCCAACCTCTTGCCCTTTTTCAGCTCAAGAAACCGAGAGAGAGAGAGTGAGAGATCAGAAAAATTTTTCAAGCCAATTCCATTCATCTTGCTTCGGGTAGGCTAGAAACCGAGTGGAAGAAAAAGAAAAATTTTCTGCAGCCTCTAGCAGCCTTGTTGCCGTGGGTTTGAAGCAGGGGAAACACAAGGGAAAAACCAAAATTTGAGGTAGAAATTAGGGTTAGAGATTCGGGTTTGCTTAGTGAGCAAAGGAGTGAGATTTGATCAAAGTTTTGGAGCTTGATTCTTGCTCCAAGCAGCCCTCGGGTTTGTGTGAGAAAAGAGGGAAAAAATTTTCAGTTTTGGGGCTAGAAACCCTAGAGTGACCGAGCAAGGAGAGGAGACCAAAAGGGAGCCAAAAATTTGATTTTTGGTGCGTGTAGGGTGAGCAGCCGAACCCTTGGAGTACTTGGTGCAAGCAGTTTTTTTTTTCGGGTACCCCAAACCCTAGCCGAAAGTCACTTCATGTGAGGTAAAATTTTAAAAAGCTTTTTGTCAAGTTTAAATGAGTTTTAAGCATGTGATTTATGTGTATTTTTATGCAAAATTTTTGTAAGAGCATAAGCTCCTATGTATGGTTTATTGGCTGCCTTAGATGTGCATGTGTGCTTAGTGCTTGATTAGGTAGATTCTAGGTGTGGTTTGGTTTAATTTCATGCTCATAAATTATGCTATGTGATTGATTTGCTAGAATGGCATGTTAGGGTTTTGAATTAGGTAATATGTCCCCAAATTAGGTCATTTAGTTTTGTGCATGTAAGTTATGTTTTTATGAGCCAAATGCATGAATGGTGTGATGTATGCTTAGCTAGAAGATATGCAACCCTAGGTTAGTGAGTTCGGAAATTTTGGGTTGCAAGACCACATGGGCTGTATGGTAGGGTTAAGGGACGTTAGATGCGCTGCATGCATGTTGACTATCTCCCGATGTGGGCGGTCGAGTTAGAACCCGCGACTTAGGACGTAAAAATAAATGTAAGAACCAAAACTAGCTCTCGGGTTCCAGGGAGCAGTTTCGGTAAAACACTGATTACAGGCCTTTAGAGGCCGAATGGGCAAAAACTTAAAACACGAAAGTTGTAGACTAGGATGTTTCCTAGCGGTCAATGTGACCAGTTTTCCAAAATAAGGCCCCAACAGCCTTCTTTTACAAGAAAACCCGTAAGAGGTCTGTGAGACTCGGATTTCAAAGTTAACCTCGTTTTCGATTAAAAACTGGTACCAATCGGTACAGAATCAGAAATTTTACAAAACACGAAAGTTTTAGAACTCTTCGAGGGCTAGAACTTTTGTGAAGAAAACATTTTCAAATTCAAAAGGGATTTTTAACTATAAAATGAAATGTCAAAACTGCGCAGGAATCAAAGAATTTCTGTGCAAGATTTTATAGAACCCTATTAGGTAAAACGTTTTTCGAACAAAACACGTTGTTTCAAGTATGGAAACTGTCCCAAAAGCAGTTTCCGACCCCCAAATATTTTATGAAATTTTAGACCAAGATTTACGAATTCTTACGAAAAAGTTAACAAGACTAAGTTTTAAAAGCTAAGTCTTTTTATGAAAAAGAGATTTTAAGTTAAAGTTTTTAAAGCAAATGGATTCTAAGCTAAGTGTTCATAGAAAGGTTAAGACGCATGATAACTAGGGAATTATACCCGAGTTATCGGGACTTAGTTCCCAAAACCCTAATGTAAGCCGAATAGGGATTCACGTTAGTAATCACAAGGGTTAACCTTGGTTAACCTATAAGTTAAGAATTAAAGCCCAAGGGTTGGTGTTAATCTAACCCGACATGTTTATATGTGGGCTAAGTGTATGAAATGGATATCCAACGTATCTTTTTAGGTCACGACTTATGATCTATAAGACTACTAAGGTAGTCACCCGCTATGTATGCATGGTTTTAATGTTTAGGGGGACATATCACCTAAGACCCACATGAATTAGATTAGAAATCTCATGTACGTCCTTCGATCGAGCAGGAGGGATTCTGCAATTAAAGCTCGAAGAGGAGTAAGCCAAGCGACACACGGATAGACGGTAAGTACAACACCGTCTACAGCATAAGCTACTAGTATATATTACTAGATTTCCATGATGTGTTCTGTGCTATGTGTTAGATAACATGTATGCCTTATAAATTATGTTATGTATATGATTATTATGCTAAGGTAATACATAATAGAATTAAAAAGGTGACAACAGAATGTATGTTCACTATAGTAAGAATAAGTAAGTCATTAAGCGCTGTGTCGTACCACCCACGCCAGGTTGGGTTGGACTGTGGGTTGAGTTGGATATGGTTTGGCCGCCCCAACCAATCCATAGTCGCGCGCCGGATACGAACACACGAGGTAAGGGCCCATAATGAATAAGAATAAGAAAGCATAATGTGGTCAATGCATGCTCTGTGTATGTTGTGTCTATGTTATACTTTCTTTACGGCTTAAGAGTTGTACTTACTGAGCTCTAGCTCACTGTTTTAAGTTTATGCTGTAGGTAAGGAGCCAGCTATCTGATAATGATGCAAGATGGAGTAGCGAGCCAAGGGACTGTGAATGAGTGGATAATGGGTATCGCTACGTGTTTTGTGATATTATGTAAATTATGAAATATTCTATATTAACTGGTAATTAATATACTCAAACGTAAAACAATATTACTCTATGTTTATAGTGTTTGTGAATGCTATAAAAAAAAAAAAAAAATTTCCGCTGTGTTTTTCAATCCTAGTAAGTAAGTTATATTATGAATGTATGTTAACAAGTAAGGTAACGGCCTACGCTAGGTGGGTCGTTACAGAATGGGTTAAAAGTTAAAACACGAAAGTTGCTCGAAACAACTTTTACTAGAGAGCAACGTGGACAGAATCTCGAAATAAGGCTCCAAAGGCCTTCATTTTTATGAAAACCCGTGGCTGATCCCTGGGGTCAGTTTTCACTCCGTTTTTCAGGATCAGCCAGTTTCAAACAAAAACTAGTACTGATCTAGCTAGAACTGGATTTTGTGCAAAACAAGAAAGTTTTAGCATTTTTCGATAGCTACAACTTTCGTGAAGACAAGTTTTTCAGATTATGAACCAATTTTTAAACTGGGTTGGTTTTACGAAGGGTGCTCAGGGAATCCGAAAATCCAAGCACCAAAGTTTTACAAAATGTGTTCAAAAAAAAAATGTAAAGTGTTCTAACCCGTTATTTTGACTATGAAAACCGTTCCAATGGCGATTTTCAGTCCGTAATAAGTTTATGAAGTTCCGTTTTAAGAAAATGAATTTTTATAAGAGTTTTGGGATTATTCACCCAAAGTGTTCAAGTTGAAGAAAAAATGGGATTTCCATAAGTTAAAGGAAAATGAAATTTTTCATGAAGAGCTGGATTTTAAGGTTCGGAATTGAAATTCCACGTTTTTCCAAGAAGTAAAGAAAATGATGATTTTAGCCAAGTATTTTCAAGATTTATGAAGTAAGAGTTTTTACAAGCAAAGTTAATGGATTTTTGGAAGATAGTTATATAATGCTTTCCAAAAATCAAGAAATGGAGTTTTAAGGTAAAAATGGGTAAACAAGCCAACGACGAAGAGTAACCGGAATTACATCCGAGTTACTGGGCTAAGCCCATAGCCCAACGTTTAACCCAAAAGGAGGTTGACCTTAGTTGACCACATGTTGACTTGGGTTGACCAAGAATTGACTTTAGGGTTACCCAATATAACCCTAAAGGATACCAAGATTAATGAAATGGGCTAAGACCTAGGGTTATTGAAGAGATAATAACCCAATGGATTATGAACCAAGAAAAAGTAAAGCATAAGCCCAAGATGAAGGAAGTGATCAATCAGGTTTACAAGAGATATTAGAGGGGACATACAACACACACATCTAGGATTGCTCATAGATGTTGGTTAGGATACCAACATCATATGTCGAGATTTATGGTAAGATAAGTTAATCTTATCTTACACCTCATTTGAAACAGGAATAGGAACCTGTTGAGATATCGCGAGGAATGTTACGTCAAGTGCGTAGGACTTAAGGTAAGTACAAACCTCACCTGTGGTATGGAAAATAGTAATGTATGTTCAAATATGCAATGCTATGTTTAAATGTTATGTTTTCAAGGATTTTATGCTTTAAATGTATCATGTTTTAATGAGGCCATGATTTAAAGAATTTTAAAGAATGCCATATTTTAACGATGCCATGTTTTAAAGCGGCCATATTATGTTAAAATATGTCATGTGCATTATAAGTTATGATTTTGTGACATCATAAGGTATGTTCACTAATGATAAACCACTTGGTAAAAATACACAAGTAAAGTGTCGTACCAACCTCCCCCAAGGTGGAGGATTTTTATGTTAAAGTTATGGATTCGCCCTCTCGTTGATGCGGGAGGGTGTAATCACTTATGTTTTTCCTAGGGCAGTTAGGGACCTTGCAAACCCTAACTGTATCTAGAGGCGCGCTATATGTTAAGGGTACGTACACTATGGGGCCCATATGAAAGATAAGTACAAGTTAAAAGGAAGTGCATAAATGGACATAAATGGTTCATGCATATGTTTTGTGATGAAGTATGTTTCAAGATGTTTAAATGAAAATGTTTTGTGAGATTTAAGTTTGTACTTGCTGAGCGCAAGCTCATCAGATATATTCCATTCTGCAGGTAGAGATAAAAGGCTTGTAGCCTTACTTGGTGGGCTTGGAGATGATGCAGCAAGTGAAGGGCGGTGTGGGATACCACTACGCAATATTTTCCGCATTATGTTTAAGTTATGAAGTTTTCATGTATGTTAAGTATGAAGTTATGTATGTATGAAATGTCCAAAGTACGATGCACAATTTTAGTGTATGGGTTTCAAGTCAAGATTTTAAAATGAAATCCAAATTATAAAGTTCAAAGAAAGTTTTAAAACGATGTTCAAAAGAAGTTTCAAAAAAAAAAAAAATTTTATTCCGCATTTTCAAAGTATAGTAAGTTATGTATGAAGGTGACGGTTCCGGCACCCCGCATCCGCGCGGTCGGCCCCGCGTGGGTGTTAAGTGGGTGGTTCGGGGCGTCACAGTGCCGTTGTGTGGAGGAGTGTTAAGCAATGTCGTATTGCTGACTCGACCATGGAAGCCGAGTATGTGGCAGCTAGTGAGGCATCAAAGGAAGCGGTTTGGCTTCGCAGGTTCCTCAGTGACCTTGAGGTCATTCCTGGTATGGATAAAGCTATGGTGCTCTACTGTGACAACAGTGCAGCAATAGCTAATACCAAGGATCCTAGGCATCATAAGAGGAATAAGCATATTGACAGAAAATATCACATTATCAGAGGCTTTGTTGAGAGTGGAAATGTGACGGTTTGCAAAATCGCATCGGAGGACAATCTTGCTGACCCGTTCATGAAGATTTTGGTGGCCAGAAGATTCGAAGAACACGTCGAAGGCATGGGGATGCGTAATATGTCACATTTACTCGCTGAGGGCAAGTAGGAGATTGTTGGGATCTATATGTGCCCTAAGAATAGAAAATCAATATTAGGGATTTTCTGTAAATATGACATTTTGATATTAATAAGAGAAAGTTATTCATGTTTAATAAGTTGTGTCCTATTTACTTTCATTTGTTGATTGTATGATTATTTTGAGTAAACATAAAATACTCCTAGGCTATTGGTAATATATCGAATTACCATATGTATACGGGGTATGCATAGAAGACGTGGTAATTTGATAACAGTCTAAATAAATAGTCGGCAATCAACGGAATAAGATTTGGGGATCTTATTCATGATAAGATTATAAAGGTTGTCTACTTCCTTGGAGGGATGGTTTGTCTTAACCATCGGATAGGTTCCGAGTAGAAACTTTAATGTATACCAGTACTGAGGTATGACATTGGACTAGACCTAAAGTGTTAATTGATTCGGTTTAATAATTCCGTTTATAAGAATCAATAATGCTTTGATTATCATCCTGCATTAATCTTAATCCTGAAATGATTACTTGAGTTCATGTCCATGACTTATGTACTTTGATGCACTAAAGGTGAGACACTGTTAATTCATGGTCAACATACTTGTGTTTTGGGTACATGACTTATGGATGGAGAAATCAAGATTCATAGATACGGAATCCATAGTTATCTTAACGATAGTAAATGTTATGTCACGACCCCACTTATGGCCACCAAATCCACGCGATGTCTGACCACGCGAACCTGGGGTTGGGCTCGTAACATTACTTACTTACTTGTCTTGCTTGATTTGAAAATAATTAAGTTACCCAAATTTTAGAGTAAATTTTTTTTTTCTTCTTTTCTAAAAATCATCATTAGAAAACTTTTACTGCGGAAATCATAGAACTTTAACTCAAGTTAAATATAACTTAAAACTGCTTTTCTTTTATAAAACTCTTACTGTTTCTAATGTACTCACCGAGTACTGAGCTTTCACCTGAGCGGAAAGCTCCATACATACATAAACTGAAAACTGAAACATACATACATGCTGGAACATAATGAAAACACATTTTCATTTTAAACGCATTTCGGAAACCCCGTAGCAGTCCATACCCACGTTTCATATTCTGTTGTGCCATCTCTCCACAGCTTGTATCAGGAAGTGCCGGTAGGAAACTTACCTACAACATGAACGTAAGTAATGAGCCAAAAAGCTCAGTAAGCACAACGTCCTATCCGCATGCAACTAAATGCACAAAAACGTGAACCAATTATGATTTATTATAAAATCAATTATGGTCTCCTTACTGATCTTATCTTACTACTATACCATGTGTGTATGTACTTAGGTACATAACTATGTAGTGATTGAAGGTAGTCCGACCAAACCAACTTAAACCATGAAACACACAGTTTAACATGGAGTAGTGGAGGTAGTCCTTCTATATCAAGTCAAAACATGGAACATGCCGTTTAAACTTACCACGAAGGCAAAGTCAGTACAACACAACATGTCCTACTTAACTTATCTCATATCTTACCATCTGACTTATTTTTAGTGGACATGCTACATGATGCCATAAAATCTAACATAAACATAACATGCAACTGCATAACATACTCATACATACTACATGACATACTACATAACATGCTTAACTTCACATACATACATGAACATACTACATAACATGAACATAACACATACTGCATGCTTAACATGAAACATACTTAACATACTTACTGCATAACATAACATATCACACATTACATACTTAACTTATCTCATAAACATACTGCTTATCATCATAAACCGTAAAATCCTATTAATGATTTCTAAACATAACATATGCAAACAAACATGTTCATGCTGTAGGCGGAATTGTACTTACCTTTCCGTCCTATGTTCTTGCTTAATTGTCCCTTCTAGTGCTGTTCCACTCCTGGTACAGCTGCAGGTTCTGCCTGCTTAACAAGGACATGCTCTACTTAAACTCGTGAAAATGCTGGTAATCTAACCAACATGTTTACATGATCTTGGTTGTATGTCCCTTATGTGCAAAGCGTCTAACTTGGTTACCAACGGTAACCTAGCGTGCTAAGCCAAACTAAACCTCTAAGGATTGCTTATCTTAATCTGAAACTATCGGGTCATATCTGATAACCCTTTAGCTGAGCTTAGCGGTATCGCTTAGGGTTACTTTGGATAACCCGTAAGGATAAACTAACTCTATGCTATGAGTTAACCAAAAGTCAACTAAAGTCAACCTTGGTCAACTGCGATCAACTATGGTCAACCCTCTATGGTCAACCTTTCGGGTCTCGGGCTTGACCCGGTAACTCGGGCATAGCCCTCGGTTACCATTCGTGAACTAAACGTGAGCTGTAACTTTGCTTAAAAATCACTTTTCCATACTTGGAAAAACACTTAGGGAAAAATCCCAAAATTTCACTATTCGTGTAAAAATTCTTAACTTAATTCATAAAATCCAAACTCATGGATTTATGTTTCATAAAATCATTTTAGATTGAAAACCGTCCTTTGGAACGATTTTCATAACCAAATCACTTATTTGAAGTAGAAAATCAATTTTCTAAAAACACTTATTAAACTTGTGGTGCAGGAATTTCAGATTCCTTAAGCACCCTTCATAAAACAATTTTCGTTTTAAAATCGGTACGAAATCTGAAAAAGTTTTCTTCACGAAAGTTCTAGCTCTCAAAAAATGCTAAAACTTTCATGTTTTACAAAACTTCTAATTCGGCCTAGTTTCGTACCAGTTTTGAGTTGAAACTGGCTGACTCCTGGAACGAACTGGGTTTGGAGACTTAAAGGATTAGCCACGGGTTTTGGCATTTTTGAAGGCCATTGGAGCCTTATTTTGGAAAACGACTCGCGTAGCCCCCTAGAAAAAGTTGTTCTGGACAACTTTCGTGTTTTACGTTTCCCCAAATTCGGCCTCTAAGGGCCTGTTATTTTTCGTTTACGAAAACTAGGTAGATTAATCCGAACCCACCAGTTTCGTGCTTACTTGATTTTACGCGTCCTACTTTGCGGAAACTAACTCAACCGATCACTCGGGAGACTAAATGAACAACATGCACGTTAACTAACGTCCCACATGTGTTGACATGTCATCCCCCCGTGGTCATGCAAACCAAATCCGGACTACTTAAACCTAAGTTTGCATGTGTTCTAGGGTTTGCATAAACATGGATTTTGCATCAAATTAAACTAAACCGAATCTAGGTCTAACCTCCTAGCATACATGCCACACACGGCTGCACCTAGGGCAGGGACTTAATCAACCAATAAACCATGCAAACCATGCACTCATGCAAGCATAAAACATAGCACAACAAACATAAACCATACATAGCTAACTACTAACCATACACCCTAATCAAGCATCATATTCTTAGCCTAGGCATAACCAAAATAATGAGCTTAAGCTCTTACAATCATGCTTGAAAATACATCATAAATACCCAATTTAAAGCTTGAACCAAAAGCTTTAGGGTTTAGGGCTTTACCTCACATTTTCGGAAGTTGGTTCCCTTCCTTGGAGCCGAACTCCCACGCTTGCTCTTGGCTGCTCTCTGCAGCCGAATTCTCCCCACCAAAGGGGCTCCAAATTTCCAGCCATGCATACACAAAACATACACATAAATATCCATGAAATCTTGCATGGAAATTTAACTTAAAATTCAAGGATTTACCTTGACTTACCCATGGTTTAGGTTAGGGTTCATGGACTGAAATTCCATCTCCCCCTTTGGCTGCCACCGTCCACTGCTTTGGCTCCCAAATTACACCAAAAATTTTCACCATCCTTGGTGAATCTTCTCAGCCAAAGCCGAACCCTTGGCTGCCCAATACCCATGAATTTTCCTCCTCCTATTTCAGCCCTTCCTTGGCCGAAACCCATCACCCACCAAGCACCAAAAATTCCCCTTGGCACCTTGGTTGGTTTCTCCTTCTCCTTGCTCGGCCACACACCATGGATTGGCCTGAAATTTTCTCACTTTCTCTCTTCACTAACCCACGGTTTCTTGGTCAGAAAATCTGGAAAAATTTCCAGATTTTCCTTGCTTGCATCAAGCTCCAAAACCGCGCACACCAAGGTGGCTCACACATGAGTTTTTCCAATCTTTTTCTCTTCCACTCTCTCTCGGATTTTCTGAAGATTTTTTGCCATAACTTGGCTGCTTTTCTCCATTTTTTCAGCACTAAAATCTGTCCATAATGGGTCTATTTATAGACTTTTTCAAACTTTGGGAAAATTGTATTTTGACCCCAAAAGTTTCAATTTTTTTTTGCTTTCTCCCCCAAGGTGGCCGGCTGTCTTCAGCTCATCAACAGCTGGACATGGTGATGTCATGGCTGATGTCACTTGCTTACATCATCGCTTACCTCACAATTTTCTAAAATTACACTTTTGCCCCCAAAAATGGAAATTCTTGCAAAAATGCCCTCTAGGTGTCCGATTGTCCTATAAATCAACACACCCATCTTATTTTATGATATCATCATCTTGGTGACTTCATACGCTCTTATCGTCAAATTTCTAAAATTTACACTTTTGCCCCAAAAGTGAAAATTTTTGCATTTATGCCCTTAAACTTCATAATTGGCCATAATGCTTGCTTTTCAAGCAAATATCACTCTTTTCATGATTTTATGTGATTTTCTCATACTTGAATCACATATTTTCTAAATTTACGTTTTTGCCCCGAAAGACAAAAATCCTTTCAATTTCACCCCCAAAACTGGCCGGTCCTTATTTTCTTCTTGCAAGGCAAGTCATTGCCTCATTTTGACATCATCTAACGACGTCACTTAACTTACTTCACATATTTTTCAAAATTTACACTTTTGCCCCAAAAGTGAAAATTTTGACATTTTTGCCCTTTGACTTTGACCTGTCCTTTTGGGTGACTTCTTGACTAAAAATGTCATTCTTGACCTTAACTAATGCTAGGGATGCTTGATTTCTAGGGTGTTTCTACTGTCTACTTGGGCTATCCCGCCCATACTGACACATTTTGCAGTATTTTCTCATACTGCATCATTTTTCACTGTCGAGTCAACCGTTGACCACTCTTGGTCAAACTTTGACTTTCTTGGTCAAAGTTGACTTTTTCGGTCAAACTTTGACTTTTTCGGAACTGCGTCCTAATTCGTCCTTTTCGACCCGAAAGGGCGTTTTCTATTCTTAAAAATCTATTCTGAGTCTTATTAAGCCATAAGACTTCGTAAAACGTGTGAAAAACTCTTAACTGGGTTTTTCCATAAACATCTCAACATATGCTCATAATTCCTTTTTTAGAAGGAAAATGGCATCATGAAATTCTAGGTATCACATGTTATCTACTTAAAGGTATTATTTGGGGATTGAAAGATAGTATAATAAGATCTTGGCCATCGGTTTACTTTGTGTTCTCTGGTGGTTTACCAATTGTATGGTTTTAGAATTTGTGGTTCTTTCAATGGAGAATAATTGAACTTTAAGTTAAAATAATTGAAAAGGTAAAATGGAAAAAGTCCATAATTCAATCATGGATAACATATGGGATTAAACAAGCGATGAATAAATCATGGAAGAAGCACTACGTGAGAGAGCTTTCGTAATACGGTATATAAACAGGAGTTCAGCTTCAAACTTTTAGTGGAATAGTTTTGAAATTGATAATTGATAGATAATTAATCTGGGATTAATTTTTCACAATTATAAGAGCCTCTTTACATATTTCCATCGGGTCCCCCTATTAGCTCATATAGTTCCACGAAGCGTTTCGGGATTAGTTCCTAATGAGATCGGTAAATTATAAATGGAATTTGAAATGTTTATTAAGACATGGTACTCTCTAACATGCAATCCAGAAAGGATTGGACATGTGAAATTTGTAGACAAATGATTTGTCAACATGTAATTGGTTAATTTGAATTTTGAAAATAAGATTGTGTTTGAATTTTGGAAAACAAAATTTTTTCTTTCCTAATTAAAAGAGGTGCACGTTTTTTTTAATTGTGTGAAGGGAATAAAATTTTCTTTCAAAATTGTTTAAATATATTCCTAACATTAAATTATTAATTGGTTTAAATAATGAATATTATTTCATGGATTTTTCTTTCTTAATTAAAGAGGTGCACGGTTTTTGTGAGGAAAGAAAATTTGAAATATTTCATTGATTTAAATTAATTAATATGGATAATGTTTATGGAAAATATTTATTCAAATATGTGAATCTTATTTAAATTCGAAAAGGTTTAAAAGAAGTTTGAATCTGGATAGGACTAGGATCTTTTGACTAGTCTAGATTCTTGATTTAAAATTTGAACCACCAATCATGATTTATCTCTTAGTGTGGCCGAATTTTTGAGGAGTGATTTCCTCTTGAAAAATTGTTTTCAGGTTCAATGAATCTAGCCCTAAAGTTGTATGATCTTTTGGTTCAAAATTTATCTAGAAAAATAATTATTAATTATTTTTCAAGAAGGAGATAAATTTTGAAAAGGATTGGAATACTATATAAAGGCTAGGAGTTCTTGAAAAACCAAGATTTGATTTTCTTATATATGGAAAAACGTTTTTTATTAAAAAAAAAAAAAAAAAAAAATTGGTGTTTCTTCCACATCAAGAAATTCGGCTATCTTGTGAGAGAGAAAAAGAAAGAAAATTCCATTGAATCAAAACTATGAGGAAGGTTAAACCGAGTGATAATTTTAATAGGAGGTTAACCAGTTCCTGTTTTGTAGTTTTGAAGAAAGAAGTTGGATCAAATTCTCAACGGGGATCATCGGAATTGAGAAGGAGAGATCTAGATTTCGGAAAGTATTACCGGTCGCTTGGATTCATAGAACGTGTGCCCACACACACTCTAAGACGTGGAACTCGAGAATAGTAGAGAAGACACGTTGGTCAAACGCTCTAGCAATTTCGGAATCCAAGAAATAAGGTATGCTTGATCATGAATTTAATTTCTTGTTATATGCATCATGAGCTTCTTTTCCGGAAACGGCATAAAATTTTAAAACTTCCGCTGCACCGTAACTCTGATACCGGATCCGATTTTTCCAACACCCGCGACATAGATCCCCCCACCGGTGAGCCGTCACCCCCCCCTCCCCAACCCTCCCAACTCTCCTTGACCAAATTACGAAATTACCAGTGACCTTCGACCGAAATGGCCTCACCCCCACATGAAGACAAGCCCCTCCCTCCCTCCTGACCTCGATGAAACCCTGCCCAACCTCGGCAATCCCCCCACCCCCACACCCCTACCCGGATGACCAACGACAAGCTCCCCCACACCAACACTGGGCCCCCCAAACTTCCACCGGTGAAGCTTGGTTTTTTTTTTTTAATTTCTTTTTTAAATTGTGTAAACATTAACTCTACCGATAGGATATATATATATATATATATATATATATAAACGTTGTACCAAAAACTTGCCATTTCTCTGTTTAAAAAATTAAAAAATAAAAATAAAAACATATTGTCTTTTTTCTTACTACCATCGTCCTATTCGTGATGCTTCTACCTGCATATAATCTAAACAAAAACTACAATGGAAAAATTTATCATTGATTTCTGGGTTTTAATTTGGTCCTTATTTATTGGCCAACGGCTTTGATTTGTTGGACCTTTTTTTTAATTTAATTTAAATTTTTTTTTTTTAAGGATTGAACTTGGTTTTGTTGAAATAATTATAAATATGCATTTTTCCTATGACAAAAAGGGGGTCAACAAACCTTCTGTAGAGCAAGTATGTGTTTGATACTAAGATTTGGATTATAAAATTTGGATTTGAATTGATTATACGTTTATCGAAATGTTTTAATTGCTTCAGTTTAAAAGTGTAAAAACTCGAAACATGTTAGGAAAAAAATATCAATATGAAATTTATTTCGTTCGTTTCGAAATTTTATGCAATTTAAAAAAAAAATCATTTCATTTGGACTTGTTTATGAGAAGTTATGGACTTTTAACGTTTGAGTTACAAAACTGTATGAATAATAAAACTGAAGGAAAAAGACAAAAATTGAATTGTAAAAGTAGGTTTTGATTGGAGGTCCAAACACCCTCTTCGTATGTTAAACTGGTTTCATCACCAAAAATTATACAAAATCTATGTCACTCTCACCAATAACAGTCGTGTTTGAAAAGAACACATGAATTATTTACTTAAACAAAGAAACTTATCTAAATACTGAAATTCTTTACCGCACAGAATCTTCCATGCCCCCAACAAAAATAAAAAAGGAACAATAAAAAAAATTTAAAAAAAAGACCCAAAAAAAAATAGTAACTTTACAATCATTTGCCAATTAAATTAAGTACGAAAAATATCTAATCATAGTCATCAACAGTAAGCCAGCCACTTGACTCCTCACCTTCTGAATCTTTCTCCTGGGACTGCCTTGCTTTTTGCTTGCCACTTTTGGCCTCTGGACTTCCACTTAACTGAACCCAATCACTGGATTCACTACGCGGAGAAGTTCTCACGTCAGGCATTCTCTGACTGTCTGATAATCGACGAGAGAGTTCACTGTCATTGTCCTCTAGATCACTGAATGATATATCATCTTCAGTTTCAAACTTTACATCGGCGGCTGAAGAGTTAGCCGATTCATCAATTCCCTTGTCCAAGCACTGCTCGGTACTCGCTTTATCTGAAACTTCAGACTTCGATTGATCATGTTCCAAAGATGGATTGTCACGCCCTTGTGTCTGGCTGACTTGGATATGGTCTTGAGACATACTAGGCAACTTGGAGTTCTCAGAGGCATCAATTTGTGAGTCTCTGGTGTTCTGAAGCTTCTGCAGAAGCACATATCTTGCTTCAACAATCTACAGAGAGAAGAAGAGAGAGAGAGTGCTTTAAAAAGAATTGTTCGCGAGAGACCTTTCCATAAAAACTTGAACTGGAATCCAAAATAACAATATACACAGATTCTCGCCCGCCCCAAATAAATAATTACAACGGATCAGTGATATTTTTCATTCCACACTTTTAACAGATATGAGGAAGGAAAGTCATAACTCTTCACTGAGTCAAAGAAGGAGGATGGGAAATAGTTTAATACCCACATAACCCATGCTCTTTCTTTGTCAGCTTTCGAGGAGGACAAGTCACACCCGAGACTCTACAATGAATTGTTTGTTCTGGAGGAAGAAATCATACATTTCTAACATCCAGTTTTGAGTTGCATGAAATAAACATAAAAAAACACAAATGCATGTAGAGACTGGGAGAGAGTATATAGTTGGTGTGATAGAGAACGAGAAAGGCACCATAAAGTTTACCCGACCAATAACCAGAAGAACTAGATATCAGTGAATTTACACACACACACACACACACATATATATATATATAGTGAATTCAATCTCGAATTAAGAATGACACAGCAAGAACTAATAAGACTTATCATGAATACAAATAATACGGAAAATAATGAGATATGTAAAGAGAAAATCTCACATCAGGAGTTGATAGAAGCTTGGAATCATTTCCACTTAGTCTAGGAACAAGCAATATGAAATATATCATCCAAAATACATCCTCTCTCGTGGAATTGCAAAGTTTTAGCCGAAGTGCAGCAAAGTCAGGAATCAACTGTTCAACAGTCGAGGCATGTTCTCTCTGTGCATCAGACATGCTGAATTCTACAGTAGAAGAACCAAATGATTAAAAACCAAATCATCATCACAAATCCTATGATTAACATAAATTCCCATTTCTTTCAGTGGGAAGTAATGAATTAGCAAGTTTTACACACGAGTCCGACTTTATTAAAGTTGAAAAAGAGGGAAAAGTAATGCACGACTGGATGTGTAAGTTGTATCAGAATGTTTAAGACAACAAAGGGCGCTTAAAAGGCATATGCAACAACGATAGCCACAGCATAAGTATACATTACTTTGGCACCGCTTTAAAAGCTCCTGCATTTTGATGATCTACCAAGGAGGTTCCTTGACAGTCCAAGATTTTTGGAGAGAACGAATTTACTCTTTAAGATCAATTCTAGTAGCGTCTCATGTACATGTATTAGCAAATGCAATATAGAACAAGCTACACAAAAAGCAGGAGCACAATATCCAAAGACAAAGGGGTGAACTTTCACATTATCGTAAAGCAAAGATTCCTTAAAAGCCAAAGGATTACTCAGTTACTGTGATTAAGCTCGAGCTGATTTCAAAAAACAGAGCAAACATAGAAAGGATAAAGTGAAAATGCCGTGGGATTTGTCAACTGCAACACCATTGCCCATCATCACTTTGCCTCATCACCAAGCAAGATTACTTTCTATTCTCTCCTTTTTTGGAGGATTACAAAGTCTAAAAACATTAAATGCTAGAATGAAAAACAAAGTAAAAACATTAAATGCTAGAATGAAAAACAAAGTACATTAGTCGGTATATAAAGGAATCTGTGAGCTGCCAATTAAGACCTATATTGGACCGCTAAGTACGACAAACAAAGGCCAATGAAAGTTTGCTCTTCCTTTCTTAACTCCCAAACTTATGGCATTTTTACTTACGAAGAATGCGGGAATACGAGTCCAACCCATGTCTGCTTGCCCACT
The DNA here is from genome assembly GCA_025413485.1 of Ficus microcarpa. Classification (NCBI taxonomy): domain Eukaryota; kingdom Viridiplantae; phylum Streptophyta; class Magnoliopsida; order Rosales; family Moraceae; genus Ficus; species Ficus microcarpa. The sequence goes on from CM046376.1 coordinate 21,896,353, forward strand.
TTTATCCTGGAATGGGAGCCAGACTGCATGGGTTAAGTACACGCACGATTGAGATTTGCTGCAATTCAATTTTGATTCCTAGAACTCAAGTAAACAATTTATTCCATCTTTCAGAGAGGTTTCTAGAATAATGGAGATTTTCTGATTACTCATTCAACAACGAAAAACAGAGGGTATTTATATGAGGCTAGAAACAAACAAAGGGGATTTCCCAAATTCTAGCTCTCTGAACAAAAAGGAAAACGACAATAAAGCAAGTAAACCATTATGTCGTTATAGCACTCTATTTAGACAAAATAACCAAATGACCCCTATAATTCTAATACTCCCCCTCAAGATGGACAGTGAATGTTGTGAACTCCCATCTTGTAGAGTTAGAAAAAGAACTGAGTTGGGTACAAAGGTTTGGTCAAAATGTCTGCAATCTGATGTTGGGAAGTCACGTGAAGAGTCTTTAGGCTGCCATTCAAAATTTTCTCCCTCACAAGATGACAGTCTATCTCTATGTGCTTTGTTCTTTCATGAAACACGGGGTTGGCTGCTATGTGCAGTGCAGCTTGATTATCACAGAAAAGTAGAGCTGATCCTGTGTGAGCAATATGTAGATCCTTTAGTAAGGAGAGAAGCCACATCAACTTGCACGTAGCATTTGCCATGGAGCGATATTCCGCTTCAGCAGAGGATCTAGAAACAGTTTGCTGTTTCTTTGACTTCCATGAAACCAATGAGTCACCAAGAAACACACAAAACCCACTAATAGAATGCCTTGTATTAGGACATGAAGCCCAATCCGAGTCAGCAAAAGCCTTCAACTGAGCAGTAGAAGAAGAAGAAAAGAAAAGACCCTGCCCAACCGTACCGTTGATGTACTGTAAAACATGACGAGCAGCCTGCAAGTGTGGAGCTCTTGGTGCAGTCATGAACTGACTCAACCGATTCACAGAGTACGCCAAATCAGGTCTCGTGATCGTTAAGTACAAGAGCTTGCCTATCATCCTTCTATAAACCAAAGGATCTTCAAGTAACTCCCCTTCTGTTTGAGACAATTTCACATTGGGATCCATTGGACTATTTCTGGTCTTGCAGCCAAGAACACCTGCATCAGACAAAAGTTCTAGAGCATAATGTCTTTGGCTAACAGAGATTCCTTTATCGGATCTAGCAACCTCCAAGCCCAAGAAGTACTTCAGTTGTCCAAGGTCCTTGAGTTTGAAACGTTTGTCAAGCAGAACTTTGAGATTTGCCACAAATTCTTCATGGTTACTAGCTATCATAATGTCATCAACATAAACTAGTAGAGCAATGAAGATCTCACCATCGGTTTTGACAAAACGAGAGTGGTCAGCATTTGATTGAGTGAATCCTTCACGGAGAATAACCTGTGAAAACTTGAAGAACCATTGTCTTGAGGCCTGCTTCAAACCATAAATAGATTTATGAAGTTTGCAAACAGTGCCCTCCGATATAGTCTCCCCTTCACGGTGAAAACCTGGTGCTAGAGTCATATACACTTCTTCATTTAAATCACCATGCAAAAAAGCATTATTAACATCTAATTGTGTGAGGCTCCAACCATTAATTGCAACCAAAGCAAGCAAAACTTTCACCGTGGTAAGCTTAGCTACAGGAGAAAAAGTATCAAGATAATCTATGCCCTCTTGCCGAGTATACCCCTTGGCTACAAGCCTTGCTTTATGCCTCTGAATCGTCCCATCAGCCCGATATTTAATTTTGTAAACCCATTTACAGCCAATTGGGTGTTTTCCTGGCAGAAGAGTAACTAACGACCATGTATGGTTGCTCTCTAAAGCATCCAATTCAGCAGCCATTGCTTCTTGCCAAACCGGATCACTAGCAGCTTGTGAATATGTGGCAGGCTCAGTGTGAGAAGAAACAGAGCATACAAAAGAACGATGAGAGGAAGATAATCTATCATAAGCGATAACTTGTGAAAGTGGATGAGTGGTAGAGTGTTTAGTGTCAACAGCAAAACAGTGAAAATCCTTGAGATAAGAAGGACGTTTGATGACACGAGTTGGACGAGAGGAGATGGATGAATCAAGGATAGGAGAGACAGGAGAAGCTTGGGATCGTGCACCATCAACACAAGGAGAAGAAGGAATGGGAAGAACTGTTTCAGAAAAAATTTCAGTCATAGGTAATTCATCTGAACTTTTGTTTAAAAGGGAAGATGTGTTCATGAAAAACAACATCTCTTGAGATATAAACCCTGTTTGTGGACAAATCCAGCAACTTATAACCCTTGTAACCAGGAGGATAGCCAAGAAAAACGGATGGGATAGCCCGAGGTGAAAACTTTGTACGAAAACGTTGCAAAGTAGAACCATAGCATAAACACCCAAAGACACGCAAATGAGTAAAGCTTGGTTTCTTTTTCCAGAGAAGTTCGAAAGGAGCTTTGTTGGACAAGAGTGGTGTGGGAGTCCTATTGATTAGATAGACAGAAGTCAAGACACAATCACCCCAATAAACTAATGGAACGTGTGACTGGAAATGCAAGGCACAGGCAACATTAAGAATGTGCTGATGCTTTCTCTCAACTACAGAATTTTGTTCTGGTCTATCAACACAAGAGTGAAAAGGGACAACACCATGTTCACGAAAAAAATCAGAAAAAGCTAATTCAGGAGCATTGTCAGCACGTACTGACTTAATATTGATCCCAAATTGAGTGCTAATGAGTTTAAAAAATTCTGGAAAAACAACAGACACATCTGATTTGGCACGTAAAAGATAAACCCAAGTAAAACGGGTACAATCGTCAACAATGGTAAAAAAATACTTATACCCTTCAGGTGTAAGTGTGTGATATAGTCCCCAAATGTCACAATGTATCAATGAAAAAGGCAGATCTGAGAGAGAATTGCTAGACATAAAGGGTAATCGATGTTGTTTTGACAAATGACAAGTAGGACAATGTATTGGATCATTAGGAAATTGAGAAATTTGTAACTCATGTCTGAGGTTCTGTATTTTTACATAAGACAGATGACCTAAACGGTAATGCCAAAGTTCTTTTTCAGAAAGGGTGACTTGATTACATTTGATCGAAGGTATTGAAAAATTGGATACAACTGGAAAATTTGTATTGACTGTAGTGAGATCCAACACATAGAGGTTTCCAACCCGCCTACCCATCCCAATCGTTTTGGCCCGAGTATGGTCCTGAATAACACAAGAGTCAACTGTGAATGTAATTGAAAATTGATTGGTTTGAGTAAGGCTACTAACAAACAACAAATTGAATTTGAAATGAGGCACAAACAACACATTTTGGAGAACAAGTGCAACGGATAATTTGACTGAACCAATGTGTGAGATAGAAACGGATTGGCCATTTGGAAGAATCACATGAGAATTTGTTGCTGGAAAAGACTGTGCAAAGAAAGATTTGGAACAACATACATGATGTGTGGCACCACTATCTAAAATCCAAGACGATGAATTAATAGGAAACAAGGTTAGAATTGAGGAAAGTGAAAAAATACCAATGAAACTTGCCACTGTCCCACTAGACTGCTGCAATTCAGAGGTTGAAGCAATGGATTTGCCTTGGAGCTGTGAGCTTAAGAGAGCAATCAGCTGCTGGCATTGATCCGTTGTTAGTGTGTCCATAGGCGAAGACATAGACCCTGCACTGTGTTCAGCAGTAGTGCTTGTGTTCACAGACATTTGGTTAGCTTGGACCTTCATTTCAGAGTTCTTGGATCATGGCTTATAACCAGGTGGATAACCATGAAGCTTGTAACATTTGTCCACAGTGTGACCTTGGATTCCACAATGAGTGCAAAGAGACCTGTCACGTTTGGTCTTCTGAGTGAAATTAGCAGCAGAAATTGAAGCAGGAGAACTCGATTTTGCAACAGCAATAGACCCAGGCAAGAGAGAAGATCCATAATTAATCTGACATTGCCTTTCCTCTTGTACAACAAGTGAGAAAACCTTAGAAATTGTAGGCAATGGCTCCATCATCAAGATCTGACTCCGTGTTTGAGAGTATGACTCATTAAGTCCCATGAGAAACTGCATCACACATTCCTTCTGCTGAAAATCCATCCAAGCTTTTATTCCCCCACAGTTACATACAGGAATAGGCTGAAAATTACTCAATTCATCCCAAAGAATTTTGAGCTTAGTATAATAGGTGCTCACATCCATAGATCCTTGATTAAGCACAACTAAATGTGTCTTAATCTGAAAAATCCGTGGTCCATTGCTTTGGTGAAACCAATCATGAAGATCAGACCAAACACTGGATGCTGAATCAAAGTAGAGAAGACTATCTGCTATGTCTCGTGAGACTGAGTTTAAGAGCCAGGAAATTACCATTGAGTTGCAGCGAACCCAAACACCGTGAAGAAGATCGCCGATGGGAGGACGCGGAAGGCTTCCGTCGATGAAGGCGAGCTTCTTTTTGGTTGTGAGAGCCATCTCCATAGATCGACTCCAAGTGTTGTAATTAGATCCAGTGAGCTGGTGAGAAACCAGATTCAGACCTGGATGATCTCCACTATGAAGAAAATATGGACTACCTGAATCCTCCATTGCTACGACGGAATTGGCGTTAACAACCGTGCGGTTGCCAGTGTTGGAGTTACCACCGCGAGCCATCGAGCACGAATATGGGGGAAAGACGATCAGATACAGTAGAGAGAAAATTGCTCTGATACCATTTCAGAGAGGTTTCTAGAATAATGGAGATTTTCTGATTACTCATTCAACAACGAAAAACAGAGGGTATTTATATGAGGCTAGAAAGAGAAAAAGGGGATTTCCCAAATTCTAGCTCTCTGAACAAAAAGGAAAACGACAATAAAGCAAGTAAACCATTGTGTCGTTATAGCACTCTATTTAGACAAAATAACCAAATGACCCCTATAATTCTAATACCATCTTTAAATCCCGCCACACCAATCCTACTCGGTTCGAATATATGCGTAAGTTAATAGACCAGTAATTAGAACTAACCCAAAAAAAAAAAACTACTTAAGCGATTATTTATTCCTACACTTCCAAAAGTACGAACTTTAACCAGAATTTCAATTAATAAAAGGGAGAGATTACAATTATCAGGGGAAAAAAAAAAATTAGTGAACGATTAAATTAATTTTTACTTAAAAGTACGAACATTTATCAGCATTGCATTTCATGTAAACGAAAAATCACGACAAGGAAAAAATAATAATAATAAAGGATTACCATGATCGAGTCGTAAAGGAAAATCGGTCCAACATTCAGGTCGCTTTAAAATCTGAGCCACGAATTGAAGAACATCATCGGTAATCCCTGGAATACCGTCTCCTTCTTCTTCTTCTTCTTCTTCTTCTTCAATTCGCGATTCGTCCTGAAACTGCAAGAAATTCGAAGCGAACCGAGAGATACCACTAACCGCTCTGCTGCTGTTACTCGAAAGAAGCGTGAGGCCGCTCTTGAAGCCGCCGCCGATCTCCGCCAGATCGTTCCGTATTCCGATAAGAGCCTCCGACTCCGCTTCCGCTTCCACCTCCAATTCCGGCGAATCTCCATCGGCGGCGATTGGAGGAGGGGGAGGAGCGAGAAACGCCGCCACGCCGCGGAGTTGGCGGCCGATTGTCTGCCCGATAACGGACAAGTCCTCCTTCACGCCGGCGGGGATGGTCGCAGGCGACTCTGACGTGGACGCTTGTGGATCGTCGGATTGAACCGATTTGAAGAGCCAAGACATTTTTTTTTTTCAATTTTTTTTCTACTTTCAGGTTTGGGCAGAGAACTGTCCGGGGGATAACACTAGAAAATCGGATTCCGAGAAAATATATATATACGTACGTATATAGGACACACACCTATAAGAACTAGACGAAGCACTCTTTCTTTCTTTACTTTTTTCCGAATTTGGTTTTCTGAATTTCGTTCTCCCTTAAATTCTTGGGTTTGTGCTTTAACTTTCGATTTTGGTGTTTTTGGTGCGTTGGTGTTATTTGATTGATTAAAGATATTTTAATATTAACTTCCAACCACCCCCCCCCGCCCCCGAATTTATTATTATTATTTTTTAAATTGATTAAGGACCTATCTGATATAATTTTTATTTTCACTTTTGTTTCTAACCAGTGGAGGAAAACAAGTAAAAGTTATGGTTTCTCGATAAGTATTTGAAATCAAAGAGTTTTCGATATCAAAATGATTTATAAAGTAATCTAATAAATACTAAAAATGTTAAATGAAGTTTATAATATCTAATTTAAATTTTGTTAAAAATTTTAAAATCCACTTAGAAGAGCTTTGTCCAAAGTCATATTTTTTAACTTTGATAGAAAGTATTTCTGGAGGCTGGACACATCATCCAAACACTTACAAAAACTATTTTTGGACCTGGAAAGCCAAAGCAGCTTCTAGGAAGCTCTACCAAATAAGCCCTAAGCATGTCTTTGGTTCTCAATTGTGAATCTAAGTTTTTCATTTTAATTTTTTTCCTTTTTCTGAAAAGTCAACAAAAAATATAATTAGTTTTTGAAAAAGTAACAAACTTTTAACCTAAAAATATAATTTCAAACCTTTGCTTTAAACGTATCACAAATTCTTTGCAGTGTAAACAATATGAGCTCGCCACATAGGTTGTTTATATATTATTTTCTTTTTATAATTCTACCAGTCTAACTCATGTGTCATGCACATATTAGACATATTTGAGATAATTAATCTAAATAAGGAAAAGTTAAATTAATAAGTTCAAATTTTGATATTAAAAAAAAAAAAAAACAAAGTACCTTGAAAATTAAAAAAATGAAAAAAAAAAAAAAAGAAAAAGATAAAAGCACTAAAAGAAATTAATATAGAAAAAAAAGGACTAAAATTGAAAAAAAATCAAAAGGAAAAAAAAAGAAAATTGAAGGGCTATAGAAAGAAGGTTTAAAATAAAACTAAAAATTAAAAAAGGTCAAATAAAAAAATTAAAAGACTAAAAAATTAATAATAATAATAATAATAAAAACATTAGGAACACTAACTCTAATCACAATTTTTGAATACCAACCTATATAGTATACGAATTGTCATATTTTTATTGTTAAATATTTAAAGTATTACCACATCAATTACTTACATTTATTAATGAAAATATGAATATGACTAAGTACTCAAAAAGTAAGAATTAAATTTGATATCCCTAGCATCACTCTAATAATAATTATAATAAGAATAAGAGTTAATTATCAGGACCAGTCAATGCATAGAGGCAAAGAGCCTGTAGGGACCTTGTCTCGATTTGATCAGTCTTATTTTGATGTTTTAAACTTAAATAATGATGTTTTAAACCCCAATATATATTTTCATAGTTACACGCAAATCAAGCAAAATTAATATTTTAATGCATTATTATTAAATTACACTAATTAAGGTCCAATGTTTAGTTTAATTAGGTTTGGATTTATATCAGATACTTAGGTTATTTGTGTGACTTTATTTAAGATTTTAGTAACCGAAGCAAGGAGTTTTGATATACGTGAAGTTATCAGTAGACTGATGTTGATGCCCAAATTTGACACGGCTTAGGCTTAACCCACATCTTGCAATGTGGGCCAAAAGTGGCATGTGGACCTAAGCCATGCTTCGCAGATCTTTGAGTAAGTTTGTAACAACCCAAAATTTTGATGAACTAATGATTTTCTTAAATACAAGGAAAACCTAAGTCTGAATTATGTATGTCAATATGAAACTCATGATCTGATTTGATTATCAAAGTATTTTTGAGTTCTTATAAGTATTATGAGACTCAACGATAATTTATTAAGTTAAGGATAAGGCTTTCTGATGAAAAAGGCCGAATCATGAATTATGATTTTTGTTTGGGCTAATGAATGATCAAGATAAATTATGACACGATTAAGACAGTACTGCAGTATAGTAAGTAGCATTGAAATTATACTATGGCTGACCGTCATTACGGATGAAGAAGTAAGAATAAGGAATGGGATAACTTCAGAAAAATCAGGAATAACATTTGGAGCAACAACCGACTAAGTAGCTTTAAGTCCTAAGAAAATCCTATACGCGGTCAAGTTAAGTGCAGATAAATTCTGGACTGTAGTCCAGCAATACTGTACTATTGATAGTTAAAATAGTATTAACACTATCTGGATTATCAAGAAATTAGACTGTGTATTAAGGGGAGTGCTAAACATGGCCTTACTTGGAGGCCAAGTATTTGTGGATAAATATAAAAATTTGAATTATGGAATTTATGGATTTTTCTTAACCAAAGCCTCCAACTAGAGTTAAACTAGGCCAAATGGCCGGTTACATTGACCAGTTACATTGGGTGACCTTGGGGAACAAGGAATCAATTAGAGATAAGATTGAAAAGATTTTTTTGGCTCCAAACCATTGCATGGCTAGCCACTTGGAGGGATATGAAAGGCAAAATTTTGTTTTTAAGGTCAAATATGTAAATTCAAGGACAATTTTAAGAATAAAAATGACTGTTGGAAATTAGGTATTTTTCACCTATAAATAGGTTATGTTGGGTTAATGGTGAACCATTTTGTTGAGCCTCAAAACTTTTGGTTTTTTTCCAACTTCTCCTCTAGCCCTTAGGAATCGAAAAAGAGAGAGAAAGAGAGAGAGAGCAAGAGAGTGGCTGGTTGGTGTTGGTGGAGTGAGAAGGAAAAATTTTTCCCAACCCAAAGTCTAGATCAATCATTCCAACTTAGAGGTATTCCTCTTAACCCTCTAAGCATTTCTTTAAGTTTGATTAAGGATTTATGTGTATTTCAATCTTGGGTTGTAAGAGCGTAAGCTCATAATTTTTATGTTGCCTTATTTTATGGTTTAATGTGATTGGTATAGCCTAGATCTATGCTTAGGTGATTTGGTTGATAACCCTAAGCATTAATATGCTTATATGCTCTAGAATGAGTTTATTGTTATGATTGCTTACCAAATATTTGTGAATATGGTTTCACATGTTTGAATATGGATAGTTTGTGAATGATGGTTATGTGGATAATCTAAGTATGATGGTTATGGAATTTAACCTAAAAACACAATTTGATAAACTAGAAAGTTATCATATGTTGTGTTTTTCAAGAAGATGAACAAGTGTATGAATGAATGTTAAGAATGAATCCAATGCATTGCATATTGACGTAGGCTCACAACTTTGTCCGTTTGAGGTAGTGTGCATGGCTTTTTTAGCAAAAACCAACAAAAAATGAAAACTACCAATTTTCAGATTTAATTGGGTAGTTTTCTGAAAACTGAATTTTGAGGCCCTTAGAGGCCGAATTTGAAAAAAATTATAACTACAAAATTTTATGAAATTTAAAATTCTAAGAGGTAACATGAACAGTTTTTAAAAAGAATGTTCCAAAGGCCTCTGTTTTTATCAAAATCCAAAAGGGGACTGTACAGACAGTGTACACGGTCAAAATTTTTCAAAATGAGAAATGAGCAAGTTAAAGGCAGATTCAAGTTTTTGACAAAAAAAACACAAAAATTGTAGGTTTCGATGAGATCTACAACTTTCATGAAGAAAGTTTTTGCAAATTCTAAACTGATTAAAAGATAAAACTGGATTTTCAAAACTGTGTAGGGTACAGGAAATTCCTACACATGTACTTTCAACTAAATTAAAAAGGCTGTTTTATGTAATAACCAACCTTTTTATAAATACATGTTTTCCTTTTTAAGGAAATCAAAGTTTGAAATGCATATGTTATGTGAGATGTATGTTATGATTTATATTGCACATTATTGAATTCTTGAAAGTTTAAGATTCAATAATAGGTTATGTATGTATGATTTGAGCCTTTTATAGAAGAAAGGTGAAATTAGATTTTAAAACCTATACCGGTCAATGTTGGATCAACATAACGTAAAATATGATTAGGGCAATATTTAGAATAAGTTATGAGATCACTATAGGTAAATCAAGTATAAATTAGATAAAAACCAAACAAGGCCTTATGGGATGATATTTTGTCTTAAAAAGGGTGATTAAGCATGGAAAGATGACAAGTGTCACCAATTAAGGCCGGTTAGCCCTTAGGGACCTAAATGCAAATTTAAGAAAAGTTTAGGGTTATGAATTTTAAAAGGTTAAGGAAGTCTTTAGGTGTATGAATAAGCAAGGAATGAGTGCTTAATGGCTTTACTTAAGCCAATCACCACACAAGGATGAAAATGTAACAAACTTTGTCTTTGTGGAACAAGGTGCAAATATTTTGTCTCTAGGGACTTATTTGCAAATTAAGGAAGGTTAAGTGATCATTAATAGGTGTATTAAATTCTGAAATTTCAGATTTTACTAACTAGAATCCAACCAAGCAAAAGATCAATCATAAACTTGGTTGATTTAGTTAGAAATCAATGAATTAAGTTAGGTTTAAATTGCACCATTCTATCTAGCCACATGGCTGCCCTAAAAACCGTCCACCTCATGACTTTGGAGATGGAAATTTCATTTCTTTGAACCATCATGCAAATTAGGAAAAATTAGGGCTTGTGGGAGTTTGACATCTCACACACTAGCTAGGGTTAATAGGCAAAGTAGCTATGCTTAATTAACTCCTAAATTGATCCATGTTGTGACAAGTCATGGCCAGCTCTCTTGATGAGCAGCCACCTCAAAATGATAGCTTCAAGAACAAGTATTCAAATCATGCATGTTGGCTAGAAAATCCATGCACCAACTCTTACCAATAACCGGCCACACAAGGGTTTGACATCTCATGAATCATAGCCTAAAAGATTAATCATAAAGCTTAGTTCTTTTGGCAAAAGAATGCATGCATAATGCACCTCATGGTCAGCCACACAAAGAGTTGACACCTTGCACCAAGAGCCTTGAATGTGTAAGCTTTTAGTGTGTGATTTACACACACATGGCCGGCCGCCACCTTAAGGACTGCCACACATACCAACTAGCTAGATTTAGTAGGTAGATAGCCTTGCTTATGTTTCAAGTTAAGACTTGTATATCACAACACCTAGCCACCGAATGCCATGAGGAAGACACCTCAAAACCCTAATTGTCATAAACAAACTTCTAGAAAGGATACTTGTCAAATTGAACAAGCCAAGGCCGGACACCTCATAGGACTTCATGCACAATTATAAATTTTAGGATGACCTATTAACTTAAGGCAAATAGTTTCATCTATAAATAGGAGAGAGTTTCAACATTTGAGGGACTCTTAGAACCCTTGAATGTGCTGTTGATACTCTTCCTCCACTCTTAAAAACCGAGCCTAGTAAGGAGAGGAAAAAAAAGAAAAGAAAAGTGAGCTTAGTGTTGAGGGAAATTCGGTGGTAGTATTCTAAGTGTGTGAAGAGGATTTTCAACCTTAGCTCTAATTGATCTTCTTGAAAGTTAAGGTAAGCCTTTTTACTCTATAATCTTTTGATCAAGTTTAGGTTTAAGCTTTAAAATTAGGTATGAGCTCAAGTTCACCTCTTAGATTGTGTGCACCAAAATTTAGGTTTAGTATTGATTTTAGTTGATATAAGTTTGGTGGTCTCTAGCTTTGAAGTTATGCAAGTTTATGATTTTGGTTTTAAGTAGAGGTTAGTAGGATGAATGAAGACCTATAACCTGATTGATGTATGCATGTTTATGCTCAAGAACTATGTTTTATGAATGAATGGAAAAAGGGATAAGCTATGTTGCAATTAGGGTTATGAAAAATCCTAAGAAACCTAAGTTGGTATAGTTTACCATTTAGGATTTGCATGAGAATGTTATGAATATGAAATGAAATTAGGGTCTTGAAAAGGATAGGAAACACTCTGTAGGTTATCATTGAATCACGGTTTTAACCATTCAACTTAGTGTGCACACAAATTCATATAAGAGCTTGTTTGAAGAAATCTGCCACTCTCGGTATAAAATGAACTATTTTTCTGGAAACATGATTTTGAGGCTCTTAGAGGCCGAATTTGTAAAAAGTTAAAACTACAAAGTTTTTCGGAAGAGAAAATTCTAGGGGATAACATGAACGGTTTTTAAAAATAAGGCTGCTAAGGCCTCTGTTTTCATCAAAACCCGAGAGCAATTTTTAGGGTTAATGAATATGGTCATAAATTTTCAAAGTAAGAAACAAGCAGGATAGAAACCGAATCAAGGTTTTGGCCAAAAATAAAAGTTGTAGTTTTAGATGTGGTCTACAACTTTTGTGAAGGAAGTTTTGTGAAATTCCAAACAGATCTTTAAGAAAACACTGAATGCTCAGGACCATGCAGGGTGTAGTCAAAACTCTAAACAGATTTTCAAAGAAGACACTTTTACCTCACACACTAATGACCAAACTTGTTGGTTCAAGTTAGTTAAACACTAGTTGATTTAGTTAGAATTGGAATGATCCTTATATTATAATTTTTATGGAAACATGAAGATAACCTGTTGTGGTTTTGTGGCGGAATCTAGAACTAAAAGATTTAGCTGTAAAGGGTAAGTACAACTCCGCCTACAGTATGGACGAAAATGTTTTCAATACTTATATGTTTTCAAGTTTCATGCATACATGTTGATGTTGCATATGATGTATGTTATGTTGAAGCATCATGAAGCATGCTCACTAAGATCAACTTACCTGATGAGAATAAGACAAAGTTTTAAATGAGGAACTATTCTTTATAAGAAATTGTTTTCAAGAAAGAAAATGTTTTCGAGTATGTTTATGGAGCAAGTTTTCTCGTGTCGTATCGACCTGCGTTAGGTCAGGTTTGGTTCATGGTTTGAGTTGGACTGGACTGGCCCCCCAACCATTCCATGGCTATGCGCCACGGTACGTATACTTATATTATGTAAGGGCCCTAAAAGTTAAGTTAAGATAAGAGATCATAACGAAAGCATAAATGATTCATGCATTATGATTTATGAAATGTTTTGTAGATTATAAGTTGTACTTGCTGAGCAAAAGCTCACAACTTAGGTCTGTACTGTAGGTAAGCAACCTACTGTTAATTTCTGATGCAAGACGGTGGACTCGGCAAGGCAAGTTGTGAAATTATGGGATGGAGTCTGCCAACTGCAATAAAATGTTGTTAATATTAATTATGTTAATATATAAGTAATTATGTACTTTTGAAACATCAAAAACAAATTTGGAAACAAAGAATACAATATGCGTATATAGGTAAGTAAGTAAGTAAGTAAGTAGGAAAACTTTTTCAGATTGATATAAAAAAAAAATCTATTTTCTGTTCTTCAGCTGCTATGACGTAAGATAAGATTATTAAATATGTAAGTTTTTAAGTATGGTAACACCTACGTTAGGCGGGTCGTTACATTTTAAAAGCGGTTTTTAAGGTTTTATAATCTCTTTAAAAAGAGACTGAGATTTTTATGAAAATTGTTTAAATCCAATAGAATTTCCCAAGTGATTGTTAAAAACGTACTATGTTTTATAAGAGGTAATTTTAAGTATTATGGTAAGAAATACTTGGTTTATAAAGTTATGATAGTTTCAAACCATAAGAATATGACAACAGTTCTATGACGAATATTAATTGGATAGTATACTGATTTACTATGTTGGGTTTTATGTTCATGGTTACCATAGTAACTGGATAGGATACCGGTTTACTACGATAGAATTTATATCTATGATTACCAATGGTAATCAGATTGCATACTTTTCTAATATATTATGGTTTGTAGTAAGATAAAACACTCTTATCTTATGCCTTGTTAAAACAGGAATATGACCAGTTGTCATGCCTTTTCGGAACGATGACCAAGAACGTAGGACAATTTGTAAGTACAACTCTGCCTACAGCATGAGAAAATGTTTTTATTACATTGTATGTTTTTCAAAAATTCATGCATTGATTTACATGATGTACATATGTTTTATGTTTTGTGTTTTATGCTCTATGTTTTATTATTGTGACATCATGAGAGCATGTTCACTAATAATAAATCATATGATAAGAACAAGATTAAGTTTTCAAGTAAAAACCAATTAAGATTCAAGTCTTCAAGTATGATCAACCAAGAGCAAGTTTTCATGCAATAAGATAAGACAAGCCAATTTTCTTGTGTGGTACCGACTTGCCACAAGGGCAGGTTTAAATGGTTTGGTCCATGGTTTGAGTTGGATTGGATTGGCCGCCTCAACCACTCCATATTAAATGGTTTGGTTCATGGTTTGAGTTGGATTGGACTGGCCGAGACAACCACTTCATGGCTATGTGCCACGATACGTGCACACATGATATGTAGGGGGTCCAAAACCAAATTAATATAAGAAAGCATAATTGGTTCATGTATTCTTTTACTAAAAATATTTTGCGGAACAGAAAGTTGTACTTACTGAGCATAAGCTCATAACTTACGTTCATGCTGTAGATAAGTAACCTACTGGCAATGCTTGATACTGTAAGACCCGAAATTTTGAAGACTTGTAATCTCCTTGTTCATAAGGAATTAGAGTCTAATTTATGTATCCATGATGTGTTATATGAAAAATTATGAATAATAATGAGAAATTCATAATTTTATTTAAACGATGTTCGAGTCCTCATTTAATGATTTTGAGACTCAATTAATGTTTTACGAGCCAAGAATGAAGTTTTTAAAGGAAAAAGAATGAAAAAGTACGAAATTTTACAAAAGTCAACTTTGACCGAAAAAGTCAAAGGTTTGATCAAAAGTCAAAGGGTTGACCAAAAAGTCAAAGTTTGACCGGAACGGGTCACAACGTCGACTTTACAAGTATGATGAAGGAATATGAAAAGAATCTCCGAAAATGAAGTTTTATAAGCCATAAATCCACCCAAGAAAAATCAAGCACACCGAAAAAGAATTAAGGACAAAAAGGTCTCCGAAAAATTGGAGAAAGAGAGTTTTGGTCCAAAATTTACATGGAAGAATTTTTGGATCAAAATATAAAACAAGAATGCTCATCTCAGTGTTGGAAATAACTGTAGAGCGCAAAAGGAGCCGTGAAAGAACGAGACGGCCAAACAAGACATTAAGAGAGCTAGTGGAAGGTGACGTCAACCTCTTGACATCACCCTCCACCAACCCAAGGCTAGACATGTGGACTCCCCCATTTCCTTATAAAAAATTCGGCAACTAGAAGAAAAGAAAGAAAAAGAAATTGGTTAGTTGGAAACCAATAGGGACTTGAAAGCCAACCAAGTCAAGGACACATGCCCATGCTTGTGATATCATTCTCCACTCACCAAAGATTAAATAAGTGAGCTTGTCCTCCCTCCCATCATATTCGGCTGCACCATGAAAGAAAGAAAGAAAAGAAAATCAATGGGAACAAGACATAAAGCCATGATTTAAGGACCAAAAAGTTGAACAACATGGGAGAAAATTTGTGAGATCTCTAGGACCAACCAAGAGAGGACACATGTCCCTCCTTACCCTTTAATTTTCGGCAACCAAGGCAGCCATCCCCTCCCTTTGGTTGGCAACAGCTGGTGGCAACAAAGAAAAGAAAAAAAATGGGAACAAAGGCTAGACATCAAGCCTTAAATCAAGGAAAAGTGCACCAACTCTTGTCCATCAAGTCCCCTCACTCTCTAGTCATTTTTGGTTGAATAAAAATGAGTCAAACCCATGCTTAATCCCCTTGGAAATCCGGCTGCAAACCCTCCCCTTAAGTCCCTTAATTTCGGCTGCACAATGGACAAGAAAGGACTTGACACAAAGCCTTGAATCAAGGGCAAGAAACCAACCACCAAGTCACATCACAAGTCCTCCCTTTCCTTGTGCCTTTTGTGGGAAAAAGAGAGCCAAAAAACTCTCATTCTTCCTTGTGGTACTCGGCAGCAAGAGGAAGAGAGAGAGAGAGAGAGAGATTCAAAAAGTTTTGGGTTTCCATTCCAAAGGGTGCACGGTTTTGAGCAAGAGAGAGAGATTGGAAAATTTTCTTGTGAGCTTTTGGAGTGTTGGCCGAGCAAGAGGAAGAGGAACAAGGGGTGAGTGAAACTTGGAGAATTTTTGGTTCAAGAGGTTCGGATTGGAGTGGTCTAGCAAGGAACCAAGAAGAAAAATTTTGGTGCATCTTTTGGTACCAAAACCGTGAGCAACCAAGAGCAACCAAGAGCAAGAAAAGTTTGAGAAAATTTAGTGGATTCTCCAAGACTTGGCCGAACAAGGAAGAGAAGAAAAAGGTAAGAAAAACTTGGTTTTTCTTCATATGATTTTCGGTTTTTGATTAGAAGCAAGAAGAGCTAACAACAAAAATTTTTGGATACATTTTTCATGAAGAAACCGTGGGCTAAGAGCAAGCCAAGGAAGGAAGGAAATCTTTGGATTTTCAAAACCCTAACTTGGGTTGAGGTAAAATCTCTTAAACCTCCTTAAATCTAAGCTTTATTTAGGTGTTTTTGAGGTTGATTCAAGTGGTTTGTAAGGACATAAGTCCACCTTAATTTCTGCCCTCATTTATGGTGTGTGTGTGTGCTTGATGAGATTAGGGTTGGTTGGCTGATTTTTAATGCTTGATTGCTTTCAAATTTGTGCTTGAAAATGATGGATTTTTCATGATAGAAAATAGGTTGTATGTCCCATAAGTTTAGGCCAAAGATCTGCCCTTGGCAGCCAAGAGAGCTTGCTAGACTTAGGGATGGATTTTGTGTTGATGGTATGTGATGATGCATGAGTTAGAACCATGTAACCCTAGTCTTTTTAATTTTCGGATTTGGGGTTGCATGAGTAGGATGAGATGGAATTATGGGTTGTAATGGGACGTTAGAAGCGCTGCTTGATGTTGTCTAAGCTCCCGATGTGATCGGTCGAGATAGATTCCGCGAATAGGACGTAAACCGAAGAGAGGAACCGAAACTGCCAATTCGGATTCGAATCTGGCCAGTTTCGGGAAAGGGTAATTTCAAGGCCCTTAGAGGCCGAATGAGGTAAAACTCAAAACACGAAAGTTGTTCGGAACAACTTTTCCTAGAGGACTTTATGGACAGAATCTCGAAATAAGGCTCCGAAGGCCTTCGTTTTACCCAAAACCCGTGGCTGAACCCTGGGACGTTCTCCACACAGTTTTTCAGAGTTAACCCCGTTTTCAAATAAAAACTGGTACTGATCTAGGCCGAACTAGATTTTGTGCAAAACACGAAAATTTTAGCATTTTTCGATAGCTACAACTTTCATGAAGACAAGTTTTTCAGATTCCAAGCCAATTTTTAAACTGGGCGCGTTTTGTGAGAGACGCGCAGAGAGCCCAAAATCTAACAAATGAGTCTCACGAAAATCTTTTCTAGAAAAATCATGAAGTGTTCTTAAATGATTATTTTAGCTTTGAAAACCGTTCCATAGGCGGTTTCCGACCCCAAATGATTTTATAAATGATTTGTTTCGAAAACCATGAATTTTAAGGGCTCGGGTTTGAAATTCACATTTTTCTCCAAAGTAAAGAAAAAGAGGGTTTCAACCAAGAATTTACAAGTTAAAGAAAATAATGAGTTTAAGCCAAAGAATTTTCTAATTAAAGGAGTTAGAATTTTTACAAGCAAAATGAAGGATTTTTGAAAGTTAATCACACAAGATTTTCCAAAAATAAGGAAGAGAAATTTTAAAGTAAAATTGGTAAACAAGCCGATTACGAACGGTAACCGGATATTATATCCGAGTTACAAACCCAAGGATAACCAAGGGTTGACAAAAGGTTGACCCAAGGTTAATTAAGGTTAACCTTAAGGGTTACCCAATATAACCCTAAGGGATACCCACATGTATATTGGGCTAAGATTTAAGGGGTTAATGGAAATAACCCAATAACAAGGATGTATGAGCAAAGCCCACTAATAGAACAAGGCTCTAAACCAAAAGGTTACCTAATGTAACCTCTTAAGGATTTAATCGAAGTTCAATAAAGAATGGGGATTAAAGTGGCCAAGATGGATTTTATGTATAGGGGACATACAACCAAAAGTAAATGTGAGTGTTGGTAGGTCGCCAACACCTTACGAAAGGATCCTGATCCTATATTTTTGGTATATCAGGAGAGTGAATTGCGGTTACCGATGATTTAAGGAACGCGATTCTAAGGATACGGCGTTAGAGGTAAGTACAAACCTCACCTGCAGTATGAAAACTAGTAAATTATGTTCAAGTATGTGGTTTTCAAATATGCTGCAATATGTTGTGTGCTATATCTATGAAATGCCATGTTTTATGAAAAGTGCTATTTGTGCAAAATGCCATGTTTATAAAAGGTGCTATTTTCGTAAAATGCCATGTTGATAAAAAGTGCTATTTTTGCAAAAGATTATAAAAGTGCTATATTTGCAAAATGTCATGTTTATGAAAATGTCATGTTTGCAAATGCCATGAATGAAAAGAATGCCATGCCATGTTATTAATGAGATACAAAGTATGTTATCATGTAGTGACATCATATGGTATGTTCACTAAAGATAAATAACATGGTAAGAAGTCACAAGTAAAGTGTCGTACCAACCTACACCAAGGTGGAGGATTTTTATGATGACGTTATGGATTCGCCCTCTCGTTGTTGTAAGGGGGTGTAATCACTTCTGTTTCCTGGAGCAGTTAGGGACTTGCAACCCCATCTAACTATAATCCAGTGGCGCGCTATATATTAAAGGTACGTACACTATGGGGCCCATAAGAAAGATAAGAATGTTAAAAGAAGTGCATAATTGGATCATAAATGGTTCACGCATATGCATATGATGATGTATGTTTTTCATGATGTTTTAAATGTTTTGTGAGATTATGTTTGTGCTTACTAGGCGAAAGCTCATTCAGTTATATTTCATACTGTAGGTAAGAAACCCGCAGCTTAATGCTGGGCATTATTGGAGCGGTATGGTGGCAGACGAAGGCAGTATGGATACCACTACGCATAGTTTCCGTAAATCTTTTGATGTAAAGAAGTTTTTGTATATAAGCATGTATGATAAAGACAAATTATGCTTTATGGTATTTTGGAACTAAATACCTTAAGTAAACGTTTACTTAAGTAGTAATGATGTATTACTAAAGACAAATGTTTTATAAGTAAGTTTCATTTAAAAAAAAAAAATCCCTAATTTTTAAGTAAGTATGTAAGTATGTAAGGAGTGACGGCCCTACGTAGTAAGGGGGCGTCACAGAGTTGGTATCAGAGCGGTATCCTGCCAGCCTACTTCGTCTCGCTCCACATCGTTCTGCAATAGTCCAAGTAAGTTAAATTATTTTCTTACGCTTAGGATTAGATTTTCGTACGCACCTTTTATCGATGGTTTGCAATGGAAAGGATGGTTGTGAGAATGACGTTGGGTTGTGCCCTAGCTCGGTGGTGGTAAAACAAGTAATGTATGCCCATGATGAGGAAATTATATATTTTTCCTAAAAACTATGATTATGAAAAGAAGATTATGGTTCTGTATAAAAGATATGATTTTATGAAAGTTTTAAAAATAAGAAGCTTATTTTATGGCTTCTATACAGAACCATGCTACCAAGACATCGAGCGGCACAGGCCCAAAGCGTCGATCTTACAGCTCAACTAAACGAGCTAAGAGAGATGATGTTAGCCCAGCAACGAGAGATAGGTGGGCTTAGGGCTCAGATAGCCCAACAGAACCAAGGACCACCGGCCCCAGAAGCACCAATGGCGCCGGTAGCTGCTCCACTAGCACCTCATGTTCGAACCCCGGCAGAGCTGTACCATGAATTTCGGCGCATGAAGGCGCCAGAATTCGAGGGATCGACGGACCCGATCGAGGCCGACAACTGGCTCATCGATCTTCAAGTTTCCCTGAACTTCTTAGGGCTCGACGATAGAGAAAGAGTCCTTTGCGCGTCCTTTATGTTGGAGAAAGACGCCTGGTTATGGTGGGAAACGGTTCAAATCAGATGGGATGTCAACCAGATGACATGGGAAGACTTTGTGGAAGAGTTCTGTGAGAAGTACTTCAACACGGAAGTAATGAAAACTCTGCAGGACGAATTCACCAAATTCCGTCAGGGAAATTTGTCCGTGGCTGAAGTTGTAAGAAGGTTTGAACAGCTCGCCCGTCTCTGTCCTCAACTCGTCAGTTCCGAGAGGGACAAAGTGAAAAAGATGATGAGAATGTTCCGGCCGGACTTAGCCGTGATTATCAGTAATAGCCCCTACCCACCGCTCACTGTCGCCGAGTGCGTCAGCCAAGCAGTTCTAGCCGAATATTGGGTCGGTCAGAACAGGGCGCAACGGGCCCAGTTCTTTAAGGAAAAGAATGAGGAAAGGGCACTAGCCAAGCAGAATCAGACCAAGCCCGGCCAATCATCACAGCAGAAAGGTCAAGGAGGACCTTCTGGCCAACGCGGCAGCAACAAGCCGTATGGCAACCCCCAGCAGAAAAGAAAGTGGAATGCTGGAGGACAAGGGAGCCATCAGAATCCTCCCCAGAAGAAGAATGCCCCTGACAACAGTGGAACTCCCCTTTGTCAGAAATGTAGGAGAAAGCACCCGGGAGACTGCCGTGCCGGGACAAACCGTTGCTATCTGTGTGACAAGGAAGGCCACTTTGCC
This sequence comes from Ficus microcarpa, assembly GCA_025413485.1. Classification (NCBI taxonomy): domain Eukaryota; kingdom Viridiplantae; phylum Streptophyta; class Magnoliopsida; order Rosales; family Moraceae; genus Ficus; species Ficus microcarpa. The sequence goes on from CM046376.1 coordinate 21,916,842, forward strand.
AAGAATTGCAATGCAAATGTCCAACACCAGCAGAATTACCAGCGGGGTCAGGGAAGTCAGTTGCACGCTGTACAGATGAAGCTTGAAGGACCTGCAGCTCCCCAAGGCCGAGCTGAAGCTCCAGAACCGCAAGGACGCATCTATGCCTACACAAAGGAGGATGCTCAAGCTGGACCGTCCACGGTGGTGACAGGTCAGCTTCCTTTTTCCCTAACAAGATGCTTATGTGTTGTTTGATTCTGGAGCTACGCATTCATTTACATCACCTAGGTTTGCTAAGAAACTAGGTAGAGATAATGAGAAAATTGGAAGAACCTTTCGTACTGCATTACCCTCCGGGGAAATCTTGTTGTCTGATTATTGGATACGCCATGTTCCAATAATCATATGCGGTAGAGAGATGTACGTCAACCTAATCGTCATCGATTTATACGACTACGACGTTATCCTGGGTATGGACTTCTTGGGAAAATACAACGCGGTTATCGACTGCCAGCGTCGTGCCGTTACGTTTAAACCAGTTGGGGATAAGGAATTCATTTTTCGAGGATCGACCCCGAAGCAGCCAAAGATGTTTATTTTCGGCGTTAAAGGCTAAAAAGTTATTGGCGGAAGGATGTATGGGGTTTCTAGCCAACATGGTAGATAAGACGCTAGAGACCGAAAGTAAGCCGGAAGATGTACTGATAGTCAAGGAATTTGTGGACGTTTTTCCTGAAGATCTGCCAGGATTGCCATCAGAACGAGAAATCTCTTTTGAGATTGAGTTGCTTCCAGGATCGGCACCAGTATCCAAGGCACCATATAGGATGGCGCCTGCTGAACTCAAAGAATTACAAGTCCAGTTGAAGGAGCTCCTGGATAAAGGATTCATCGGACAAAGCTATTCACCATGGGGAGCCCCGGTGTTGTTTGTTAAAAAGAAGGACGGCACTCTAAGAATGTGCATCGACTATCGGGAGTTGAACAAGATCACCATCAAGAACAAGTATCCGTTGCCCAGGATCGACGATCCATTCGACCAACTGAAAGGAGCCTCAGTCTTTTCGAAGATTGACCTACGATCGGGATATCACCAGCTCCAAATCAAGGAAGCAGATGTTCCGAAGACGGCGTTTCGCACTCGATATGGACACTAGAGTTCCTCGTGATGCCGTTCGGACTGACAAATGCGCCAGCCGCTTTCATGGACCTGATGAATCGCGTATTCAAGGACTACCTAGACCAATTTGTCATTGTCTTTATAGACGACATCCTGATTTATTCAAGGTCGAAAAAGGAGTATGAGGAGCATCTAAGGATTGCACTACGGATTTTGAAGCAAAATCAGCTTTACGCCAAGTTCTCCAAGTGCGAGTTTTGGTTGGAAAAGGTCCATTCCTTGGACATGTGGTCTCAAAAGAAGGCATATCCATAGACCCGGCTAAGATTGAGGCGGTAAGTAAGTGGCCAGCTCCCAAGAATGTCACCGAAGTGCGCAGCTTCCTCGGATTAGCGGGCTATTACCGACGAATTGTCGAAGGATTTGCTAAGATCGCGGCGCCACTTACCGCACTCACAAGAAAAGGGAAGGCATACGAATGGACAAATAAGTGTGAAGAGCACTTCCAAGAGCTCAAAAGCAAGTTGACGAGCGCTCCAATCCTCACAATTCCAGTCGTGGAAGAAGAAAACTTCGTAATTTATAGCGATGCTTCCAAGATAGGATTGGGAGCCGTGCTTATGCAAAACGGAAAGGTGATCGCCTATGCTTCGCAACAGCTCAAGGAACACGAAAAGAACTATCCGACGCATGATTTGGAACTTGCGGCGGTAGTTTTTGCCTTAAAGATTTGGAGGCACTACCTTTATGGCATTAAATGCAAAGTGTACACGGACCATCAGAGTTTGAAGTACATCTTCACATAAAAGGAGCTTAACATGAGACAAAAAAGATGGCTCGAATTGGTGAAGGACTACGACATGGATATCCGATACCATCCGGGAAAGGCTAACAAGGTGGCCGATGCCCTTAGTCGGAAGTCATCTTCCTCGATGATGTCAATCCGGTCATTGACCGAGCCTCTTCAAAAGGAGCTAATGGAAGCCAGAATCGAGCTTATTACGGGAAGATTAGCTGCTCTAACCTTCCAGCCTACCATTTTAGATGGAATGAAGGAACGTCAAGAAGCCGATGCCTCGTTGTTTAGGATGAAAAATGAGGTTTTAGAAGGAAAGGAGTCCGATTTCCACATATCCGATGAGGGCATACTCTATCAAAAGGATAGGCTATGCATTCCTAATGTGGAAAAATTGAAGGAAAAGATCATGAAAGAAGCTCACGAGACTCCGTATTCCGTCCATCCCGGAGCCACAAAAATGTATAAGGACTTAAAGGAGAGCTTTTGGTGGCCCAAGATGAAGAACGACGTTGCTACTTTTGTCAGTAAGTGCCTTACCTGTCAAAAAGTAAAGGCAGAACACCAACGTCCAGGAGGAGAACTGTAGAAAATCTCCATCCCAGAATGGAAATGGGACCAAGTGACGATGGATTTCGTGGTTGGTCCGCCTCGAACTCCTAGCGGCAACGACGCGATTTGGGTGGTCGTTTACCGATTGACAAAGTCGGCGCACTTTATAGCCATCAAGCTCAGCTTCTCT
>CM046376.1:21919581-22001801 GCA_025413485.1 Ficus microcarpa
CTTAGCCTGGATAGTTTGTTCACCAAACATTTCCTCCAGGTTATCCATGATCTGCCTAGCAGTTTGATGTTCCTCATGCTGTTTCTGGAGCACGTTAGACATGCTCGCCCGAATATAGCACATGGCACTAAGGTTGGAATTGTCCCAGCGCTCAAGCGCTACAAAATCCCTATCAGGAGCATCGATCGTAGGCGTAGGTGGTCGAGGTTGGGTTAGGACAAAACTGTGTTTCTCAAATTTAGGACGATTAGCAAGTTCCTTTTCCAGTCATTAAAATTCTCGCCAGTTAATTTGTTTTGCGTAAGTATCACAGATAAAGGGCTTGACATTTTGATCTATAATAAGAAAACATGTAATAAGTATGAGCAAACATCCTATCAGTTTATAAAATAATGATTTTGTAATGAAACAAAAAGATCTATATGCAATCTAAATGTTCATGTGTAAAACCCTTAAAACACATACCTTACAACGACAATTCCTAGCTACCGCTTTCTAAGCTACCGAGGGGTAGTCATAGAATAACTAGCCAAGAACACGGATCCCTTCCGATTAATACATATTCATCCATGGAACAAACTCCATTAAATATATATTAACTATCGTTTATTTGGCCACTAATTTACATAACAGAGCCTCGAGGGAGGGTTAATAAATAAAGTAGTATGAGTGTGTAACCATCGTTTCCAATTTTGAATCCATATTTTACATCCGCCACCGAGGGTGATCTAAACATAAAATATGCCCAAAATTGTTATCCTTTCGGAAATCCAAATCAGTGTGCGCTCTAGGTAAGATACCTATCCGAAGGGAATTCTCGGATCGAAACCGAGTAGTAGGCACTACCATGCGTAACTATTGGACCAACGATGGAGGCCGTAGGTCTTAGTGTGTAAAACCTTCTCCCACTCAATCTTTTAAATTAGGGTTTTTGTTTTTTATGCATAAACAATATTTATTGAGTGGCACTCCCTAGTCTATATGGCATGTTATCAATACATCATGAAATAGTATTACATATTCATATAAGTCATCATCCATGGTTTGCAAAATATGTAAATAGCCGTGGATCATGATTCCATCCTAGAGAAAAGAAAATTGCAAAATTTACAAAAATTAACCGAAACATATATCGGCCTTCATTTGTAGATCCATGCCGTGTATCCTTCTTCAATGTGTCTTCCTTCTCCAATGTCACATCTTTTTAAATTTAAAATTAAATTTAAATTTCAAAAAAGATTATATGTGATTTTTAATTTTAATCAAAATTACAAAATATCAAAATTTAAATTAAAAATCCGGTTTATTAAATTTTAAAATTTGAAATTTCCAAATTTAAAATTTGAAATTTCCAAATTTCAAATTTAAATCACAAAATTTTAAAATTCATAATAATATCCATTAAATTTAAATTTAAATTTTCAATTTTGATTTCCAAATTATCAAAATCACATATCATTGGAAATTAAATTTTCAAAAGATTCTTGTGATTTTTTTTTTTAATACAAAAAAAATTTTTTTTTTAAAAAAATTTCCAAAAATAAAAAAATCACATCCTTTGAAAATTTCCATACCTTCGTTCATCTTCAATCTCCTTGAATCCATTGTAGCCCGAATTTTACAAAAAAATTCCTATGCCGTTTCCGGCTTACAAAATTTCTAGGAATTGAAAGAACGACCTAGCGGTGATTATAGACCGCATCTATTACACTTGAAAAACCTAGATACAAATTCTAACCTCTATGGAATCATGACCGGCAAAATTGAACAAGCATCATATATTATCAAAATAATATAAAGCATTCATCCATACATCCATTCATAATATATTTAACATACTCAAAATAAAACCTAGAGTGCCAACTCTCTAAAATATTTCATTAATGCATGGAGAGAAATTTATTTGATCAAATAATTTATATTATATGCATGATCATGAGTTGGCTCTGATACCAGTTGTTGGAAAAAATCGGATCCGGTATTGGAGTTACGGCGCAGCGGAAGTTTTAAAAATTTTATGCCGTTTCCGGAAAAGAAGCTCATGATGCATATAACAATAAATTAATTCATGATCAAGCGTACCTTATTTCTTGGATTCCGGAATTGCTAGAGCGTTTGACCAACGTGTCTTCTCTACTATTCTCGAGTTCCACGTCTCAAAGTGTGTGTGGGCACACGTTCTATGAATCCAAGCGACCGGTATTTCTTTCCGAAGTCTAGATCCCTCCTTCTCAATTCCGATGATCCTCGTTGAGAATTTGATCCAACTTCTTTCTTCAAAACTACAAAACAGAAACCGGTTAACCTCCTATGAAAATAATCACTCGGTTTAACCTTTCTCGCAGTTTTGATTCAATGGAATTTTCTTTCTTTTTCTCTCTCACAAGAAAGCCGAATTTTTGATGTGGAAAAAAAAATTTTTTTTTTTTATTAAAAAAACGTTTTTCCCTTTTAAAATTATCAAAAATTGGTTTTTCAAGAACTCCTAGCCTTTATATAGTATTACAATCCTTTTCAAAATTTATCTCCTACTTGAAAAATAATTAATAATTATTTTCCGGATAAATCTTGAACCAAAAGATCATACAACTTTAGGGCTAGATTCATTGAACCTAAAAACAAATTTCAAGAGGAAATCCCCTTTAAAATTCGGCCACAAAGTGAGAGAAATCTTGATTGGTGGTTTAAATTTTAAATCAAGAATCTAGACTAGTCAAAAGATCCTAGTCCTATCTAGATTCAAACTTCTTTTAAACCTTTTCGAATTTAAATAGGATTCACATATTTGAATAAATATTTTCCATAAACATTATCCATATTAATTAATTTAAATTAATGAAATATTTCAAATTTTCTTTCCTCACAAAAACCATGCACCTCTTTAATTAGGAAAGAAAAATTCATGAAATAATCTCCATTATTTAAACCAATTAATAATTAAATGTTAGGAATATATTTAAATAATTTTGAAACAAAATTTTCTTCCCTCCATACAATTAAAAAACGTGCACCACTTTTAATTAGGAGAGAAAAATTTTGTTTTCCAAAATTCAAATACAATCTTATTTTCAAAATTCAAATTAACCAATCACATGTTGACAAATCATTTGTCTACAAATTTCACATGTCCAATCCTTTCTGGATTGCATGTTAGAGAGTACCATGTCTTAATAGACATTACAAAATTCCATTTACAATTTACCGATCTCATTAGGAACAAATCCCGAGACGCTTCGTGGAACTATATGAGCTAATAGAGGGACCCGATGGAAATATGTAAAGAGGCTCCTATAATTGTGAAAAATTAATCCCAGATTAATTATCCATCAATTATCAACTTCAAAACTATTCCACTAAAAGTTTGAAGCTGAACTCCTGTTTACATACCGTATTACGAAAGCTCTCTCACGTAGTGCTTCTTCCATGATTTATTCATCGCTTGCTTAATCCCCATATGTTATCCATGATTGAATTAAGGACTTTTTCCGTTTTACCTTTTCAATCATTTTAACTTAAAGTTCAATTATTCTCCATTGAAAGAACCACCAATTGTAAAACCATACAATTGGAAAACCACCAGAGAACACAAAGTAAACCGATGGCCAAGATCTTGTTATACTATCTTTCAATCCCCGAATAATACCTTTAAGTAGATAACATTTACTATCATTAAGATAGCTATGGATTCCGTATCTATGAATCTTGATTTCTCCATCCATAAGTCATGCACCCAAAACACAAGTATGTTGACCATGAATTAACAGTGTCTCACCTTTAGTGCATCAAAGTACATAAGTCATGGATGCGAACTCAAGTAATCATTTCAGGATTAAGATTAATGCAGGATGATAATCAAAGTATCATTGATTCTTATAAACGGAATTATTAAACCGAATCAATTAACACTTTAGGTCCAGTCCAATGTCATACCTCAATACTGGTATACATTAAAGTTTCTACTCGGAACCTATCCGATGGTCAAGACAAACCATCCCTCCAAGGAAGTAGACAACCTTTACAATCTTATCATGAATAAGATCCCCAAATCTTATTCCGTTGATTGCGGACTATTTATTTAGACTGTTATCAAATTACCACGTCTTCTATGCATACCCCGTATACATATGGTAATTCGATATATTACCAACAGCCTAGGAGTATTTTATGTTTGCTCAAAATAATTATACAATCAACAAATGAAAGTAAATAGGACACAACTTATTAAACATGAATAATTTCCTCTTATTAATATCAAAATGTCATATTTACAGAAAATCCCTAAGATTTTCTATCCTTAGGGCACCTATAGATCCCAACAATCTCCCACTTGCCCTAAGCGAGTAAATGTGACATATTACGCATCCCCATGCCTTCGACGTGTTCTTCGAATCTTCTGGCCACCAAAGTCTTCGTGAACGGGTCAGCAAGATTGTCCTCCGATGCGATTTTGCAAACCGTCACATTTCCACTCTCAACAAAGCCTCTGATAATGTGATATTTTCTGTCAATGTGCTTACTCCTCTTATGATGCCTAGGATCCTTGGTATTAGCTACTGCTGCACTGTTGTCACAGTAGAGCACCATAGCTTTATCCATACCAGGAACGACCTCAAGGTCACTAAGGAACCTGCGGAGCCAAACCGCTTCCTTTGATGCCTCACTGGCTGCCACATACTCGGCTTCCATGGTCGAGTCAGCAATACAAGATTGCTTAACACTCCTCCACACAACGGCACCACCTCCAAGGGTGAAGACAGATCCTGAAGTCGATTTCCTTGAATCCTGATCTGATTGAAAATCAGAATCAGTATATCCTATAGGAACAAGGTCCTGACCGGAATACACTAGCATATAATCCCTCGTTCTCCGTAGATACTTGAGTATATGCTTGACCGCAGCCCAATGGTTCGGTCCCGGATTCGACTGATATCGACTTACCATACCAACCGCAAAACAAATGTCAGGCCTAGTGCATAACATAGCGTACATAAGACTACCTACTGCTGATGCATAAGGTACATTTTTCATACGCTCCCTTTCTTCCGATGTCTTGGGACAGTCATCTTTAGAAAGTTTGATTCCAATCCTGAAAGGTTGAGCACCTTTCTTGGAATCCTTCATAGAAAACCTCTCAAGTACTTTATCAATGTATAAAGCTTGGGAGAGTGCTATCGTTTTGTTCTTTCTATCTCTAAAGAGTTGAATACCAAGAACATAACTAGCTTCTCCTAAGTCCTTCATGTCAAACTGTTTGGCTAACCAAACTTTGACAGATGATAGTATTGCCACATCGTTTCCAATAAGCAATATATCATCCACATAGAGTACAAGGAACACCACTTTCTCGTTCTTGATACATTTATAAACACATGGTTCATCAATGTTTTGTTTGAATCCATAAGTTTTGATCGCTTGATCAAACCTAATATTCCAAGAACGAGATGCTTGCTTTAATCCATAAATGGATTTAAGCAACTTGCATACTTTGTCTTCTTGGCCTTTTGCCTTGAATCCGTCTGGTTGTATCATATAGATATCTTCCTCAAGAGAGCCATTTAAGAAAGCTGTCTTGACATCCATTTGCCAGATCTCATAATCGAGAGCAGCCGCAATGGATAAAAGAATGCGGATTGACTTAAGCATTGCTACAGGCGAGAAGGTTTCTTCATAGTCGATTCCTTCTTTCTGCGTATAGCCCTTCGCTACAAGTCTTGCCTTGAAAGTTTCCACTTTCCCATCCACACCTCTCTTCCTCTTGTATACCCACTTACACCCAATCGGTTTTATGCCTTGGGGTAAGTCTACAAGTTTCCAGACTCCGTTGGAATCCATAGATTCCATCTCGGCGTTCATAGCCTTTTGCCAAAGACTAGAATCAACATCCTCCATAGCTTCCTTGTACGTAGCCGGATCATCAATATGTTCTATGGATTCTGCTTCATAAACTTCACCACTGAACATGTACCTTTCAGGTTCCCTGATAATCCTCCCACTACGACGAAGCTCCTGTGGTTGTTGATTCTTTAGTGATTTTTCCGCAGGGTTTTCTGTGACTTTAGGAACATCCAAACCCGAAGTCATCTCCTCAAGCACTACTTTGCTACGAGGTTTAAAGTCTTCCATGTAACTTTCCTCAAGGAATGTTGCATGTGTTGAAACAAAGACTTTATTTTGCTTTGGATTATAGAACAGACCACCTTTTGTCCCTTTTGGATAGCCAACAAACAAGCACACTTCTGATCGTGACTCCAATTTCTTCGCTTCCTTATCCAGGACGTGTGCCGGACAACCCCAAATTCGAATATGATTCAAATTAGGTTTCCTACTCGTCCATAACTCATAAGGAGTTTTAGGAACCGATTTGGAGGGAACGTTATCCAGAAGATAGCATGCAGTTTGTATGGCGTGCCCCCAAAATGATAAAGGTAAAGTGGAATAACTCATCATAGACCGGACCATATCCAATAGGGTCCTATTCCTTCTCTCAGCTACACCATTCTGTTGAGGAGTACCAGGTGCAGTCAACTGGGATTGTATCCCATTCTCTATCAAATATCCTAAGAACTCATCCGATAGGTATTCCCCACCTCGATCCGATCGAAGTGTCTTAATGGACTTGCCTAATTGTTTCTCCGCTTCAGCCCGAAACTCTTTGAACTTGTCAAAGGCTTCGCTTTTGCGGGTCATTAAATAGACATATCCATACCTTGAGTAATCATCAATAAAAGTGATATAATACTCATACCCACCACGTGCTTCTATGTTCATGGGACCACAAACATCTGTATGCACAAGTTCTAAAAGTTTCTCGGCACGACCATCCTTGGCAGCAAAGTGCCGTTTAGTCATCTTGCCCTCCAAACAGGATTCGCATTGTGGCCAAGGTTCAACCTCGTACAAGTCGAGGCATTCATCTTTTACCATCCTTTGAATTCTGTTAAGGCTTATGTGACCAAGTCGTAAATGCCAAAGATATGATTTGTTAGAGTGAGAAGACTTATGTCTTTTAGAGTTCTTTTCCAATTCTGTATCAAGCAGTGAGTGCATCTTAGGTTTGATAAAATAAAGATTTCCATGCATCCATCCATTACAGATAAGAGAATTGTTTTTCCTAATAACAACTTTATTATTAAAAGAAACTGAATAAGAATCTTTAATTAAACAAGCTACCGAAATTAGGTTCCTCTTAAAATTAGGAACATAAAAACAATGTCTCAAAACAATAAACCTAAATTCATCAAAATAAAGATGCACTTCTCCCACTGCTTCAGCTCGCACCAACGTCCCATCGCCGGTTCTTAACGTAAAGTCCTCCTCATGCAGACTTCTCGTTACCTTGAACCCCTGTAGAGAAATACAAACATGGTTAGTAGCTCCAGAATCTATAACCCAATTGTCCTTAGATTCTTCCACTAAACAACCCTCAAGATACAGGACATTGAAATTACCTTTCTGCTTTTGCAAAGCCAGGAAATCTCGGCAATCCTTCTTGAAATGTCCTTTCTTCCCACAGTGAAAGCACTTAACCTTTTTGGGGTCCACCTTTTGCTTCTTAGTCTTGGTAGACTTCTTAGAAGCAGGTGCATTCACCGCAGGCTTATTCCCCTTGTTCTTCCCTTTTTCCTTCTTCCTTTTGGGATTAGGAACAGACGAACTAGGTTCAGCCAAATTTGCCTCAGCCTTAGATCCAGAACCCTTAAAAATGTTCTCAAAGGCTTGCAACTCTTTCATCAATTCCGTTAAAGACATCTCCTTCCGGTTAAGGTTGTAGGATGCCTGAAACAAATCGAAATCCTTGGATAAGGTTTGAAAAACCATAACCAGTTGAGTTGCAGCATCGATCTCAGCCCCATTTGCCTGAGCTTCAGACAAATAAGCCATGACTGTCATCATGTGCTCCTTGATGGGAGTTCCAACCTTCTGCCTGCAGTTCATGAGACCTTTGATAGCATCGGTCTTAGCCTGGATAGTTTGTTCACCAAACATTTCCTCCAGGTTATCCATGATCTGCCTAGCAGTTTGATGTTCCTCATGCTGTTTCTGGAGCACGTTAGACATGCTCGCCCGAATATAGCACATGGCACTAAGGTTGGAATTGTCCCAGCGCTCAAGCGCTACAAAATCCCTATCAGGAGCATCGATCGTAGGCGTAGGTGGTCGAGGTTGGGTTAGGACAAAACTGTGTTTCTCAAAGTTTAGGACGATTAGCAAGTTCCTTTTCCAGTCATTAAAATTCTCGCCAGTTAATTTGTTTTGCGTAAGTATCACAGATAAAGGGCTTGACATTTTGATCTATAATAAGAAAACATGTAATAAGTATGAGCAAACATCCTATCAGTTTATAAAATATGATTTTGTAATGAAACAAAAAGATCTATATGCAATCTAAATGTTCATGTGTAAAACCCTTAAAACACATACCTTACAACGACAATTCCTAGCTACCGCTTTCTAAGCTACCGAGGGGTAGTCATAGAATAACTAGCCAAGAACACGGATCCCTTCCGATTAATACATATTCATCCATGGAACAAACTCCATTAAATATATATTAACTATCGTTTATTTGGCCACTAATTTACATAACAGAGCCTCGAGGGAGGGTTAATAAATAAAGTAGTATGAGTGTGTAACCATCGTTTCCAATTTTGAATCCATATTTTACATCCGCCACCGAGGGGTGATCTAAACATAAAATATGCCCAAAATTGTTATCCTTTCGGAAATCCAAATCAGTGTGCGCTCTAGGTAAGATACCTATCCGAAGGGAATTCTCGGATCGAAACCGAGTAGTAGGCACTACCATGCGTAACTATTGGACCAACGATGGAGGCCGTAGGTCTTAGTGTGTAAAACCTTCTCCCACTCAATCTTTTAAATTAGGGTTTTTGTTTTTTATGCATAAACAATATTTATTGAGTGGCACTCCCTAGTCTATATGGCATGTTATCAATACATCATGAAATAGTATTACATATTCATATAGCAAGTCATCATCCATGGTTTGCAAAATATGTAAATAGCCGTGGATCATGATTCCATCCTAGAGAAAAGAAAATTGCAAAATTTACAAAAATTAACCGAAACATATATCGGCCTTCATTTGTAGATCCATGCCGTGTATCCTTCTTCAATGTGTCTTCCTTCTCCAATGTCACATCTTTTTAAATTTAAAATTAAATTTAAATTTCAAAAAAGATTATATGTGATTTTTAATTTTAATCAAAATTACAAAATATCAAAATTTAAATTAAAAATCCGGTTTATTAAATTTTAAAATTTAAATTTGAAATTTCCAAATTTAAAATTTGAAATTTCCAAATTTCAAATTTAAATCACAAAATTTTAAAATTCATAATAATATCCATTAAATTTAAATTTAAATTTTCAATTTTGATTTCCAAATTATCAAAATCACATATCATTGGAAATTAAATTTTCAAAAGATTCTTGTGATTTTTTTTTTAATACAAAAAAAATTTTTTTTTAAAAAAAATTTCCAAAAATAAAAAAAATCACATCCTTTGAAAATTTCCATACCTTCGTTCATCTTCAATCTCCTTGAATCCATTGTAGCCCGAATTTTACAAAAAAATTCCTATGCCGTTTCCGGCTTACAAAATTTCTAGGAATTGAAAGAACGACCTAGCGGTGATTATAGACCGCATCTATTACACTTGAAAAACCTAGATACAAATTCTAACCTCTATGGAATCATGACCGGCAAAATTGAACAAGCATCATATATTATCAAAATAATATAAAGCATTCATCCATACATCCATTCATAATATATTTAACATACTCAAAATAAAACCTAGAGTGCCAACTCTCTAAAATATTTCATTAATGCATGGAGAGAAATTTATTTGATCAAATAATTTATATTATATGCATGATCATGAGTTGGCTCTGATACCAGTTGTTGGAAAAATCGGATCCGGTATTGGAGTTACGGCGCAGCGGAAGTTTTAAAAATTTTATGCCGTTTCCGGAAAAGAAGCTCATGATGCATATAACAATAAATTAATTCATGATCAAGCGTACCTTATTTCTTGGATTCCGGAATTGCTAGAGCGTTTGACCAACGTGTCTTCTCTACTATTCTCGAGTTCCACGTCTCAAAGTGTGTGTGGGCACACGTTCTATGAATCCAAGCGACCGGTATTTCTTTCCGAAGTCTAGATCCCTCCTTCTCAATTCCGATGATCCTCGTTGAGAATTTGATCCAACTTCTTTCTTCAAAACTACAAAACAGAAACCGGTTAACCTCCTATGAAAATAATCACTCGGTTTAACCTTTCTCGCAGTTTTGATTCAATGGAATTTTCTTTCTTTTTCTCTCTCACAAGAAAGCCGAATTTTTGATGTGGAAGAAAAAAATTTTTTTTTTTTATTAAAAAAACGTTTTTCCCTTTTAAAATTATCAAAAATTGGTTTTTCAAGAACTCCTAGCCTTTATATAGTATTACAATCCTTTTCAAAATTTATCTCCTACTTGAAAAATAATTAATAATTATTTTCCGGATAAATCTTGAACCAAAAGATCATACAACTTTAGGGCTAGATTCATTGAACCTAAAAACAAATTTCAAGAGGAAATCCCCTTTAAAATTCGGCCACAAAGTGAGAGAAATCTTGATTGGTGGTTTAAATTTTAAATCAAGAATCTAGACTAGTCAAAAGATCCTAGTCCTATCTAGATTCAAACTTCTTTTAAACCTTTTCGAATTTAAATAGGATTCACATATTTGAATAAATATTTTCCATAAACATTATCCATATTAATTAATTTAAATTAATGAAATATTTCAAATTTTCTTTCCTCACAAAAACCATGCACCTCTTTAATTAGGAAAGAAAAATTCATGAAATAATCTCCATTATTTAAACCAATTAATAATTAAATGTTAGGAATATATTTAAATAATTTTGAAACAAAATTTTCTTCCCTCCATACAATTAAAAAACGTGCACCACTTTTAATTAGGAGAGAAAAATTTTGTTTTCCAAAATTCAAATACAATCTTATTTTCAAAATTCAAATTAACCAATCACATGTTGACAAATCATTTGTCTACAAATTTCACATGTCCAATCCTTTCTGGATTGCATGTTAGAGAGTACCATGTCTTAATAGACATTACAAAATTCCATTTACAATTTACCGATCTCATTAGGAACAAATCCCGAGACGCTTCGTGGAACTATATGAGCTAATAGAGGGACCCGATGGAAATATGTAAAGAGGCTCCTATAATTGTGAAAAATTAATCCCAGATTAATTATCCATCAATTATCAACTTCAAAACTATTCCACTAAAAGTTTGAAGCTGAACTCCTGTTTACATACCGTATTACGAAAGCTCTCTCACGTAGTGCTTCTTCCATGATTTATTCATCGCTTGCTTAATCCCCATATGTTATCCATGATTGAATTAAGGACTTTTTCCGTTTTACCTTTTCAATCATTTTAACTTAAAGTTCAATTATTCTCCATTGAAAGAACCACCAATTGTAAAACCATACAATTGGAAAACCACCAGAGAACACAAAGTAAACCGATGGCCAAGATCTTGTTATACTATCTTTCAATCCCCGAATAATACCTTTAAGTAGATAACATTTACTATCATTAAGATAGCTATGGATTCCGTATCTATGAATCTTGATTTCTCCATCCATAAGTCATGCACCCAAAACACAAGTATGTTGACCATGAATTAACAGTGTCTCACCTTTAGTGCATCAAAGTACATAAGTCATGGATGCGAACTCAAGTAATCATTTCAGGATTAAGATTAATGCAGGATGATAATCAAAGTATCATTGATTCTTATAAACGGAATTATTAAACCGAATCAATTAACACTTTAGGTCCAGTCCAATGTCATACCTCAATACTGGTATACATTAAAGTTTCTACTCGGAACCTATCCGATGGTCAAGACAAACCATCCCTCCAAGGAAGTAGACAACCTTTACAATCTTATCATGAATAAGATCCCCAAATCTTATTCCGTTGATTGCGGACTATTTATTTAGACTGTTATCAAATTACCACGTCTTCTATGCATACCCCGTATACATATGGTAATTCGATATATTACCAACAGCCTAGGAGTATTTTATGTTTGCTCAAAATAATTATACAATCAACAAATGAAAGTAAATAGGACACAACTTATTAAACATGAATAATTTCCTCTTATTAATATCAAAATGTCATATTTACAGAAAATCCCTAAGATTTTCTATCCTTAGGGCACCTATAGATCCCAACACACAGGTGCGCTGTAGCGCCTGTTTTGGGTGCTGCAGCGCCTGGGGGCTGCCCCTGGGCTGCGGTAGCATGCAGTCCCTCCCCCAAAAATTCCCCTGTTTTTGTAAAACTTTGAAAAATCATATCTCTCAAATCATAAAAAATTTGATAAAAGTTTCTTCATGGAAAATGTTCTTCTACATGTTATCTAAATTTTTCTTGTTTATGGTCAAGTCTAATTTTGATCATAAATACTTCGTTTTTCCAAAAATCCGAAAACTCAACAGTTTTAACAATTTTTATTAAAAATCAAAATTTCACTTCCGGAAAATCTTGAAATTTATACATAAACACCATAGTTCAATGTTCCATAGTTTTCTAAGTTTCATTAATAGTTTCCATCAAATAGAAACTCATTTAGATTTCTAAATTCTTAACGAACGGATCGAAGTTCAAATCTCCGATATAAGTTCAATTTCTAAAAATTCTACACTACCCATAACATAATCATGAACATATTCATATGAACAATCATAAACTCTATATTGTCAAACAACCAATTCTAAAAATTTTGACAGCATTTATACTTATATATTAACCCATAAAAATTGAAACTAAAAGAGAAAAAACTAGAGTCTCGGTCGGAAAACTACCTCGATGATTAGAATTTCTGTCATATAACTGAATTAGAACCTCCTTGAAAAGAACTTCTTGAAGGGGCTTGAAGGATTTCTTCAAACTCTTATGAAGCTAGGATGGTGTTTGGGAGGTGGGAAAATGGGAAGGAAAATTTTTGAAGACTAAAGAAAATTTTCTTAAGAAAACTTAAGACTATCTAAGAAAATTTGTAGAAAGAAACTCCAGAGAGAGAGAGAATAGAATGGATTTGGAGGTGTGAAGAAATGGTGATGGGTGGATGCCTATTTATAGGCTGTGGCTAATGACTTTGGGGTTAGTTTGTTAATTAATTCAAATCAAGGTGCTTAAAAACCTTGTCCAATAAGACTTTTTCTTAGTCAGTGATCCCTTGATACTTACCAAATTCTAACCATTGGATCACAAATTCCTATTTTTGATTAAAAAAATAATTAAAGATAATTCTAGATATTATCTTCAACAGCTTAATTATTGAATTGTTAACTCAACATAACAGTATTTTTCTTTATGGACCACTAACACAACTCCCAAGGTCCTTCATTGCTAAAAAGTTAATCAGTATAATTTCTATATGTTACAATCTCCCACCAAGTTTTTGGACTAAAAAAGGTAAGCGGTCTAAATATTATATGTTCGTAAAAACTTGGCCTCCAAGTTTTTGTATTAATAAAGTAATTCAGTAAAAATCTTATCTATCATCAAAACTTAGCCTCTAAGCTCCCATACTAAAAAAGTAACTTAGTAGAAATCTTATCTGATGTCAAGACTTATCCACTAAGTCTTTAGACTGAAAAAGTAACTCATTAGAAATTTTATCTGACATCAAGACTCATCCACTAAGTTTCCATACTGAAAAAGGTAATCTATCTAAATTTTATCTGTAAAAAGTTAGACAGTCTAATTTTTATCTAACTAAAAAGTTGATGTCAAATCTTTTATACTGCATTTTATATGCAGAAAATTTCCGTCTAGGAAAACTTTAAGACTGCTAATTCCCATATTGCTAAAAATGTTGAAATACTGTATTTAATGATTTGATAACTTTTCTACACATTTATCAATTGGTCACTTTTTACTATTCAAACCTTTTGAAAAATAATATGTGACCTAAGCTAACTACTTTGTGACAGAATTAATAATTTTCACATCATAAAAATTCATTTAATAACTTTAGGTTAAAATTATAACCTAAACTTTAATTTCCATAAGGAATTTCGATGAATTATTTCCTTATCAAAAATTTGGGTCTTACACAATGTTGCCGTCAGAATTAAATGATTGTTGTATACATTTGTGCCTGTTGAGGTAAACATTTGGTGGTGTCACTGCATGAGTTATAAGCAGATTCGAACTAAGTCATCCCCCACAACAACCACTAATCATTCACCTAAGACAGGCATAATTTTACATGATAAGATTAAAAAAAAAAAAAAAACAACAACAACAACAAAACAAAACAAAATAGCTACTTAAAAACTAAAACAATCTCGCAAAATTGAGAGACACAGCCCGGAAACTACTTTTTAACTATTCCAATATTATTTCCATTGCGGTTTTGCTGTGACAGTTGCTCGTCCAATTTTGGTCTCTTCGCCATGCCTTTGTTTGCACGGTATCTTTAACAATACCAAAAAAAAAAAAAAAAAGGAGTACCATAAGATTTTATTTTCATGCATTTTGTGTAATTTTAACAGACAAAACATATATGAATGAAGCAGCAAGTCAGAATGGAAGCCAAGAGGAAGACCTGGAGCTTCCTTTGTTCAACCTGTCTACCATAGCTACTGCTACCCAAAATTTTTCACCGCACAATAAGCTTGGAGAAGGTGGTTTTGGACCCGTTTACAGAGTAAGTTTATTATATTCGAGTTTCGAACAATAAGCCAAAAGTGAAAAATCGAGGCCTTGTTTAGAAAGTCATCTTTTGACTTGTTATAACATGACAAAGAGTTCATGGTCTCTAAGAGAATCTTCACCATTTTTTCTATAAAAATGTATTGGATGGTTTTAAAGTAATATAATAATAAGACGAATAAATATTAAACTTCCTTTTATATTGCTCCTGATTTTCAGGGTAAGCTAGAAGATGGAAAGGAAATCGCTGTGAAGAGGCTATCAATAAGTTCTTGGCAGGGAGTTAAAGAGCTAAAAAATGAAATAAAGCTAATTTCCAAGCTTCAACATCGAAATCTTGTCAAGCTTCTTGGCTGTTGTATTCAAGGAGAAGAGAAATTGTTAGTTTATGAATATATGCCAAATAAAAGCCTCGACTTTTTCATTTTTGGTGAGAATCTAAGTCCTCCTATTTATATAACTAATGTCTACTTTGGTGTTGCTACATTGATGATCTCACAAACAAATTGACAGATCCGAAGCACGGCAAGCTACTTGAATGGGCAAAGCGTTTCCAAATCATATGCGGAATTGCTCGTGGACTTCAATATCTTCATCAAGATTCTAGATTGAGAGTAATACATAGAGATCTCAAAGCGAGTAATGTTTTACTTGACAACGAGATGAATCCTAAAATTTCAGACTTTGGCTTGGCTAGAAGTTTTGGAGGAGATCAGACTGAAGAAAAGACAAACAGAGTAATGGGCACCTAGTGAGTATTATTCTTTCACCTTTTGTTTTTAAAATACGTATGAACCATATAAGGAAAACGATATTTTATTTTCTCATGTCTTTGTCCAACAATGCTATGTAGTGGGTATATGGCACCAGAATATGCATTTGATGGCTTATTCTCAGTAAAATCAGATGTCTTTAGCTTTGGTATATTAGTGTTGGAGATTGTAAGCGGAAAGAAAATCAGAGGCTTTCACCATGAGAATCATGGTCTTACTCTCATTGAACATGTAAGTTGTTGAAAACATTCATTAACTGTCCATACATCCAATAACTAACTAATTATCAATATTGACACTTTCGCACTTCAACATTTTCTAGGCATGGACATTGCACAAAGAAGGCAGTTCATTCGGATTGCTTGATGAGCGCGTAAGGGATTCACCCCATAATCGAAAACAGGTGTTGCGTTGTATTCATGTGGGTCTTTTATGTGTACAACAAAGTACTATGGACAGGCCGAACATGCACTCTGTCGTTGTTATGTTGGGAAGTGAGAGTGAGCTGCCTCAACCAATACAACCTGGCTATTTCATGGAGATGGCTTCTATTAAAGGAGACAATTCCTTTGCAAAACCGAAATCATCCTCAATGAATGGTATGAGCTTTACAATGCTTGAGGCTCGATAGCACGTAGTTTTGTTTAATTATATGTAGCACAAAAAATTTAATAAACTCCTATTAGGAAACCAAACATTGACTTTATAAAAATGTCAATGTCTAATGAGCTTCAGGAATCCGTAGAATTTGTTTTTGGATAAACAATTGCTCGTATTTTTGCTAATTTGATGTCAAATACTTGAGTGGTGGCAACTTCTCTATTTTATTCATGAATTGCCTCTGTTACCCTAAAGCCCATTTGAAAGGAGGGAATTTGTTGAATGTACTGGTATTCGAAAGTCGGAAATTATTTTGTAAATATGTTTAAAGTTCCTCTTTTTACTATCACTTTTCTTAAACACTCAAATCTCCATCGTTCATGCTAGAGAGGTTCAGATATCTATTTCTGCAATATGATTTTTCCCCCTTTTTTCAGCATATAGTCTACTTTTAGTTTCTCTCTATAGATAATGAAGATATAGGTATACAAAATTAATAAAAAAAAAAAAGTAATAAGATAAGCTAAAACAACAATATTTAATGTGGATGTGTCCACATCTATGGACTAGGAAAAATAAAAAATTCACTAGTAAGTAGCACTGTGATTGGACATCCATAAAAATATAAAATAATAACTTTTACGAAGATGAAGTAATAAGTTTTCCCTAATAATAAGGCCACTTTAGTCTTGTTCTAGAGTGGGATGAGTTTTGGCTAGCCACCTCAATTTTGTTGCTCGATCCAAAAAACCTATACCGGACGTGCAAGGCATTTTCTGTAACGACCTGCCTAGTACAGGCCGTTACCTTACTTACATACATGCTTTACTTATATACTTAACCAAAACACAGCGGAAATTTTTTTTTTATACGAATTAAAAACGTGCACTTATAAAAGATGTCTTGACTAAACATATTTATATAATATGAAAACTTGAAAGGAAACAAAATGCGTAGCGGATGAACTTCCCATGATTTCACAGTACGCCCCGCCACGCTCCGCCATCTTGCATCATGCATTGTTGACGTGCTGCTTACCTACAGCATAAACGTAAGACAGTGAGCTTTCGCTCAACAAGTACAACTGTCTCGTCCGCGTCATACCCATAACCATATCGTGCGCAATTTAACTTAACATACATAGCATTACATAACCATTCATACCATCATCCATAATAGCATAACCTAATAATGCCTAGCATATGCATGGTCCAGTTATGCTCATTTTTACTTTCTTTATCTTTCTTATCTTTCTCTTAGGGCCCTTACTTTAGTGTTCGTACCCGGCGCACAACTACGGAATGGTTGGGGCGGCCAGTCCATGTCCAACTCAACCCGTAGTCCAATCCGACCTCGGATGGGTGGTACGTCACTGGCAAGCTTGCTTGCCTTCTTTCTTTTCTTTTTCTTTTTTCTCTTTCTTGAGCTTATTAATCATATAGGAATTAGTGAGCATGCATCGTGATGTCACATAATCCTAACTTATACTAGCATCAATATCATGCTTAACATGCTTTCTAACTTTGCGTCTTATATTCATAACATCATGCAACATATAACATGGCATACTAAACACATATAGCATGGTAATTATCATATCACAGAGCAACACATAATATACCAATTTGCATGCACCCCTAGCATACATCTAACATACTTTGGCAAGTATCAACTAAAGCCTATGCTGTAGGCGGAGTTGTACTTACCTCTCTAGCTATGTCCTTCTTGGCGCTGTCCTGCCTCGGAGCGTAGCTGCAGGCCTTCCCCTGCTTGATTAAGGACATAGGTGAGATTCTGCTTTTCGTTGTGGAATGTTGGTACCCTAACCAATATGCCTATTAAACCTAGTTGTATGTCCCCGACTTGAGATTTGACTTGGGCCAGTTAGCCCTCTTACTGTTTGGGAATAATTCGAACTTTGATTATCCTCTTAAGAGGCTACGTTGGATAACCTCTTGGGCTAGGTCCTTGATCTACTGTTGGGTTTTCTTTAGCACCTTGGGCTTTACTCTTACATCATGACTTATTGGGTTAATTTCCTTAATCCCTTTTTTTTTCTTGGCCCATTCTTAGACTATTGGTATTCCTTAGGGTTACGTTGGATAACCCTTAAGATTACCCTTAACCAATTGTTGGGTCAACCAAAGCTAACAGTTGGTCAACTACTGGTCAACTCTTGGTCAACTTTGGGCTTTTGGGGCTAAGCCCGGTAACTCGGGTACTATTCCCGGTTACGGCCCGTAATCGGCTTGATTACCAATTTTTAACTATAAAATCCATTTTCCTATCTTAAACTTTCCATTTTACCTTAAAACTCCCCTTTTTGCACTTTTTGCATTTTTTGAGTAACTTAGCTTTAAAATCCTTTAAAACTTTTTATAAAAATTCCGGTTTTTGAAATAAATCTTTATAAAGGTTGTTTAGGGTCGAAAATTGCCTTTGGAACAGTTTTCATAGTTGAAACAATGATTTCAAAACATTTTACAGTTTTTTAACAACATTTGTAAAAACTAATGTACAGGAATTTTCGGTTCCCTGCGCACCCTTCATAAAACAGTCTCAGTTTAAAAATTCGTTCAGAATCTGAAAAACTTGTCTTCATGAAAGTTGTAGCTCTCAAAAAATGCTAAAGCTTTCATGTTTTGCAAAAAATCCAGTTCCGCTTACATTCACGTCAGTTTTTGTTTGAAACTGGCTGACCCTAAAAACTGGGCCTGGGGAATCAGCCACGGGTTTTACTAAAAACAGAGGCCATTGGAGTCTCATTTTGAGATTCTGTCTGCGTTTCCCTCTAGGAAAAATCATTCCAAGCAACTTTCGTGTTTCGAGTTTTACCCAGTTCGACCTCTAAGGGCCTTAAATTTTTACTTTCCCGAAACAGGCCAGGTTCGAATTCGATCTGGCAATTTTGGTGTTTACGTCCGGTTTACATCATATTCCGCGAATCTATCTCGATCGACCACTTCGGGAGCCTACAAGCCAAACACACAGCGTTTCTAACGTCCCATAAGAACCCATAAACCGTTCCCATTGGATCCATGCAAACTAATTCCAAAAGCCCTAAACCTAGGTTTGCATTTGGTTCTAACATTTGCATACAACACATACAAGCACCAAATTTTGCTCCCTAAGCTAGCATGCTTCAATTGCTGCCTAAGGGCAGATTTTCGGACCACACTAGGGGACATACAACCCTAAGCATCAAGCATGAAAATCAATTAACAATCAAGCACAAACCAAGCAAGAATCAAGCCATACACATCCTAGATCTACCAATCAAGCACACACCATATACTAGGGCATAAAAATCATAAATGGACTTATGTCCTTACAACCATATTGAACCACAAATAAATCTCAACTTTGAACTCAAATAAGAGAGTTAGGGTTCTAGGAATTTTACCTTAGACTAAAGTCAAGTTTGGTCACCCAAATTTCTTCCTCCCTCTAGGTTCTTTCACCCACGGCTGCACCTCCTAGAATGGGTACCAAAAATTTTTAGTTTCCCTTGGTTTAACCTCACTAAACCCGAACTCCCATTGAGTGAAAGCCCTAAAAAATTTTTGCTTTTCCTCTCCTATTTCCTTCCCTCACTCACTCGGCCACACACACCCAAGAGACCCAAAAATTTTTTCTAAACTTTTTCCTTGGTTTCTCCCATGCAAATCCGAACCCCTAAGAACAAAAGCTCCAAGAAAATTTTGGTTTTCCTCTCCTCCCTCTCTCACTTTTGGCTGCCGAAATTTTCTAGAGAAAAATGACAAGAGTTTGCCCACATTTTTCAATTAAAATGAATAGGAGGTGGGGGTATTTATAGAGGTTTGGAACTTTGCTTAATTGTGAATTTTACCCCAAAATTTTTGGCATTTCTAGGAGAAGCCTATGAGTTGGCCGGCCATTGTGTGGTCTAGAAGCATCCAACATTTTCCAAGCTTAATTAAATGGTTAATGATGTCATTAATCACAAACTATATGAGGTCATCTTCCTTACCTCACACAAGGGCCTTGTTTGGTTGGCTTTCCTTCAAAAATTGTCCATTTTTTGTGCTACATAGATATTTCTGATATTGTGTTTCACTAATACACAGTATTTTTATACTGTACTGAGGTATAAAAATTTATCTGTGTAAATTTTGGACCTTATAATTTTTTTCTTATTTTTCCGAATCCTTTTTGCCCTTAATTTTAACTTGGTGTGCTTGATTTCCTAGGGACATTTTAAAGGCCTATTCTTGCTATCTAGTTCACAGGAAATTTTTTCTCAGCATATTTCCACACTGCTTTACAACATCTCGCAAAGTCAACCCTTTGACTTTTGTCAGTCAAACTTTGACTTTTTCGGTCAAAGTTGACTTTCGTAAAATCATGCATTGTTTCGGCCTTTTCGACCTAAAAGGTCCGTTTTCGAGCTTAGAAATCAATTTTGAGTCTTCTCGACCCATTGAAACTCACAAAATCTTTCAAAAGCCCTAAATCGAGCTTTTTCACAAATACCTTCATAAAGTGAAAATAAATTCCTTAGAAGGAAAAATGTATATTGAAATTTCGAATATTACATTTTCAAAGAGAATGTAGTTCTTTTGGAGGTCCATTTTGTCTCAATTGTAGTCAGTTATATGTTCACAAATCAGAACAAACATGTGAAGGAATTCTTTTCTTTTCTTTCCTTGGATTAACAGATTTTCGCTTGTAATACGGGGTTGTCTTTCCATGTCTCCTCCCGCTTTCTTTTCCTCTGCCTCAACCAGAGCAGGGGAGAGGCATTAAATTATCTATTTTTCTTAATGGCAGATTGTCATGTTTTGAATTGTAAGATGCACCTAAATTCGATCATCTGAAAAAAGGGGAAAAAATCAATCAAACGAAGAAAGGCTTCTCTTTAGGTAGAAAGAACTGTGATGTAGAATTATTCTCTTTTTAAATCAACATCTCTAACGCTTCCGATACGGGTCCCGGCTACTATGTTTGGCCTCTTATCTCGGTGATGCTGAGACGTCCCAGCGCATTAGATCCTCCCTATGCTGAACATCTCAATAGTGAGAGGTATGTAGGGAGAAGACAAAATGAAGGAGAAAAAAACAGAATTATTTTAATTTTCATGGACAAAAATTATGTAATTATGGGAGATTGTGTTCCATAAAATATTAGATAGAAATTTTTTGAAATACAATATTTAAACTATGAATTAGTCTCCTTAATTAATGTTTTGAAAATTTTGTGGCGGTATAAAATACGGGAAACTGAAGGGATGCCGCCCATGTATCCCATTGTTCAACGAGTAACAACAATGATAATAAAAAAAGACTACCATAAATTATAGGGAAAAATCAACTCTGTATCAGTTATGATGTAATATCCAGATTTTTACAAGTTGATTAAGCATAAAGGCCCGACGTCCCATGACAAGCCTATTGAGTATTTTGATCTCTAGAGTTGATTTGAATTCCATAGAGATTGTATAATAGTTACTTCCACTAAATATAGATTTTTTGTTAATTTAAGTTGATACATGTTAAAAGAAGTAACATCATTTAGACTAACTATATAAATTATTTTATAATTAATCAGCTAGCTTGGGGGGCCTACATTTGATTTCTAAGAAACTAGAGCATTAGCCAGAAAAGTCAAACTAAACTAATGACCGTGTAATCAAATAAAAACATGATAAATTTATATTTCACATTATTTTAGTGGAATTTAAAAAAACTGAGCACGGTTTTGACATTGTCACCTGTCAAAGTCCAATAAGCAACTAAGAAGGGACAAGGGAAATAATACGAGAAGCGTGTCGTAACGGGTCTTGTTGACAAAGACCTGCAAGCTTAGTCAAAATAGCCTGCCGTGTACGTACTTACAGAGACCCAACCACAAAAGAACTCTACCTTAACTGTGCATACTCTAACTGGAGATGGCAAAAGAGGGAAAAAGAAATGGAAATCATGTTTGCTTCCATGCTTACAATTATTCTTGCATTTCTTTCTCTCCTCCAAATAGTTTCCTCCGCAGTCGATAGTATTCGTCCACTCCAATCCTTCAGCGATGGCGGAACTTTGGTTTCTCAAGGAGGAAGCTTCGAGCTTGGTTTCTTCACTCCCGGCAATTCCAATAGTCGCTATGTGGGAATATGGTACGCGAACATCCCGGTGAAAACTGTTGTTTGGGTCGCAAACCGGTGCAACCCCATCAATGGCTCCTCCGGCTTGTTGACCATAAACAGCACAGGCAATCTTGTGCTAGTGGATCATAACAAGAGTGTTGTTTGGTCGACGAGCTCTTCGAAACAAGCAAAGAAACCAATAGTGCAACTTTTAGATTCGGGAAATCTTGTTCTAAGAGATGAAGAAGATGGAAACTCGGAGACGAATTATTTATGGCAAAGCTTTGATAATCCTTCTGATACATTGCTACCAAACATGAAATTAGGGTGGGATTTGAGGACGGGTCTTAACCGACGGCTCTCAGCATGGAAGAACTGGGAGGACCCTTGTCCGGGAGATTTCACTTGTGGATTTGAGTTTGATCCACAACTTCACACATACCCTGATATGTATATGGTAAAGGGTACCACAACGTTCACCCGCACCGGACCTTGGAATGGCCTTTATCTTAGTGGTTTCCCGGCTATAAAGCCAAACCCCCTTTATAGTTACGACTTTGTATACACTGAAGATGAGGTGTATTACACATACAACCTCAAGAATAACTCGGTCATCTCGATGATGGTTATGAATCAATCCACAAGCTCACATCAACGCCTTACATGGATCGATGCAGATGAAACATGGAGGACATACCATTTATTACCTAGTGACGACTGTGATAAGTACAATGTCTGTGGAGCCAATGCAAATTGTATGATCTACGGAAGTCCGATGTGCCAATGCCTAAAAGGATTCGAGCCCAAATCTCAAGAGAAATGGAATTCAATGGATTGGTCCGAAGGATGTGTAAGAAGTAGTCCACTGAATTGTCTGGAAAAAGATAAAGATGGGTTCATCAAATTCTCCGACTTAAAAGTTCCAGATACTACACGTTCCTGGGTGAACAAAAGTATGAATCTAAAAGAGTGCAGGGCCAAATGTTTGAGCGACTGTTCTTGTATGGCTTATACAAACTCCGATATTAGAGGACAAGGTAGTGGTTGTGTCTTATGGTCTGGTGATCTGATAGATATTAGGCAATTTTCCGATGTTGGACAAGATCTATTCATTCGGATGTCACGTTCCGAGCTAGGTATGGTGTTAATTATATCGCGTTATATATATATATATATATATATATATATTTCATATGTGTTGTGATGCCTTTGCTTTACTAATCTTCTACTTACATTTTGATTTCATTCTCTTCTCTGTTTCATACCAACTTCTAAACAGGAAAAACTAATAATAAGATTAGAGCAGTGTTACCGGTAGCGGTCATAGGAGGTGTTTCCGGGATGCTTTTACTTGGCTATTTCATTTGCAGGAGAGGCTCAAAAGGTGATTATCTTTATTCTTTACTCTGTTTTCCATTTCATGTTGTTTAAAAATATAAAAATGAAAAAATAAAAAATAAAAAAATTCTGGTTGCCGTAGCAAGAAATATAACCACTTGTTGAGTTTAGTTTAACAAAACGTGAAAAGTCAAAATAAAAGAGCAACAAGTAATCTGCGAAACAATATGGACACCTTTAATTGGCAATTCAATTTTTTATTTTTTTATTTTTTTGGAACGAGTACTGTTGGATAGATTGTAAGTTAAAAAGTCAAAACATCCACATTAGAAAAATATAAACAAGTAAAGTGGTTACAATTAAAACAAGTGATGTGTAGACTTTTGTACGGATGATGCGACTATGCATCCTTCCAAGGAGTTTTTTTTTTTTTAATAATTATTTGCTTGTGATTTTCAAATTTAATCTAGATTGTTGATTTGATCTAGTATAATCCAACAATCGAAATTAAATAATTTCAGATTTAATCTGAACTGTTGATCAAATAATTACTTACAGCTTTTACAAAAAATACACCTTTCCATCAAAAGTTGTAACAGTTGCATCCTTTAATGAGCAGACACATTTTTTCTATTAAAAAAAGAAAGTACTCCAAACTGAGATCAATTTTCACCTTTTTTTTTTTTTTTTTCCCTGGAAATCTATAAGATTGAGATTGCTACTCATTGAATTTGTGAGTTTGTTGTATCTTAATGGTAATTTGCCACTTATTAGCAAACTTCGTAGTGGTGGTAAATAATATCTTAAGGAAATTATTTCTTACGCCACAGACACTTTGTTTCTGTCTCATTTTCTCTCAGCTCCCAAACAGTTTCCCAGCCACTTTCTTGAACAAGAGACGTAATATTAGGTACTGCCACTGCATAAGTTGTAATCACATTCGAACTAAGTTGTCACCCACAGCCACCACTAAATATTCACCTAAGACCGGCTTAATTTTATTTGATAAAGGAAAAAAATAGCTTCAAAACTTAAACAAAACGATCTCATAAAATTGAGAAACACAACCAGTACTAAACTACTTCTGAACTATTCCAAGATTATTTATTCTACTGTTTTGCTATGACTGTTGTTCTTCTATTTTGTCCTCATTTCTTATATCTAACATGAAGTTATATTTTCATGCCATTTTGTCTACTTTTACAAAACAGAGAGAAATCCAGTGGAAGACCTGGAGGTTCCTTTATTCAACCTGTCTACTATAACTACTGCCACTCAAAATTTTTCAATGGACAACAAGCTAGGAGAAGGTGGTTTCGGACCTGTATACAGAGTAAGTTCCTCATATCCAAGTTTGAGGAAAATATGCGAAAAACTGAAATATTGAGGCCTTGTCTATAAAATGGTGAAGAGTCCATGGTCCCTGAGAGAATCTCCACCATTTTTTTCCTTTTTAAAAAATTGATGGCGTTAAAGAATAATAATAATGCAATTATAATTAAAATGTAAAACTTTCTTTTTTAACGTTTGAGATTAACAGGGTAGACTAGAGGATGGACAAGAAATTGCTGTGAAGAGGCTGTCGATTAGCTCTGGACAAGGAGAAAGAGAGTTAAAAAATGAAGTAAAGCTAATTGCCAAGCTTCAACATCGAAATCTTGTGAAGCTTCTTGGTTGCTGCATTCAGGGAGAAGAGAAATTGTTGGTTTATGAGTATATGCCCAACAAAAGCCTCGACTCTTTCATTTTCGGTTAGAATCTCAATCCTCCTATGTTATATAAAATAATTTTTACTGTGGCATGGCAATAGAAAAATTACTTTGGACAACAATTTTAATCCAAACTTTCGAGTACCAACTTATGTTGTATGTGAGTTGT
Source organism: Ficus microcarpa (assembly GCA_025413485.1). Lineage (NCBI taxonomy): Eukaryota > Viridiplantae > Streptophyta > Magnoliopsida > Rosales > Moraceae > Ficus > Ficus microcarpa. Next base: position 21,945,041 of record CM046376.1, read on the forward strand.
CATTAATTTAATAGTAGGTGTTTAAACGATTATCATATCAATTAATTATATCTATCAATGAGAGGATGATAATTCACTGTCGTATGAGTTGATACTCAAAAGTTGGGATTAGAGTTAGTGTCCCTAACGCTATTCATTATGATATTGATGACTTTGAAAACACATTGATAGATCCAAAGCAAGGAAAATTACTAGGCTGGTCAAAGCGCTTCCAAATAATATGTGGAATTGCTCGTGGACTTCAATATCTTTACCAGGAATCTAGGTTGAGAGTAGTACATAGAGATCTCAAAGCAAGTAATGTGTTACTTGATAGTGAGTTGAACCCTAAAATTTCTGACTTTGGCTTGGCTAGAACTTTTGGAGGAGATCAGTCAGAGGAAAAGACCAACAGAGTAATAGGAACCTAGTGAGTATTATTCTTTTGTGCACACACACATATATATTTTAAATACAAATGATCTACAATAATAAAATGTGTTCTTTTTTCTTTCGTCTCTTCCTATTGTGGTGCGTAGCGGTTATATGGCACCAGAATATGCTTTCCATGGCTTGTTCTCAACAAAATCAGATGTGTTTAGCTTTGGTACATTGGTATTGGAGATCATAAGTGGAAAGAAAAGCAGAGGATTTCACCATGCAAATCATGATCATACCCTCATTGGACATGTATGTTGTCGAAAACATTCATCAACTGTCATTCCGTTCAAGTACTAATTAATGTTATCAATAATGACACTTTTTCTTTTATTTAATTTCAACATTTTCTAGGCGTGGACATTGCATAAAGAAGGCAGTTCATTTGGATTACTTGATAAGCACTTGAGGGAGTCACACCACAATCTAAAGCAAGTGTTGCGTTGTATTCATGTCTGTCTATTATGTGTGCAACAATTTCCCGTCGACAGGCCAAGCATGTCCTCTGTGGTTGTGATGTTGGTAAGTGAGGGTGAGCTGCCTCAGCCTAAACAACCTGGCTATTTTACCGAGATGGTTTCAGCAAAAGGAAAAATTTCCTCTACAAAGCAAAAATCATCTTCAATGAGAGATATGAGCATTACAATTCTTGAGGCCCGGTAACGCATAGTTTTTGTCTAGTTAGTTACATGAGCATCACAAGACTTTTTATTTTTCGTTATACAAGTCCTGTGAAATAGCTTTTTGGATAGCATATGGGTGAGTGGTGGCAACTTCTTTGTCTAATACTTATATTGCCTTTGTTACCCTAATAACCCACTTGAAAAGTGAGAGAATTTGTTTTGTTTTATTTTATTTTATTTATTTATTTATTTATTTATTTTTTTTTTTTGTGTGTGTAAATGAATCTGTTTGATGTCTTGGTATTCAAAAGGAAGTTCTTTTGAACACCTCTTTTTCTCAACTCTGCTATCCTTCACACTAAAGAAGCTCTAAGAATTTCTCTTCCCGACATATGAATTTTTTTTCCTTTTTTTTAGTGCATTTTGTACTTTTGGTTATTTTTATAGATTATTAATAAAGACGTATAGGTCCGCTTCGGTCGCGATCTATAGTGTAAAGAGTTTGACCACCCACATCTATTTTTTTATTTTGTTGCTTGATCCAAAAATACACAGTTTTTTGCAAGTAATGATCCTTTTTAGACTTCTTCTTCTTCTTGGTGTCCTTTGCAATCTTATTTTGAGGGGAAAAAACCAAAAAAAAAAGAAATTTTAAATAAGTATAAAATATAAAATCGAGCAAACTACAAACTCAGTAGTCTCACACACACATATAAATAAATAAATATACATATACACTTGATATTTATTAGTGTAAGACTTGAATTCCTCTGTTCATACTAGTTCTGGACGTTTTTGTTGCTTTCTTATTTGGGAAAAGCAGAAATGAAGGAAATTAAATATTTGTAGGACTATGAAAAATTAATAACATATATTAAGCATCCATTCAACTCTTTTATCTTCTTTGTTTGACTGGGATTTTGGATTGCAATTGTTATCTTTAGATAAAAATAATTAAAAAAAAAAAAAAACTATTCTCTGATGAATTTCTATGCATTCCCTGGTTAATTTGCACAAAAAGAATCAATATATATATATATATATATAGAGGTATATTCTCTTGTCTGGTACCTTTACAAAATACTTGTAACTTTTTTGTACATTATTATAACAACTAGATGATTCTATTGTAATATTTTTTAATGATTCTAAATATCCATGTTACAATATTTGAAATAGAAAATTACATGCAAATCAATCAGTAATTAAAATGTATTAAATAGAATGTTATAATTATTGGATCTATCCAACTGATTGATAGGAGACATTATACACCGTAACTAAGTCATAAATTATTATGGAGTTATATGTAAATTTTTACAAAAATAAATAAGAAAAAAAAGAAAAAAAAATGTTTGAGGGCAGCTTGGAGGGGGTTATATGTAAATATATTACTAAAAACTAAAAAATAAAAAAATAAAAAAGTTGATTAGTGACGGGAGAGGTGGGGGATTAAAGGCACCAAAGCAGAGGGCCAAGTCGTCGGCACTAGTCATCAATTGCATTACTAAGGATACATGCTTTAATCATTTCTAGAAATAATATACTAGTACCATGTAATATGCTTTTCTAGGACCACAGGTGTGGAATTTAATATCTATGCATTTAGATTTCACTAGTTTAACGCGGTGTGTTGGACGGGAGAGCAAAATAAATAGATAAATAAATAAATAAAATTTAATAAAATTTAATAATAATTGTTGGTTACGATAAATAATATAATTATGATAAGTTTTCAAAAATATAAATAAAAAAATAAGATATTCAATAATTCTCTTTGTATTCTCATTTTAAATCATTATCACCTTAAGCTACAAAAATAAATTAACATAAATCAAAAAGCGAAAAACAAAATATATAAATCTGTGAAAAAAAACAGCTAAAAATAACTTATAAAAATAAAAAAATAAAAACAAAACAAAACAAAAGAAAGCAAAACAACCTAAATTTTGCTCCATCTTTTTTGTCTTTAATTTTTTTTTTTCCAGGATCTCCCTTAATCATAAAAATGTAAACTAATAATAATAATAATAATAATATAAAAAAAAAAAACTTTTCTCTGGTGATGTCGAGATAGTGATAGAGAAATAAAATGATCACGATAATTAAAAACAAAAATAGGGAAAAAAAAAAGGAAAAAAACTCAAAAGGGGAAAAAAGATTAAAGAAAAACAACAAAACGAAAAACAAATTCTATTATTTTTTTTATATACTATTTTTTACAAAAAATAACTAAATAAATAAATTTCAGTTAGATTTTATACATATAAAACACAAAAATTAACTATAACATCTTAAAAAAACAAAACCCAACAACTGAAAATGTCAAAAAAAACCAAGCACAGATTGAAAAAAGAGAATAAAGAAATTTTAAAAATTAGAAATGTGGAAACAAAAATGATTAGAAAAATTATAAAATAACAAAAAAAAAATGAAGAAAAGATGAATAAAAAACTGAATTTTAAAGTTTAAACCTCAAAAAGCAAAAACAAAAACAAAAACAAAACAAAAACAAAAACAGAAAAGAAAAAAAAAAACAACAGGAAAAAAAACTCAAAAGGGGAAAAAATAAAGATTAAAGAAAAACAACAAAATCAAAAACATATTCTATTATTTTTTTATTTACTATTTTTTTAATTAAAAAAAAGAAATAAATTTTAGTTAGATTATATATGTAAGACCCGAAATTTTGAAGACTTGTAATCTCCTTGTTCATAAGGAATTAGAGTCTAAATTATGTATTTATGAAGTGTTATATGAAAAATTATGAATGAGAAATTCATAATTTTATTTAAACGATGTTCGAGTCCTCATTTAATGATTTTGAGACTCAATTAATGTTTTACGAGCCAAGAATGAAGTTTTTAAAGGAAAAAGAATGAAAAATGATGAAATTTTACGAAAGTCAACTTTGACCGAAAAAGTCAAATGTTTGACCAAAAAGTCAAAGGGTTGACCAAAAGTCAAAGGGTTGACCAAAAAGTCAAAGTTTGACCGGAATGGGTTACAACGTCGACTTTACAAGTATGATGGAGGAATATGAAAAGAAACTCTAAAAATGAAGTTTTATAAGCCATAAATCCACCCTAGAAAAATCAAGCACACCGAAAAAGAATTAAGGGCAAAAAAGTCTCCGAAAAATTGGAGAAAGAGAGTTTCGGTCCAAATTTACATGGAATAATTTTTGGACAAAAATATAAAATAAGAATGCTCATCACAGTGTTGGAAATAACGGTAGAGCGCGAAAGGAGCTGCGAAAGAACGAGATGGCCAAACAAGGCCTTGGAAGAGCTAGTGGAAGATGACATCAACTCTTGACATCACCATCCACTAACTCAAGACTAAAAATGGCAGCCCTCTACCCCCCATAAGTTCGGCCAACTAGAGGAAAAAGAAAGGAAATCATTTTGGTTAGAGTAATTAAATGGCTTTTCAAGTTCAACCAAACAAAGGACAACAACACCATGCCTATGATTCATTTTTTTTGTAGCCAAAGCTAGCCATGTGGGGCTACTTTTCCCTCCACCAAATCCGGCAGCACTCCTCTCCCTCTCCTCATGAGTTTCGGCCAGCCAAAGGGATGCAAAAAGGAAAAGAAAATTCAATGGGAACAAGACTAGACATAAAGCCATAAATCAAGGAAAAGTGCACCAACTCTTGTCCATCAAGTCCCCTCACTCTTTAGTCATTTTTGTTGAACAAAAATGAGTCAAACCCATGCCTTTTCCACCTCAAAAATCCGGCTGCAACCACTCCTTTTCAGCCCCTTGGATCCGGCTGCACAATGGACAAGAAAGGACTAGACATAAAGCCTTGTTTTGAGGCAAGCAACCTCTTCCATTTCCCTTCTCAAGGCAGCCAACTCATACACTCATCTTCAGAAAATTTTCAGCACAAAGCCGAGGGAGAGAGAGAGAAGAGAGTTAGAGACAATTTGAAAATTTTTGGTGAAGTTTTGGGAAGGTAGCCGAGCAAGAGAGAGACAAGAGAGTTGAGAACATTTTGGTGAATCTTCCAAGAGTTAGCCGACCAAGAACAAGAGAAAAAGAGGTATGTGGATCTTGAAAAATTCTTGGTTTTCTTCCTTGATAGTGCTTGGTTAGAGATGAGAAAAAGCTAACAAAGAAAAATCTCTTGGATCTCATTTTCTTGTACCAATCCGTGAGCCAAGCAAGGAAGGAGCATTTGAGAAAATTTTTGTGGATTTCTCCAAGGCTTGGCCGAACAAGGAAGAAGATAAGAAGGTAAGAGAAATTTTGGTTTTTCTCTTGATGAAGGTTCGGTTTGGGTTAGAAGCAAGAGAGCTAACAAAAAAAAATTTTTGATGCATTTTTTTGGAAGAAATCGTGGACTAGAGCAAGCCAAGGAACCAAGGAAGATTTTGGGGATTTCAAAACCCTAACTTGGGTTGAGGTAAAATCTCTTAAACCACCTTGAATCTAAGCTTTATTTAAGTGTTTTTGATGTTGATTCAAGTGGTTTGTAAGGACATAAGTCCACTTTAATTTCTGCCCTCATTTATGGTGTGTGTGTGTGCTTGATAAGATTAGGGTTGGTTGGCTGATTTTTAATGCTTGATTGTTTTAAAATTTGTGCTTGAAAATGACGGATTTTTCATGCTAGAAATTAGGTTGTATGTCCCATAAGATTAAGCCAAAAATCTTGCCCTTGGCAGCCATGAGAGTATGCTAGACTTAGGGTTGGATTTTGTGTTGAAGGTATGAGATGATGCATGAGCTAGAACCATGCAACCCTAGTCTTTTAATTTTCGGATTTGGGGTTGCATGAGTAGAATGAGATAGATTTATGGGTTGTAATGGGGCGTTAGAAGCGTTGCTTGATGTTGTCTAAGCTCTCGATGTGATCGGTCGAGATAGATTCCGCGAATAGGACGTAAACCGAAGAGAGGAACCGAAATGCCAATTCGGATTGGAATCTGGCCAGTTTCGGGAAAGGGTAATTTCAAGACCCTTAGAGGCCGAATGAGGTAAAACTCAAAATACGAAAGTTGTTCGAAACAACTTTTCCTAGAGGACAATGTGGACAGAATCTCGAAATAAGACTCCAAAGGCCTCCGTTTTACCTGAAACCCGTGGCTGAACCCTGGGACGTTCTCCACCCAGTTTTTCAGAGTTAACCCGTTTTCAAATAAAAACTGGTACTGATCTAGGCCGAACTGGATTTTGTGCAAAACATGAAAGTTTTAGCATTTTTCGATAGCTACAACTTTCGTGAAGAAAGTTTTTCAAATTCCAAGCCGATTTTTAAACTGGCGCGTTTTGTGGAGATGCGCAGAGAGCCCGAAATCTTGAACATGAGTTCACGAAAATATTTTCTAGAAAAATTGTGAAGTGTTCTTAAATGGTTATTTTAGCTTCGAAACCGTTCCAAAGATGGTTTCCGACCCCAAATGATTTTATAAAATATTTATTTCGAAAACCATGAATTTTAAGGGCTCGGGTTTGAAATTCACATTTTTCCCATAAGTAAAGAAAAAGAGGGTTTCAACCAAACATTTCCAAGTTAAAGAAAATAATGAAATTTAAGCCAATGAATTTTCTAATTAAAGGAGTTAGAATTTTTACAAGCAAAATGAAGGATTTTTGGAAGTTAATCACACAAGATTTTCCAAAAAAAGGAAGAGGAATTTTATAGTAAAATTGGTAAACAAGCCGATTACGAACGGTAACCGGATATTATATCCGAGTTACAAACCCAAGGATAACCAAGGGTTGACAAAAGGTTGACCCAAGGTTAATTAAGGTTAACCTTAAGGGTTACCCAACATAACCCTAAGGGATACCCACATGTATATTGGGCTAAGATTTAAGGGTTAATGGAAATAACCCAATAACAAGGATGTATGAGCAAAGCCCATAATAGAACAAGGCTCTAACCAAAAAGGTTACCCAATGTAACCTCTTAAGGATTTAATCGAAGTTCAATAAAGAATGGGGATTAAAGTGGCCAAGATGGATACATGTATAGGGGACATACAACCAAAAGTAAATGTGAGTGTTGGTAGGTCACCAACACCTTACGAAAGGATCCTGATCCTATATTTTTGGTATATCAGGAAAGTGAATTGCGTTGCCGACGATTTAAGGAACGCGATTCTAAGGATACGGCACTAGAGGTAAGTACAAACCTCACCTGCAGTATGAAAACTAGTAAATTATGTTCAAGTATGTGGTTTTCAAATATGCTGCAATATGTTGTGTGCTATATCTATGAAATGCCATGTTTTATGAAAAGTGCTATTTTTGCAAATGCCATGTTTATAAAAGGTGCTATTTTCGTAAAATGCTATGTTTATAAAAGTGCTATTTTTGCAAAAGATTATAAAAGTGCTATATTAGCAAAATGTCATGTTTATAAAAATGTCATGATTGCAAATGCCATGAATGAAAAGAATGCCATGCCATGTTATTAATGAGATAAAAGTATGTTATCATATAGTGACATCATAAGGTATGTTCACTAAAGATAAATAACATGGTAAGAAATCACAAGTAAAGTGTCGTACCAACCTCCCAAGGTGGAGGATTTTTATGTTAAAGTTATGGATTCGCCCTCTCGTTGATGTAAGAGGGTGTAATCACTTATGTTTTCCTGGAGCAGTTAGGGACTTGCAACCCATCTAACTGTATCTAGAGGCGCGCTATATGTTAAGGGTACGTACACTATGGGGCCCATAAGAAAGATAAGAAAGTTAAAAGAAATGCATAAATGGAACATAAATGGTTCACGCATATGCATATGATGATGAATGTTTTTTATATGTTTTAAATGTTTTGTGAGATTATGTTTGTGCTTACTGGGCGAAAGCTCATCAAGTTATATTTCATACTGTAGGTAAGAAACCCGCAGCTTAATGCTGGGCATTGTTGGAGCGGTGTGGCGGCAGACGAAGGCGGTATGGATACCACTACGCATAGTTTCCGCAAATCTTTTGATAAGTAAAGAAGTTTTGTATATTAAGCATGTATGAAAAACAAGTTATGTATCATGGTATTTTGGAACTAAATACCTTAAGTAAACGTTTACTTAAGTAGTAATGATGTATTACTAAAGACAAATGTTTTATAAGTATGTTTCAAAAAAAAAAAATTCCTAATTTTTAAGTAAGTAAGTAAGTATGTAAGGCGTGACGGCCCTACGTAGTAAGGGGGCGTCACAGAGTTGGTATCAGAGCGGTATCCTGCCAGCCTACTTCGTCTCGCTCCGCATCGTTCTGCAATAGCCCAAGTAAGTTAATTTATTTTCTTACGCTTAGAATTAGATTTTCGTATTCAACGCATATCGATGGTTCGCAATGGAAAGGTTGGTTGTGAGAATGACGTTGGGTTGTGCCCTAGCTCGGTGGTGGTAAACAAGTAATGTATGCCCATGATGAGGAAATTATGTATTTTCCTAAAAACTATGATTATGAAAAGAAGATTATGGTTCTGTATAAAAGATATGATTTTATGAAAGTTTTAAAAATAAGAAGCTTATTTTGTTGCTTCTATACAGAACCATGCCACCAAGACGTCGAGCGGCACAAGCCCAAAACGTCGATCTTGCAGCTCAACTGAACGAGCTGAGAGAGATGATGTTAGCCCAGCAACGAGAAATAGGTGGGCTTAGGGCTCAAATAGCCCAACAGAACCAAGGACCACCTGAGGTCAGGGTACCACCGGCACCTGAAGAGCAACCAGCGGTACCGGAATTCCCCGAGGAGGAACCAGTAATTCCGGAACACCCTGAGGCCCAAGAAGCACCAATGGCGCCGGTAGCTGCTCCGCCAGCACCTCATGTTCGAACCCCGGCAGAGCTGTACCATGAATTTCGGCGCATGAAGGCGCCAGAATTCGAGGGATCAACGGACCCGATCGAGGCCGACAACTGGCTCATCGATCTTCAAGTTTCCCTGAACTTCTTAGGGCTCGACGATAGAGAGAGAGTCCTTTGCGCGTCCTTTATGTTGAAGAAAGACGCCCGGTTATGGTGGGAAACGGTTCAGATCAGACGGGACGTCACCCAGATGACATGGGAAGACTTTGTGGAAGAGTTCCGTGAGAAGTACTTCAACACGGAAGTAATGGAAACTCAACAGGATGAATTCACCAATTTCCGTCAGGGAAATTTGTCAGTGGCTGAAGCTGTAAAAGGTTTGAACAGCTCGCCCGTCTCTGCCCTCAACTCATCAGTTCTGAGAAGGACAAAGTGAGAAGATGATGAAATGTTCCGGCCAGACTTAGCCGTGCTTATCAGCAGTGGCCCTCACCCACCGCTCACTGTTGCCGAGTGCGTCAGTCGAAGCAGTTCTAGCCGAATATTGGGTCGGCAGAACAAGGCGCAACGGGCCCAGTTCTTTAAGGAAAGGAATGAGGAGAAGGGCACTAGCCAAGCAAAGTCAGACCAAGCCCGGCCAATCATCACAGCAGAAAGGTCAAGGAGGACCTTCTGGCCAACGCGGCGGCAACAAGCCGTATGGCAACCCCCAGCAGAAAAGAAAGTGGAATGCTGGAGGACAAGGGAGCCAACAGAATCCTCCCCAGAAGAAGAATGCCCCTGACAACAGTGGAACTCCCCTTGCCAGAAATGTGGGAGAAAGCACCCGGGAGACTGCCGTGCCGGGACAAACCGCTGTACTGTGTGGCAAGGAAGGCCACTTTGCTAAGAATTGCAATGCCAATGTCCAACACCAGCAGAATTACCAGCGGGGTCAGGGAAGTCAGTTGCACGCTGTACAGATGAAGCTGAAGGACCTGCAGCTCCCAAGGCCGAGCTGAAGCTCCAGAACCGCAAGGACGCATCTATGCCTACACAAAGGAGGATGCTCAAGCTGGACCGTCCACGGTGGTGACAGGTCAGCTTCCTATTGCCCAACAAGATGCTTATGTGTTGATTGATTCTGGAGCTACGCATTCATTCACATCACCTAGGTTTGCTAAGAAACTAGGTAGAGATAATGAGAAAATTGGAAGAACCTTTCGTACTGCATTACCCTCCGGGGAAATCTTGTTGTCTGATTATTGGATACGCCATGTTCCAATAATCATATGCGGTAGAGAGATGTACGTCAACCTAATCGTCATCGATTTATACGACTACGACGTTATCCTGGGTATGGACTTCCTGGGAAAATACAACGCGGTTATCGACTGCCAGCGTCGTGCCGTTACGTTTAAGCCAGTTGGGGATAAGGAATTCATCTTTCGAGGATCGACCCCGAAGCAGCCAAAGATGTTTATTTCGGCGTTAAAGGCTAAAAGTTATTGGCGGAAGGATGTATGGGTTTCTAGCCAACATGGTAGATAAGACGCTAGAGACCGAAAGTAAGCCGGAAGATGTACTGATAGTCAAGGAATTTGTGGACGTTTTTCCTGAAGATCTGCCAGGATTGCCACCAGAACGAGAAATCTCTTTTGAGATTGAGTTGCTTCCAGGATCGGCACCAGTATCCAAGGCACCGTATAGGATGGCGCCTGCTGAACTCAAAGAATTACAAGTCCAGTTGAAGGAGCTCCTGGATAAAGGATTCATCAGACAAAGCTATTCACCATGGGGAGCCCCGGTGTTGTTTGTTAAGAAGAAGGACGGCACTCTAAGAATGTGCATCGACTATCGGGAGTTGAACAAGATCACCATCAAGAACAAGTATCCGTTGCCCAGGATCGACGATCTGTTCGACCAACTGAAAGGAGCCTCAGTCTTTTCGAAGATTGATCTACGATCGGGATATCACCAGCTCCGAATCAAGGAAGGAGATGTTCCGAAGACGGCGTTTCGCACTCGATATGGACACTACGAGTTCCTTGTGATGCCGTTCGGACTGACAAATGCACCAGCCGCCTTCATGGATCTGATGAATCGCGTATTCAAGGACTACCTAGACAAGTTTGTCATTGTCTTTATAGACGACATTCTGATTTATTCAAGGTCGAAAAAGGAGCATGAGGAGCATCTAAGGATTGCACTACGGATTTTGAAGCAAAATCAGCTTTACGCCAAGTTCTCCAAGTGCGAGTTTTGGTTGGAAAAGGTCCATTTCCTTGGACATGTAGTCTCAAAAGAAGGCATATCCGTAGACCCGGCTAAGATTGAGGCGGTAAGTAAGTGGCCAGCCCCAAAAATGTCACCGAAGTGCGCAGTTTCCTCGGATTAGCGGGCTATTACCGACGATTGTCGAAGGATTTGCTAAGATCGCGGCGCCACTTACCGCACTCACAAGAAAAGGGAAGGCATACGAATGGACAAATAAGTGTGAAGAGCACTTCCAAGAGCTCAAAAGCAAGTTGACGAGCGCTCCAATCCTCACAATTCCGGTCGTGGAGGAAGAAAACTTCGTAATTTATAGCGATGCTTCCAAGATAGGATTGGGAGCCGTGCTTATGCAAAACGGAAAAGTGATCGCTTATGCTTCGCGACAGCTCAAGGAACACGAGAAGAACTATCCGACGCATGATTTGGAGCTTGCGGCGGTAGTTTTTGCCTTAAAGATTTGGAGGCACTACCTCTACGGCAAAATGCGAAGTGTACACGGACCATCAGAGTTTGAAGTACATCTTCACACAAAAGGAGCTTAACATGAGGCAAAGAAGATGGCTCGAATTGGTGAAGGACTACGACATAGATATCCGATACCATCCGGGAAAGGCTAACAAGGTGGCCGATGCCCTTAGTCGGAAGTCATCTTCCTCGATGATGTCAATCCGGTCATTGACCGAGCCTCTTCAAAAGGAGCTAATGGAAGCCAGAATCGAGCTTATTACGGGAAGATTAGCTGCTCTAACCTTCCAGCCTACCATTTTAGATGGAATGAAGGAACGTCAAGAAGCCGATGCCTCGCTGCTTAGGACGAAAAATGAGGTTTTAGAAGGAAAGGAGTCGATTTCCACATATCCGATGAGGGCATACTCTATCAAAAGGATAGACTATGCATTCCTAATGAGGAAAAATTGAAGGAAAAGATCATGAAAGAAGCTCACGAGACTCCGTATTCCGTCCATCCCGGAGCCACAAAAATGTATAAGGACTTAAAGGAGAGCTTTTGGTGGCCCAAGATGAAGAACGACGTTGCTACTTTTGTCAGTAAGTGCCTTACCTGTCAAAAAGTAAAGGCGGAACACCAACGTCCAGGAGGAGAACTGCAGAAAATCTCCATCCCAGAATGGAAATGGGACCAAGTGACGATGGATTTCGTGGTTGGTCTGCCTCGAACTCCTAGCGGCAACGACGCGATTTGGGTGGTCGTTGACCGATTGACAAAGTCGGCGCACTTTATAGCCATCAAGCTCAGCTTCTCTGTGGAACAGTTGGCAGAATTGTACGTGGCTCAGATCGTTCGCTATCATGGAATTCCGAAGACGATAATCTCGGATCGCGACGGTCGCTTCACTTCGAAATTTTGGAAGAGCGTACATGAAGCAATGGGTACCAAGCTTTCGTTTAGTACAGCTTTTCACCCACAAACGGATGGACAATCAGAAAGGACCATTCAAACCTTAGAAGACATGTTGCGAGCTTGCGTGATGGATTTCAAGGGAACTTGGGATAAGAAGCTTCCTTTGATTGAATTCTCGTACAACAACAGTTTTCACGCTTCAATTGGAATGGCTCCTTATGAAGCTTTATATGGAAGAAGATGCAGATCTCCAGTCCACTGGTACGAGACAAGAGAAAAAGAGCTTGTATCTACAGACTTCATTCGAAAGACCACGGAAAACGTGAAGCTCATACGACAAAGGATGGAGACTGCATTTAGCCGGCAAAAGAGTTACGCCGACAAACGCCGAAGACCTCTCGAATTTCAAGTAGGAGACTTGGTTTTCCTCAAAGTCGCTCCATTTAAGGGAGTTATGCGATTCGGAAAGAAAGGGAAATTGAGCCCAAGGTATATAGGGCCGCTCGAGATACTCGAAAGAGTTGAGAACGTAGCCTACAAGTTGGCTCTACCCCAAGAATTAGCATATGTGCACAATGTGTTTCATGTATCAATGCTAAAAAAAGTATGTTCCGGACCCCTCACACGTAATCGAGCATGAACCATCGAGGTTCGAGAAGATCTGACTTATGAGGAGAAGCCAGTCCAGATTTTGGCACGAGAAGAAAAAGTGTTAAGGAATAAGGTTATCCCTCTAGTCAAGGTACTATGGAGAAACCGCCACATCGAAGAAGCGACGTGGGAACGAGAAGAAGATATGAAGAGAGACTACCCCGATTTGTTCTAATTTTCGAGGACGAAAATCTTTTAAGGAGGGTAGGTTGTAAGACCCGAAATTTTGAAGACTTGTAATCTCCTTGTTCATAAGGAATTAGAGTCTAATTTATGTATCCATGATGTGTTATATGAAAAATTATGAATAATAATGAGAAATTCATAATTTTATTTAAACGATGTTCGAGTCCTCATTTAATGATTTTGAGACTCAATTAATGTTTTACGAGCCAAGAATGAAGTTTTTAAAGGAAAAAGAATGAAAAAGAATGAAATTTTACGAAAGTCAACTTTGACCGAAAAAGTCAAAGGGTTGACCAAAAAGTCAAAGGGTTGACCAAAAAGTCAAAGTTTGACCGGAACGGGTCACAACGTCGACTTTACAAGTATGATGAAGGAATATGAAAAGAATCTCCGAAAATGAAGTTTTATAAGCCATAAATCCACCCTAGAAAAATCAAGCACACCGAAAAAGAATTAAGGACAAAAAGGTCTCCAAAAAATTGGAGAAAGAGAGTTTTGGTCCAAAATTTACATGGAAGAATTTTTGGATCAAAATATAAAACAAGAATGCTCATCTCAGTGTTGGAAATAACTGTAGAGCGCGAAAGGAGCCGTGAAAGAACGAGACGGCCAAACAAGACATTAAGAGAGCTAGTGGAAGGTGACGTCAACCTCTTGACATCACCCTCCACCAACCCAAGGCTAACATGTGGACCCTCTACCCCATTTCCTTATAAAAATTCGGCAACTAGAAGAAAAGAAAGAAAAAGAAATTGGTTAGTTGGAAACCAATAGGGACTTGAAAGCCAACCAAGTCAAGGACACATGCCCATGCTTGTGATATCATTCTCCACTCACCAAAGATTAAATAAGTGAGCTTGTCCTCCCTCCCATCATATTCGGCTGCACCATGAAAGAAAGAAAGAAAAGAAAATCAATGGGAACAAGACATAAAGCCATGATTTAAGGACCAAAAAGTTGAACAACATGGGAGAAAATTTGTGAGATCTCTAGGACCAACCAAGAGAGGACACATGTCCCTCCTTACCCTTTAATTTTCGGCAACCAAGGCAGCCATCCCCTCCCTTTGGTCGGCAACAGCTGGTGGCAACAAAGAAAAGAAAAAAAATGGGAACAAAGGCTAGACATCAAGCCTTAAATCAAGGAAAAGTGCACCAACTCTTGTCCATCAAGTCCCCTCACTCTCTAGTCATTTTTGGTTGAATAAAAATGAGTCAAACCCATGCTTAATCCCCTTGGAAATCCGGCTGCAAACCCTCCCCTTAAGTCCCTTAATTTCGGCTGCACAATGGACAAGAAATGACTTGACACAAAGCCTTGAATCAAGGGCAAGAAAGCAACCACCAAGTCACATCACAAGTCCTCCCTTTCCTTGTGCCTTTTGTGGGAAAAAGAGAGCCAAAAAACTCTCATTCTTCCTTGTGGTACTCGGCAGCAAGAGGAAGAGAGAGAGAGAGAGAGAGATTCAAAAAGTTTTGGGTTTCCATTCCAAAGGGTGCACGGTTTTGAGCAAGAGAGAGAGATTGGAAAATTTTCTTGTGAGCTTTTGGAGTGTTGGCCGAGCAAGAGGAAGAGGAACAAGGGGTGAGTGAAACTTGGAGAATTTTTGGTTCAAGAGGTTCGGATTGGAGTGGTCTAGCAAGGAACCAAGAAGAAAAATTTTGGTGCATCTTTTTGGTACCAAAACCGTGAGCAACCAAGAGCAACCAAGAGCAAGAAAAGTTTGAGAAAATTTAGTGGATTCTCCAAGACTTGGCCGAACAAGGAAGAGAAGAAAAAGGTAAGAAAAACTTGGTTTTTCTTCATATGATTTTCGGTTTTTGGTTAGAAGCAAGAAGAGCTAACAACAAAAATTTTTGGATACATTTTTCATGAAGAAACCGTGGGCTAAGAGCAAGCCAAGGAAGGAAGGAAATCTTTGGATTTTCAAAACCCTAACTTGGGTTGAGGTAAAATCTCTTAAACCTCCTTAAATCTAAGCTTTATTTAGGTGTTTTTGAGGTTGATTCAAGTGGTTTGTAAGGACATAAGTCCACCTTAATTTCTGCCCTCATTTATGGTGTGTGTGTGTGCTTGATGAGATTAGGGTTGGTTGGCTGATTTTTAATGCTTGATTGCTTTCAAATTTGTGCTTGAAAATGATGGATTTTTCATGATAGAAAATAGGTTGTATGTCCCATAAGTTTAGGCCAAAGATCTGCCCTTGGCAGCCAAGAGAGCTTGCTAGACTTAGGGATGGATTTTGTGTTGATGGTATGTGATGATGCATGAGTTAGAACCATGTAACCCTAGTCTTTTTAATTTTCGGATTTAGGGTTGCATGAGTAGGATGAGATGGAATTATGGGTTGTAATGGGATGTTAGAAGCGCTGCTTGATGTTGTCTAAGCTCCCGATGTGATCGGTCGAGATAGATTCCGCGAATAGGACGTAAACCGAAGAGAGGAACCGAAACTGCCAATTCGGATTCGAATCTGGCCAGTTTCGGGAAAGGGTAATTTCAAGGCCCTTAGAGGCCGAATGAGGTAAAACTCAAAACACAAAAGTTGTTCGGAACAACTTTTCCTAGAGGATAACGTGAACAGAATCTCGAAATAAGGCTCCAACGGCCTCCGTTTTACCCAAAACCCGTGGCTGAACCCTGGGACGTTCTCCACACAGTTTTTCAGAGTTAACCCGTTTTCAAATAAAAACTGGTACTGATCTAGGCCGAACTAGATTTTGTGCAAAACACAAAAGTTTTAGCATTTTTCGATAGCTACAACTTTTGTGAAGACAAGTTTTTCAGATTCCAAGCCAATTTTTAAACTGGGCGCGTTTTGTGAGAGACGCGCAGAGAGCCCAAAATCTAACAAATAAGTCTCACGAAAATCTTTTCTAGAAAAATCATGAAATGTTCTTAAATGATTATTTTAGCTTCAAAAACCGTTCCAAAGGCGGTTTCCGACCCCAAATGATTTTATAAATGATTTGTTTCGAAAACCATGAATTTTAAGGGCTCGGGTTTGAAATTCACATTTTTCTCCAAAGTAAAGAAAAAGAGGGTTTCAACCAAGAATTTACAAGTTAAAGAAAATAATGAGTTTAAGCCAAAGAATTTTCTAATTAAAGGAGTTAGAATTTTTACAAGCAAAATGAAGGATTTTTGGAAGTTAATCACACAAGATTTTCCAAAAATAAGGAAGAGAAATTTTAAAGTAAAATTGGTAAACAAGCCGATTACGAACGGTAACCGGATATTATATCCGAGTTACAAACCCAAGGATAACCAAGGGTTGACAAAAGGTTGACCCAAGGTTAATTAAGGTTAACCTTAAGGGTTACCCAATATAACCCTAAGGGATACCCACATGTATATTGGGCTAAGATTTAAGGGGTTAATGTAAATAACCCAATAACAAGGATGTATGAGCAAAGCCCACTAATAGAACAAGGCTCTAAACCAAAAGGTTACCTAATGTAACCTCTTAAGGATTTAATCGAAGTTCAATAAAGAATGGGGATTAAAGTGGCCAAGATGGATTTTATGTATAGGGGACATACAACCAAAAGTAAATGTGAGTGTTGGTAGGTCGCCAACACCTTACGAAAGGATCCTGATCCTATATTTTTGGTATATCAGGAGAGTGAATTGCGGTTACCGATGATTTAAGGAACGCGATTCTAAGGATACGGCGTTAGAGGTAAGTACAAACCTCACCTGCAGTATGAAAACTAGTAAATTATGTTCAAGTATGTGGTTTTCAAATATGCTGCAATATGTTGTGTGCTATATGTCACGCCCCGACTTGTCGCCTCTCAGATCCACGCGGAGTCCGACCGCGCGAACCCGGAGCGTTCGCTTCGGACCGTGACATTAAACTTACTTGCTTGCTTATCTTGCTTGATTGAAAATTAAGTTACCCAATTTCTAGAGTAAATTTTTTTTTCTTCTTTTATAAAAATCATTACGAAAATACCTTTATTGCGGAAAACATAAAACTTTAACACAAGTTAAACGTAACTGAAAACTACTTTTCTTTCATAAAACCTTACTGCTTAAAGTGTACTCACTCGAGTACCTAGCCTTCACCTATGAGGAAAGCTAGCATACATACATAAACTTAGTCATACATACATGCTGGAAACGTAATGAAAACACACTTTCATTTTAAATGCACTTCGGAAACCCCGTAGTGGTTCATACCCACGTTTCACATTCCGCTGCGCCATCTCTCCACAGTTGTATCAGACAGTGCCGGTAGGAATTTACCTACAGCATGAAAGTAACTATGAGCTAAAAAGCTCAGTAAGCACAATGTCCTATCCGCATGCAAACTAACGCACGAAAAGCGTGAACCAATTATAATTTATTTTAAAATTAATTATGGTGTCTCTACTGGTTAGATCTAATCTGATCCTATCTTGCTATTATAATATGTGTGTATGTACTTCGGTATGAAATCATGGAGAGATTGAAGGTGGTCCGTCCTAACCAACTAAAACCATGAAACACACAGTTTAACATGGAGTAGTGGAGGCAGTCCTACCATATCAATTCAAACCATGAAACACGCCGTTTTAACTCACCACGAAGGCGAAGTCAGTACAACACAACATGTTCTACTTAACTTATCTCATATCTTACCATGTGACTTACTTTACGTGAACATGCTACATGATGCCATAACATATAACATAAACATACATGCACATGCATAACCTAATCATACATAACATGCTACATGACATGAATTCATACATAACATACATACATAAACATAACACATAACATACCACAACATCATACATACATACATAACATGGACATACATAACATGCATACATAACATGAACATACATAACATGACATACTACATATCATCATAAATCATGACATCCTATTCATGCAACTAACATGTTTTCATGCCGTAGGCGGAATTGTACTTACCTTTCCGTCTGACGTTCTTGCTTAATTGTCCTTTCCTAATGCTGTTCCACTCCTGGCACAGCTGCAGGTTCTGCCTGCTTAACAAGGACAGACTCTACTCATGAAAATGCAGGTAAACAAACCAAAGTGTCTACATGATCTTGGTTGTATGTCCCTTATGTGCATAGCGTCTAATTTGGTTACCAAGGGTAACCTGGCGTACTAAGCCAAAAACTAAACCTCTACCGGTAACTAATCTATATCTG
Organism: Ficus microcarpa; assembly: GCA_025413485.1. Classification (NCBI taxonomy): domain Eukaryota; kingdom Viridiplantae; phylum Streptophyta; class Magnoliopsida; order Rosales; family Moraceae; genus Ficus; species Ficus microcarpa. The sequence goes on from CM046376.1 coordinate 21,963,484, forward strand.
AAATTATCGGGTTATATCTGATAACCCTTTTATTTAGGCCTAACGATATCCCTCGGGGTTACTTTGGATAACCCGTGAGGATAAACTAACTCTAAACCAAAAGTCGACCAAAAGTCAACCATGGTCAACTTTGGTCAACTTTGGTCAACCCCCTATGGTCAACCTCTCGGGTCTCGAGCCCGACCCGGTAACGCGGGCATAACCCCCGGTTACCATGCGTAAGCTAAACGGTGACTAAAAACTTGCTTGGAAAATCTCTTATTTCCATACTTAGAAAATACTTAGTGAAAAATCCCAATTTTCACTTTTCTTGTAAAAATTTATAACTTAAGTCATAAAATCCAAATTCTTGATTTTATGTGTCGTAAAATCAATTTAGGTCGAAAACCGTCTTTGGAACGATTTTCGTGGCCAAAATACCCATTTAAGGTTGTAAAACCAATTTTTGACACAACTTATAAAAATTTGTGGTGCAGGGATCTCGGGTTCCCTGAGCACCCTTGATAAAACAATTTTTATCTTAAAATCGGTGTGTGATCTCAAAAAGTTTTCTTCACGAAAGTTCTAGATCTCGAAAAATGCTAAAACTTTCGTGTTTTACAAATTTCCTAATTCGGCCTAGTTTCGTCCCAGATTTTAATTGAAACTGACTGACCCATAAAACTGGGTCTGGGGACGTGAATGGTTTAGGCACGGGTTTTGTCACTTTTGAAGGCCTTTGGAGCCTTATTTTTGAAAACGACCCGCGTTGCCCCCTTCGAAAAGTTGTTTTGAACAACTTTCATGTTTTACACTTTCCCAAATTCGGCCTCTAAGGGCCTGTTATTTTTGGTTTACGAAAACTGGGGAGGTTGGATCCGAACCTGTGGCCAGTTTCGTGTTAATTTGCTTTTACGTGTCCTAGTTCACGGCGTCTAACTCAAACCGATCACACGGGAGTCTAATGATCACATGCACGTTTTCTAAACGTCCCACATGCGTTGGACATGTTTTCCCCCATCGTGGTCATGCAAACCAACCGAAACTACAACCTAGGCTTGCATGTGTTTCTAAGGTTTGGTTCACCAAGCCAAACCGAAACAAAACTTCTCACCCTAGCATATGAGCCACTCACGGCAGCACTAAGGGCAGGGACCATACACACCATTCAACCATGCAAACCAAGCAAACAAAGCAAGCACAACAATATGGCACAAATCAGAAAATCAAGCACACAACTAGCTAACCATGCACCCTTAAATCAAGCCTTATACCCTAGCAAGCATAAACATAAAAATTCTGAACTTTAAACCTTACAATCCATAGCTTAAATACACCATAAATTGCTCAATTAAAAGCTTGAACCATAGATTAGGGTTAGGGTTCCTCACTTAACCAATTTCATAAATTGGTTTCCCCCATGGCTGCCGATCCTAGGCTTCCTCCTTGGCTGCCCTTGGCTGCCTTCCTTTGCAGCCGAAACTCTTCACACCATTTGGCTCCAAATTTTCCAGCCATAAACACATACAACATACACACAATTAATCATCAAAATTGTGTGGAAAAAGCTTAGGGTTTTGAGGGATTTAACAAGACTTACACTAGGGTTCATGGAGCCGAATTCTTCCTCCTCCTTATGGCTGGTTCCTTGCTCGGTTTTGGACACCAAAATGCATCAAAAATCTGCACCAACTTGGGTGATTCACTGCTGCCCAGCCGTACCTCAAACAGCCCATAAAACCCACGAATTTTTTCTCAAAAAAATCTGCACCATGCAGCCGAAATCAAACACACACACAAGGCACAAAACCCACCTTGGTTCTTGGTTGATCTCTCCTTCCTTCTCACTCGGCCACCATGGCTTTGGCTGAAAAATTTTCTTCACTTTCTCCTCTCCTCCATGGACGGCTACTGCACAAAGAAATCTGGAAAAAATTTCCAGATTTCATCTTCTTGTTTCATGCTCCAAGCCAAGCACTCCATGGTGATCACACATAAATTTTTTTCCAAACTTTTCTCTTGTTCTTTCCTCTCCTTGGGCTCACGGATTTTCTGATGAAGGAGGGCCATTACTTGGCTGTTTTCTGGGTTTATTTTCTGCCCTCCACCGACTCACACATGGGGCATTAAAGAGATAAGATCAACTTTTATTTAATTAAACTTTTGACCCCAATATTTTATTTTTTTTCTCTTGTTTTCTCTCCAAGGCTCACGGCTGGACCTGATCAGAAGCACCTAGAAGAGCTGAGCTGGAAATGGTGAGGTCATGGCTGAGCTCATGGCTTATGTCACCCATTTTCAGAAATTCCATTTTTGCCCCCGAAAATAGAAATTTTCGCAAAAATACCCTCTAGGTGTCCGATTGTCCTAAAAATCGACACACCCATCCTATTTGATGATATAAACATCTTGGTAACTTTATACGTCCATTTCGTCAATTTTCCAAAATTTACACTTTTGCCCCCAAAAGTGAAAATTTTGCATTTATGCCCCAAAATTCCAAAATTGGCCATAATGCTTACTTTTCAATCAATATCATTCTTTTCATGATTTTATGTGATTTTCTTCCATTAAAATCACATATTTCCAAAATTTACATTTTTGCCCCGAAAGACAAAATTCTTACATTTTCGCCCTCGAAATGGCTATTTCTTGATTTCTTCTCGCAAGGCATGTTATTTCCTTATTGGGCCTCATCTAATAACGTCACTTGGCGTACTTTACATATTTTTCAAAATTTACATTTTTGCCCCAAAAAATGAAAATTTTGACGTTTTTGCCCTTTGACCTGAATTGGTCTCTTGGATGATTTCTTGACTGAATATATCAGTCTGGCCTTAACTAATGCTAGGGATGCTTGATTTTCGGGTGATTCTACTGTCTAATTGGGCTATACCGCCCATACTGACATATTTTACAGTATTTTCGAATACTGCAGCATTTTCCAATGTCGGGTCAACTGTTGACCACTTTTGATCAAACTTTGACTTTTTCGGTCAAAGTTGACTTTTCGGTCAAAGTTTGACTTTTTCGGTCAAAGTTGACTTTTTGGGTCAAACATTGACTTTCTTAGTCAAAATTGACTTTCTAGGTCAAGCTTTGACTTTCTTGGTCAAAGTTGACTTTTTGGTCAAATTTTGACTTTTTCGGAAAAACGTCCCTATTCGCCCCTTTCGCCCTGAAAAGGCGTTTTCTAACCTTAAAAATCTATTCTGAGTCTTATTGAGCCATAAGACTCCGTAAAACGTGTGAAAAACTCTTAACTGAGTTTTTCCGCAAACATATCATATATGCTCATAATCCCTTTTTAGAAGGAAAAATGGCAACAGGAATTTCTAGATATTACATTCTACCCTCCTTATAAAATTTTCGTCCTCGAAAATTCTGATACTTCTAGGTGACTTTTCTTCAAAATACACCCGAATATCCATAATCTTACTTCATATCTTCATAGTTATCATACTTACCATGCTTATCATGCTTACATACTATCATGCTTAACATTCATACTATCATACATGCTGAACTTGCTTACTTATCATACTAGTCATACTTATCTTACTGCATCACAAGAACTATTTATAAAAAGTTGGACAAGTATATAAAATAACTCGTCACGTTTTGAAAACATATCTTGTACTGCTTGTTCTTACTTGAAAAACTTACTGAAAAATCGTTTTCACTCTTGGAAAACATATCATATCATATTTTAATACTCTTTTGAAATTTGATCCTATGCTACTCGAACCCTTTTACTCTGTATAAAGGCCTTTCGTAATCAGTTTCCTACACGGAACTTCATACGTATGACAACCCCTATCTTGGAATTTCTTCCTCAAGGATTTGGTCGTCTTTCTAACATGAAGGGGTTCCATTAACATAAGATCGTATTTTAATCATTTCTGTTAAAAATTCATAATATTGTTCAAGTGATGCGTTGGAAGGCATATTAAAATGTCTAACTATCGCTAGAATAAAAGAAACCTTTCTATTTACTTCAACTTTTCCCTCAACCGGGATTCAATCTTATCTCTTACTGCTATTCTAGCACTTATCCTTGCAACTAGGGCAAAACAGTTGCAAGATATACTTCTACTAAATTTGGTTCCGTCGTACCCACGACAACCAATTTCTAGCTTATACTTCTAACACTCATGTTCTTATCTTGTCTTATCTTATCTTCTCTTACTAGAGATTCCTCGCGATCTCTTCATATCATAATACACACATAGCGTCTCCCCCACGCTTCTGCTGCTCAACTCTGATCCGTTGGCAGTGCTGGTCCATGATATCCTCTGGGTAAGCATATCAACTGCTACATATCTGATCTGACTGATTAGAGGATCTGAGGGGCTCCTCGTCTAGTCGTTGTCTGACAACGTAACTTAGCTGAAAAATGCATCCTTGTAGCGCGTAATTGGAGAAACTCTCCATCTTGTGAAACTTCTGCTCTGGATGTTGTCGAAGATGCGGAGCTGCTCCTCCATTCCTTTGAATGCCGATGAAGCCTTGCCGCTCCTTTCGATCCTAATAAATCTAACCTGGGTTTAAAACCAGGTACATGTCTCTATACTAATCTTATAACTACAAAGAGTTAGAAAACAACTTACAAGACTGTGGCGCTGGCGGCAGAATTGTGAAACTGGATGGCAAGAAATCTTTTTGTTCAAAGACAAAAACCCTTTGAAAACCCTTTGCTCTGATACCACCTCTGTCACGCCCCGACTTGTCGCCTCTCAGATCCACGCGGAGTCCGACCGCGCGAACCCGGAGCGTTCGCTTCGGACCGTGACATTAAACTTACTTGCTTGCTTATCTTGCTTGATTGAAAATTAAGTTACCCAATTTCTAGAGTAAATTTTTTTTTCTTCTTTTATAAAAATCATTACGAAAATACCTTTATTGCGGAAAACATAAAACTTTAACACAAGTTAAACGTAACTGAAAACTACTTTTCTTTCATAAAACCTTACTGCTTAAAGTGTACTCACTCGAGTACCTAGCCTTCACCTATGAGGAAAGCTAGCATACATACATAAATTAGTCATACATACATGCTGGAAACGTAATGAAAACACATTTTTTTTAAATGCACTTCAGAAACCCCGTAGTGGTTCATACCCACGTTTCACATTCCGCTGCGCCATCTCTCCACAGTTGTATCAGACAGTGCCGGTAGGAATTTACCTACAGCATGAAAGTAACTATGAGCTAAAAAGCTCAGTAAGCACAATGTCCTATCCGCATGCAAACTAATGCACGAAAAGCGTGAACCAATTATAATTTATTTTAAAATTAATTATGGTGTCTCTACTGGTTAGATCTAATCTGATCCTATCTTGCTATTATAACATGTGTGTATGTACTTCGGTATGTAATCATGGAGAGATTGAAGGTGGTCCGTCCTAACCAACTAAAACCATGAAACACACAGTTTAACATGGAGTAGTGGAGGCAGTCCTACCATATCAATTCAAACCATGAACACGCCGTTTTAACACCACGAAGGCGAAGTCAGTACAACACAACATGTTCTACTTAACTTATCTCATATCTTACCATGTGACTTACTTTACGTGAACATGCTACATGATGCCATAACATATAACATAAACATACATGCACATGCATAACCTAATCATACATAACATGCTACATGACATGAATTCATACATAACATACATACATAAACATAACACATAACATACCACAACATCATACATACATACATAACATGGACATACATAACATGCATACATAACATGAACATACATAACATGACATACTACATATCATCATAAATCATGACATCCTATTCATGCAACTAACATGTTTTCATGCCGTAGGCGGAATTGTACTTACCTTTCCGTCTGACGTTCTTGCTTAATTGTCCTTTCCTAATGCTGTTCCACTCCTGGCACAGCTGCAGGTTCTGCCTGCTTAACAAGGACAGACTCTACTCATGAAAATGCAGGTAAACAAACCAAAGTGTCTACATGATCTTGGTTGTATAGCAAATGAGGAGGGATTTGTGACCAAACTTCAGCTTTGGTCAAGGTAATTTTCTAGAGCCCTAATCCTCTTTATTTTGAGCTAGATTTGAAGTTCAATTTGAGGATTCGATTGGGTTATAAGGACGTAAGTCCAATTTCATTTTCGTGCCCTAGTTTTTGGTGTATGCTTGGTTTGCTAGATCTAGGGTTTGATTGGCTAAATTCTTGCTTGATTTATGTTTGTTTGATGATTGATTTTCATGCTAGAAAGCTAGGGTTGTATGTCCCCAATGAGTGGCCGAAATCTGCCTAGGCAGCCCCCTTTGATGCATGTTAGTTAAGGTTGAAATTTTGATGCTTGAAGATGAGATATGCTAGGCTAGAACCAAGTGGAAGCCTTGGTTCATAGCTTTAGAAACTGTTTTGTATGGATTGTATGGAGCGGATTATGGGTTCAAATGGGACGTTAGAAAACGCTGTGTGCTTGAATCGTAAGCTCTCGAAGTGGTCGGTCGAGATAGATTCGCGAAATAGGACGTAAACCGGAAGTAAACCCGAAACTGCCAAATTCGGATTCGAATCTGGCCAGTTTCAGAAAAGTGAAATTCTAAGGCCTCTAGAGGCCGAATAGGGTAAAACTCGAAACACGAAAGTTTCTTAGAACAAGTTTTCCTAGAGGACAGCATAGACGGAATATCAAAATGAGGCTCCAACGGCCTCCGTTTTTAGCAAAACCCGTGGCTGATTCCAGACCCAGTTTTTACCTAAATTTTTTAGGGTCAACCGGTTTCAAACAAAAACTGGTATTAATACAAGCAGAATTAGATTTTTTGCAAAACATGAAAATTTTAGCATTTTTCAAGAGCTACAACTTTTGTGAAGACAAGTTTATAAGATTCTCAATGGATTTTTAAACTGGGCATGTTTTAGGGAAGGTGCGTAGGGAATCCGAAAATTCCTGCACCTTAGCTTTTACAAAATGTTTTCTAAAAACTGTAAAGTGTTTTTAAACGGTTATTTTAGCTGGCATTTTTCGACCTCAAATGACATTTAGAAAGAGTTATTTCAAAAATCAGAATTTTATAAAGAGTTTTAAGGATTTTTAAGTAAAATCTTTTAAAAGTGCAAGATTTAGAAAAAATGCTAAGTTAAGATAAGAAATGGAATTTTAAGATAAGAGATGATTTTTTTTTTTTAGAAATGGTAATCAAGCCGATTACGGGCCGTAACCGGGAATAGGACCCGAGTTACCAGGCTTAAACCGAAAAGCCTAGATTTGACAAGAGTTGACCAGTAGTTGACAAATTGTCAACTTTGGTTAACCCAACAGTTAGTAAGAGGTAACCTTAAGGGTTATCCAACGTAACCCTAAGGTAGACCAATAATTTAGTAATGGGCCAAGAAAAATGGGTTAAGGAGATTAACCCAATAAGCTATAATAAGAGAGAGAAAGCACAAGGTTTTGAAGAAAACCAATAGTAGATCAGGGAGCTAACCAAGAGGTTATCCAACGTAGCCTCCTAAGAGGGATAATCCAGGTTTGAATTATTTCAAGCAATATAAGGGCTAACTGGACCAAGCCAGATTTCTAGCCAGGGACATACAACTAAGTTTAATGGGCATGTTTGTTAAGGTACCAACATTCCACAACGAGAAGCAGAATCTCACCTATGTCCTTTCTCAAGCGGGAGAGGACTTGTAGCTGTACTCCAAGATAGGACAGCGATAGTGAGGACAAAGCAAAAGAGGTAAGTACAACTCCGCCTGCAGCATAGGCTTAAGTTGATACTTGCCCAAGTATGATAGATGCATGTTAGGAATGTATGTTAATTGATGCTTTGGTGTGCTTATTGTGTGCCTTAGGGTATGCTAAGATGAATGCTATGTTATGTTGTTATATGCAATATGCTATATGACATGTTATGCGATATGATAATATGTTATGTATGCAAGAACAATGTGCAAGCTGAGCATGAAAGGTAAAATGCAAAACATGTTATGAATTATGTAAAAAGTGACATCAAGATGCATGTTCACTAAAGATAAGATAAGATTAAAGAATAAGAAAGTAAGATAACAGGCAAGCCTGCCAGTGTCGTACCACCCGTCCGAAGTCGGGTTGAACTATGGTTTGAGTTGGACTGGGCTGGCCGCCCCAACCACTCCATAGTTGCACGCCGGGTACAGACACTTAAGTTAAGGGCCTTAAGCAAGATAAGTAAGTAAGTAAGAATGAAGAAAGTTAAAATGATCATAACTGGACCATGCATGTGTTATGCTATGCAATGAAATGATATGTTATGCAAGTATGAATTATGTGATAATGTAAGACGATATGAAATGTTATGTGACGCTAGGTTAAGTTAAGCTAGAAAGCGTATGTAATACCCGGAATTTTCATGGACTTACGATTTCTCTTTTTATTAGAAATTAGAAGTCCGCATGATGTGTTTTTATGATATTTCATGGAAAATTACGAATCACATGTGAAATTCGTAATTTTATTAGGCAATGTTAGAATTTTCTCTTAAACCGGTTATGAGACTCGGAAAAAAATGCCGAGGTTGGTAAACGGCATTTTGAGTCAAAAAGAACGAAAAGGAAAGAAAAAGAATGAAAAAGGATGAAATTTTAGGAAAGTCAAAGGTTTGACCGAAAAAGTCAACCTTGACCAAAAAAGTCAAAGGGTTGACCAAAAAGTCAAAGGTTGACCAAGGACGAGTCAAAAATGTTGACCTCGAAAAATGATGAAATGCAGTGTAAGAAGAGACTGCAAAAAGCTTTCTATGGTCAAGAAAGTAAAAATAAGCCGTAAAAAAACCACCCTAGAAATCAAGCACACCGAATTAAGAATTAAATGGCAAAAAGGTCTCCAAAAAATTGAAGAAAGAAAGTTTTCGGTTCAATTTTACAAGAAAGAATTTTAGACCAAATCATGGAGCACAATATTTTTAATATATGTGTGACACAAAGGAAAGGAAAATGAATTAACTTTGAAGAGGAAAAATGGCAAACAAGACCCATGAATCAAGGGCCAACTCATCAAGCATCCAAGGCCCCCCATTCTCTCTCTAAGGTTCGGCCAAGATAGCCCTTTGGCTCCCTCCAACAGTCAGCAACACAAAGGAAAGAAGAAAGAAAAGAAAAGGCATGAAATAAAGCCTTAAATCAAGGGATGATGTCTCCCTAAAGAGCTAACTAGATGGGAACTAAATGTGATCTAGTTAAAGTAAAGAAATGGAGCTCTTTTTCCACTCCATCATGTTCGACCAAGCCCCCCTTTATCCCTCCAAAAATTCGGCTGGTCTAAGAGAAAAGAAAGAAAAGAAAATCACAAAGAAAAGCATGAGAAAAGATGGAAAAGAAAGACATGGCATAACGCCATAAATCAAGGAAAAGTAACCAACCACCACATCACCTTTTCTTTTAGCCAACTACTCCCTCTTTTCTTCAACAAAAATTCGACCAACCTTTCCCATTCTCCCCCTAAGTTTCGGCAGCTCAAGGACAAGGAAAAGGAGAGCCATAAAGGCATGTGATAAAGCCTTGGTTTAAGGAGAAAAAGTTGGTCAATGCAAGCCATCTACTTCCCCTTTTTCCACTTCAAAATCCGGACACAAGGCCCCCCATTCTCCTTCAAGATTCGGCTGCACACAAGGAAAAGCAACACATGTGATAAAGCCTTAAAATAAGGAGGAAAGTTGGTCAACAAAGCAAGCTAACCCCCCTCACTTCTCCTCCACAAAATCTGTTGCATGTCCCCCTCTCTTTTCCCTTCATTTTCGGCAACAAGCAAGCCATCCCCCTCCTTCAATATTCGGCTGCAGCTAGGAGATGGAATAGACTTGACATAAAGCTATTTTTGAGGAGAAAAGCAAGACAATCATCCCTCCCTTTTTCCATCACATTCGGCAGCTCTTCCCCTCCCATCTCCTCCATCATTTCTGCCAGTTTTGCAAGAAGAAAACCGTGGGAGAGAGAGGGAGAAAGAGGAGAAGAAATCTGGAAAAAATCAAGAGGGCTTGTGCTAGGTGAAGTTCGGCTGCTCTAGGGAAGAAATGAGAGAGATTTGGTGAGCCATGGAGACCCATTTTGGGGCACAAATCCGTGAGCTTGGGGAGTGAAAGAGAAGAGAGAAATCTGGAAAAATTTATGGGATAAGCCATGTGTGAAGTTCGGTTTTGGTGTGATGAGCCAAGAGAAGATTTTTTGGTGCTTTATGGAGCCAAAATCCGTGAGCATGGAGAAAGGAAAAAGGTAAGAGAAAACTTGGATTTCTCATCTTGTAAAGCTCGGTTTTGATGAGCAAGAAAGAGCTAACCAAAGTGTCTTGGATTTCTATTTTTTTTGCAAAAATCCGTGAGCCAAGAGGAGGATTTCGGATCCCTTGGAGGAGCCAAATCCGTGGGTGATGAGCCAAGAAGAAAAAAAAGGGATTTTCAAACCCTAACTTGGGTTAAGGTAAACTCTTGAACCAAGCTTAAATTAAGCTCCATTTTAAGCATTTTTATGATGGTTTAAGATGGATTTGTAAGGACATAAGTCCAAGTTTATTTTCAGCCAAGATTTTCGGTGTATGTGCTTGATAGGGATTAGGGTTTGGTTGGCTTATTTTATGATGTTTCTTGCATGATTTTTATGCTTGAAAGATGACTAGGATGCATGCTAGATGTGTTATTTAAGTCCCCTAAATTTTGGTCACAAAATCTGCCAAGCAGTGGATGTATGGCTGCTTGTATAAGGTTGTGTGTGATGCTAGTTTAAATGATGCAAGGATAGAACACCATGCAGCCAAGGACGTTTTGTGGGCTGCATGGGCGTGAAGGATGGGCAAGAATGAATGCATGGGACGTTAGATACGTTGCTTGTTTGATGTTTAAGCTCCCGATGTGATCGGTCGAGTTAGAATCCGCGAACTAAGACGTAAAACCGGATTAACAACCGAAACTGCCATTTCGGAGTCGAAACTGGCTAGTTTCGGGAAAGAGAAAATATCAGACCCTTAGAGGCCGAATGGGGTAAAAGTTAAAACACAAAAGTTGTTCGGAACAACCTTTACTAGAGAGAAACGTGGACAGAATCTTAAAATAAGGCTCCAAAGGCCTTCATTTTTATGAAAACCCGTGGCTAACTCCTGGAGCCAGTTTCACTCCGTTTTTCAGGATCACCCACATTCAAACGAAAACTGGTACTGATCTAGCCAGAACTGGGTTTTGTGCAAAACACGAAAGTTTTAGCATTTTTCGATAGCTACAACTTTCGTGAAGACAAGTTTTTCGGATAATGAAGGGATTTTTAATCTGGGTTGTTTTTACGAAGAGTGCTCTGGGAATCCGAGAATTTCCAGCACTTGGTTTACAAAAACGTTTTCTAGAAAATGTAAAGTGCCTCTAAAATGTTATTTTGACTACGAAAATCGTTCCAATGACGATTTTCAGTCCGTAATGATTTTATGAAGTCCCGTTTTAAGAAAATGAATTTTTAGAGTTTTTGGGACTATTCACCCAAAGCTCTCAAGTTAAAGAGAAAAATGAGATTTTCCATAAGTTAAAGGAAAATGAGATTTTTCAAGAAGAGAGTGGGATTTTTAAGAGTTTAGAATTGAAATTCCACATTTTTCCAAGAAATAAAGAAAGTGATGATTTTAGACAAGTATTTTCAAGAGTAATGAAGTAAGAGCTTTTATAAGCAAATTAATGAGATTTTTGGAAGATAATTATATAATGTTTTCCAAAAATAATGAAATGGAGTTTTAAGGTAAAAATGGGTTATCAAGCCGACTACGAACGGTAACCGGAATTATATCCGAGTTACTGGGCTAAGCCCATAGCCCAACGTTAGACCCAAAAGGGGGTTGACAGTAGTTGACCACATGTTGACTTGGGTTGACCAAGAGTTGACTTTAGGGTTACCCAATATAACCCTAAAGGATACCAAGATTAATGAAATGAGCTAAGACCTAGGGTTATTGAAGAGAAAATAACCCAAACTTTATGAACCAAGAAAAAAGTAAAGTATAAGCCCAAGATGAAGGAAGTAACCAATCAGGTTTACAAGAGATATTAGAGGGGACATACAACACACACATCTAGGTTTGCTCATAGATGTTGGTTAGGATACCAACATCATATGTCACGATTATGGTAAGATAAGTTAACCTTATCTTACACCTCCTTTGATTGAAACAGGAATATGAACCTGTTGAGATATCGCGAGGAATGTTACGTCAAGAGCATAGGACTTAAGGTAAGTACAAACCTCACCTGTGATATGGAAAAATAATATGTATGTTCAAATATGCTATGTTTCAAGATATGTTGAAATGCTTTAAAGATGTCATGTTTTGAAGATGTTTTCAAGATGCCATGTGTTAAAGATGCCATGTTTTAAAGATGCCATGCTATGTTTTATGAACGAAATGTTAAGTATGTATGATATAGTGACATCATAAAGTATGCTCACTAATGATAAGCCACTTGGTAAAAATACACAAGTAAAGTGTCGTACCAACCTCTGCCAAGGTGGAGGATTTTTATGATTAAAGTTATGGATTCGCCCTCTCGTTTATGTAAGAGGGTGTAATCACTTATGTTTCCTGGAGCAGTTAGGGACTTGCAACCCCATCTAACTGTATCTGGAGGCGCGCTATATGTTAAGGGTACGTACATTATGGGGCCCATAAGAAAGATAAGGAAGTTAAAAAAAATGTATAAATGGAACATAAATGGTTCATGCATATGTTTTATGACGAAGTATGTTTCAAGGTGTTTAATTGAAAATGTTTTGTGAGATTTAAGTTTGTACTTGCTGAGCGTCAGCTCATCAGATATATTCCATACTGCAGGTTGAGATAAAAAGCTTGTAGCTTTACTTGGTGGGCTTGGAGATGATGCAGCAAGTGAAGGGCGGTGTGGGATACCACTACGCAATAATTTCCGCATTATGTTTAAAGTTATGAAGTTTTCATGTATGTTTAAAAGTCAAGTTATGTTATGTATGTATGAAAGGTTCAAAGTATGATGCACAATTTTAGTGTATGGGTTTCAAGTCAAGATTTTAAAATGAAATCCAAATTACGAAATTCAAGGAAAGTTCTAAAACGATGTTCAAAAGAAGTTTCAAAAAAAAAAAAAATTTATTCCGCATTTTCAAGTATAGTAAGTTATGTATGAAGGTGACGGTTCCGGCGCCCCGCATCCGCGCGGTCGGCCCCGCGTGGGTGTCAGGTGGGTGGTTCGGGGCGTCACAGCGTAATGTTAGGTCGCGGCTTAAATAGTTGTGCTTACTTAGCGTTAGCTCATAGTTTGTCGTCTATGCTGTAGGTGAGTCATCTGACAGCAATGGGTGATGCAAGATGGACGTGCGAGGCGGGGTACACTGTGAAATTGTGGGAACAAGATGCCGCTACGCGTTTCGTTTAATATGTATTTATGTATGTCAAATATTTCATTTACGATATGCTTATTGCGTTTAGACGTATATAAGCTAGTATAAAAAAAAAAAATTCGCTGCTTTTCATCAAGTAAATAAGTAAGTACGATAAGTTAAGTAAGTATGTATGTTAAGGTAACGGCCTGCGCTAGGCGGGGCGTTACAGCTTCAGCTCGCACCAACGTCCCATCGCCGATTCTTAACGTAAAGTCCTCCTCATGCAGATTTCTCGTTACCTTGAACCCCTGTAGAGAAATACAAACATGGTTAGTAGCTCCATAATCTATAACCCAATTGTCTTTAGATTCTTCCACTAAACAACCCTCAAGATATAAGACATTGAAATTGCCTTTCTGCTTTTGCAAAGCTAGGTATTCTCTGCAATCTTTCTTGAAATGTCCTTTCTTCCCACAGTGAAAGTACTTAACCTTTTTGGGGTCCACCTTTCGCTTCTTAGTCTTGGTAGACTTCTTAGAAGCAGGTGCATTCACCGTAGGCTTATTCCCCTTGTTCTTCCCCTTTTCCTTCTTCCTTTTGGGATTAGGAGCATGCGAACTAGGTTCAGCCAAATTTGCCTCAACCTTAGATCCAGAACCCTTAAAAATGTTCTCAAAGGCCTGCAATTCTTTCATCAATTTCGTTAAAGACATCTCCTTCCGGTTAAGGTTGTAGGATGCCTGAAACAAATCGAAATCCTTGGATAAGGTTTGGAAAACCATAACCAGTTGAGTTGCGCATCGATCTCAGCCCCATTTGCCTGAGCCTCAGACAAATAAGCCATGACTGTCATCATGTGCTCCTTGATGAGAGTTCCAACCTTCTGCCTGCAGTTCATAAGACCTTTGATAGCATCGGTCTTAGCTTGGATAGTTTGTTCACCAAACATTTCCTCCAGGTTATCTATGATCTGCCTAGCAGTTTGATATTCCTCATGCTGTTTCTAGGGCACGTTAGACATGCTCGCCGAATATAGCACATGGCACTAAAGTTAGAATTGTCTCAGCGCTACAAAATCCCTATCAGAAGCATCAATCGCAGGCGTAGGTGGTCGAGGTTGGGTTAGGACAAAACTGTGTTTCTCAAAGTTTAGGACGATTAGCAAGTTCCTTTTCCAGTCATTACAATTCTCGCCAGTTAATTTATTTAGTGTAAGTATCACAGATAAAGGGCTCGACATTTACGAGCAAACATCCTATCAGTTTATAAAATATGATTTTGTAATGAAACAAAAAGATCTATATGCAATCTAAATGTTCATGTGTAAAACTCTTAAAACACATACCTTACAACGATAATTCTTAGCTACCGCTTTATAAGCTACCGAGGGGTAGTCATAGAATAACTAGCCAAGAACACGGATCCCTTCCGATTAATACATATTTGTCCATGGAGCAAACTCCACTAAATATATATTAACTATCATTTATTTGGCCATTACTTTACATAACAGAGCCTCGAGGGAGGATTAATAAATAAAGTAGCATGAGTGTTTAACCATCGTTTCCAATTTTGAATCCATATTTTACATCCGCCACCGAAGGGTGATCTAAACATAAAATATGTCCAAAATTGTTATACTTTCGGAAATCCAAATCAGTGTGCGCTCTAGGTAAGATACCTATCCGAAGGGAATTCCCATATCAAAACCGAGTAGTAGGCACTACCATGCGTAACTATTGGACCAACGATGGAGGCTGTAGGTCTTAGTGTGTAAAACTTTCTCCCACTCAATCTTTTAAATTCGGGTTTTTGTTTTTCATGCATAAACAATATTTATTGAGTGGCACGCCCTAGTCTATATGGCATTTATCAATACATCACGAAATAATATTACATATTCATCTAGCACCTCATCATCCATGGTTTGCAAAATATGTAAATAGCCATGGATCATGATTCCATTCTAGAGAAAAGAAAATTGTAAAATTTACAAAAATTAACCGAAACATATATCGGCCTTCATTTGTAGATCCATGCCTTGTATCCTTTTTCAATATGTCTTCCTTCTCCAATGTCACATTTTTTAAAATTTAAAATTAAATTTAAATTTCAAAAAAGATTATATGTGATTTTTTAATTTTAATCAAAATTAAAAAAATATCAAAATTTAAATTAAAAAATCCGGTTTATTAAATTTTAAAATTTAAAATTTAAAATTTTCAATTTTCAAATTTAAATCACAAAATTTTAAAATTCATAATAATATCCATTAAATTTAAATTTAAATTTTCAATTTTGATTTCCAAATTATCAAGATCACATAACATTGGAAAATTAAATTTTCAAAAAGATTATTGTGATTTTTTTAATTATTCAAAAAAAAAACTTTTTTAATTGAAAAAATTCCAAAAAACAAAAAATCACATCATTTGAAAATTTTCATACCTTCGTTCATCTTCAATCTTCTTGAATCCATTATAGCCTGAATTTTACAAAAAAATTCCTATGCCGTTTCCGGCTTACAAAAATTATAGGAATTGAAAGAATGACCTAGCGGTGATAATAGACCGCATCTATTACACTTGAAAAACCTAGATACAAATTCTAACCTCTATGGAATCATGACCAGCAAAATCGAACAAGCATCATATAGTATCAAAATAATATAAAGCATTCATTCATCCATACATCCATTCATAATATATTTAACATACTCAAAATAAAACCTAGAGTGCGAACTCTCTAAAATATTTCATTAATGCATAGAGAGAAATTTATTTGATCAAATAATTTATGTTATATGCATGATCATGAGTTGGCTCTGATACCAGTCGTTGGAAAAATCGGATCCAGTATTAGAGTTATGGCGCAGCGGATGTTTTAAAATTTTATGCCGTTTCCGGAAAAGAAGCTCATAATGCATATAACAATAAATTAAATTCATGATCAAGCATATCTTATTTCTTGGATTCCGGAATTGCTAGAGCGTTTGACCAACGTGTCTTCTTTACTATTCTTGAGTTTCACGTCTCAGAGTGTGTGTGGGCACACGTTCTATGAATCCAAGCGACCGGTAATACTTTCCGAAGTCTAGATCTCTCATTCTCAATTCCGGTGATCCTCGTTGAGAATTTGATCCAACATCTTTCTTCAAAACTACAAAACAGGAATCGGTTAACCTCCTATGAAAATTATCACTCGGTTTAACCTTCCTTACAGTTTTAATTCAATGGAATTTTCTTTCTTTTTCTCTCTCCAAGATAGCCAAATTTCTTGATGTGGAAGAAACACCAATTTTTTTTTTTTAATAAAAAACGCTTTTCCATATATAAGAAAATCAAATCTTGGTTTTTCAAGAACTCCTAGCCTTTATATAGTATTCCAATCCTTTTCAAAATTTATCTCCTTCTTGAAAAATAATTAATAATTATTTTTCTGGATAAATCTTGAACCAAAAGATCGTACAACTTTAGAGCTAGATTCATTGAACCTAAAAACAATTTTTCAAGAGGAAATCCTTCCTCAAAAATTCGGCCACACTTAGAGATAAATCATGATTGGTGGTTCAAATTTTAAATCAAGAATTTAAACTAGTCAAAAGATCCTAGTCCTATCTAGATTCAAACTTCTTTTAAACTTTTTCGAATTTAAATAAGATTCACATATTTGAATAAATATTTTCCATAAATATTATCCATATTAATTAATTTAAATCAATGAAGTATTTCAAAATTTCTTTCCTCACAAAAACCGTGCACCTCTTCAATCATTTTGAAATAACACTTTATGGATAATCAAAGCATCATTGATTCTTACAAACGGAATTATTAAACCGAATCAAATAACACTTTAGGTCTAATCCAATGTCATACCTCAATGCTGGTTTGAAAATTTTTTTTAAGACATGCGAGGGAGAGTGACTTTTGGGCGGGTGAGAGATGAGGGTAAACCTGAAATTTGACATATATTAAATGTAGTTGGACCCCACATGTCAGATGGATTGATGTCGTGACAGTGCTAGAAATGAAGAAAAAAATGGTGTTATTTTTAACAAATTTCATCCCACAGGTGCTATCAATGAAATTAACTCAAATTAAAATTAATATTGTAGGATGATTGTGGGACCCAACCCAATCTCTGTGGACCGGAGGCCACCAATAGCAATTCTCTCCGTCCATTTCCTCATCCCAAAGTAAAAACCAAACCATGCTCTCACCACCATCTTCCCCTCATGGGCTGCTCCGTCATCGCCCCACCGCCGCTTCCCTTGCCCATCTTCTCCCACCACCGCCGCCTCCAAGAAAGCTCCGCCGCCGCCACTACCACCATCAACCCCCGGCTCCACCTGACCCGCCGCTCCTTCCTCCTTTCCACCACCACCCTCTCCCTCACCCTCTCCTCTCCACCGCTGTCCACGGCCTCACCTCCTCCTCCGCCGCCGCCATCGCCGCTCCCGAACACCACAATCACCGACCGCGTCTACCTGGACTTCAGTCTCTGCCCCAATTACTTCCGCCCCGACCGCACCCTCTCCGACGACGTCTCCTCCCTCTGCTCCGACTCCCTCCTCCTCGGCCGCGTCGTCCTCGGCCTCTACGGCAAGCTCGTCCCCCTCACCGTCTCCAATTTCAAGTCCATGTGCACCTCCAACACTTACAAATACACCTTCGTCCACAAGCTCTTCCCCGGCCAGTTCCTCCTCGCCGGCCGCCAGGGTGAGAAGCCCGGCGAGGTCCGCCGCCCCTCCGGATTGGCGTGGAACACCGAGACCGTCGACTCCAAGTCCTTTGCCCTAACTCACTCCAGGCCTGGCTTGCTCTCGCTCTGCCTTTCCGAAAACGACGACGACGACAACATTAAGCTCAATCCTGATTATCGGAACGTTGAATTCCTGATCACCACTGGTCCTGGTCCTTGCCCTCAGCTCGATGGCAAGAACATTGTCTTCGGTTCAGTTCTTGAAGGTTAATAAATTGTCGAAATCTGGAATTTCTGCGGTTTATAACAACGAAATTGAAGTATGGATAAATTAGAAATTCTTGTGATGTGATGACGTGATATTGTTTGATTAGTGATAAATATATAAAATTTTTTTTATGACCGAAATTTGGAGTTTGATTTAGAATTGAAAGCAGAAATAAGCGGAATTTTGTAGATAATCATAAATAGAATTATGGAGAAACATGAATTTAAGAAAATAGAACTTAGTTCATCAAAATATAAGATTTATGAGATGATTTTGCTAGATTAGTGATTGTCACTGGCATATAGTTATTACATTTGCTGAATGTGTGATTGTATGGAAAATGACTGAAATTAGGAGCTTGATTTAGAACTGATGGTAGAAATCATCGGAATTTTGTAGATTTGGTGGAAATATGCAATCAATTAATTAGGAAAAGAAAAACCATGATTTTTGTAGTAATACCATGATAAGTAGAATTCGACACGAACATGGGAAAGAACCAGTTTCTTATTTCAATCATAACTTGCTTTTGATGGGAGATGAACATATTTGTATGATGAATTTAAGAGATGATGTTATCAGATAAGTTTGTCACTGCCAAGTAACTCCTACACGTGTTGTTAACTGTGTAGTTGTGATTAAAATGTCTCAGGTTTGGAGTTTGATGGGGAACTTAAGGTATAATAATCAGAATTTTCTTGGTTTGGCACTAATTACAATTTTGTATAGACATGAATTCTCAGAGCTCAAAAATAATTCTCGTAACATAAACAAAAACAGGATAGGACATGTACATAGTTTAATATCTGAAGACTTCAATCTCAGATTAAAGACAGAGAATGAATTTCCTTATTATTATTATTTTTTTGGAATAATTATAGGAATAGGTTTATTAATTTAGTGGCTATCGCTGCCATGTATTATGCTGCTGTGTTAATAAGTGATTGCTATGGAAATGGCTGAGGTTTGGAGTTGGATATTGGATTTCGGATTTGCAGGTGTTGGAGAAAAGGATTAGTAGCTGCTGTTACTAGTCAGGCTGATTTTTTAAAAATAGCTAACTAATTCCGAGTCCGCTTGATCAACTTGTAATGATTTGTTAGGTATAGAGTTTGCTAAGTAGTTTCTGTTAGAAGATGTATTGAGTAATTCTGTTCCTAGCAAGCTAATGGGAGATTTGCAATTCAGAATCACTCTTTGATCTTCCTTCTCTCTCTATGTTTCTCTCATTCATCTTTCTCAATAGCAGGTTTGGATGTCGTGACGGCCATAGCCGCAATACCTACGTACAAACCGGCGGAGAGGATCCGGCAATTCAATGATTTGGCCAAGTTTCTTGGCGATGAGAGGGCTCAGAACGCTCGTGCAATTTGGAACAGACCGCTCAAGACTGTTTTCATCAGTGACTGTGGAGAGCTCAAAGTGGCAAAGCCTGCGCTTACTCCTAGTCTGCCTTGATTGATACAATTTGTTGTAAGGACAAATTTTCAAACTTCCACGAGTTAGTAGTTTTTGCTGGTTTATTTTAACGTTGTTGTATGTCAAATTATGTTCTGTTCTGAAAAGGATTGTTGGGAGCTTAGTGCCCAAAAAAAAAAAAAAAAAGGAACGATAAACCACAGTTCAATTCATTTGATATTGTTGTAAAGGTATTTCATTCATGCTCTGTGCCAATATATGGCATAAATTGGAAGTATCATCCAAATCATTTTTCTCCCTTTTGTTAATTCGGTATCTTCTCCTACATGATTTTTGTCATGCTGTTGAAAAAGAACCAAAAAAAAAAAAAAAACACAAAACACAAAGCAAAAAAAAAAAAAAAAAAAAAAAAAAATTCTGAAACCAGTATGTCCTGGAATTGATTGTGATGCTGGTGGAGGAATATGGATCATTTCTGGCGTGGACCAGGAAAACAAAGAAACAAAACAAGAAACAAAAGCGCGCGCGCGCGCACACACACACACACATATATATATATATATATTTAATATATTAATATTGTAATCTGCTGAAGCTCTACAGGTTTTTTTTTTTTTTTTTCCTTCTTCTTCTTCTCTTGGTAGGAAAGGTCCAACTCTAAAGCAAGGATAAAAATGTCCATGACATCGTCGACATTTCCACAACATTATTCTTATTTTGAAGGGTCAACATGGATAATGTGGGAAAAGATATTTTTTCTCGAAGTATCTATCATATGTCCATAATATTAAAAAATATCCACAATATCTAAGAATATCTAGGATACTTTTGGAAATTTCCACAAAAAGTCTGAAAACTCGGGGAAATTTTTTTTGTAAAAATTTTAATTTTGTCATGCATTCCATTTTTTAAAATGTGATAGTATTTTTCAACTCATAATGGTTATACCAAAACAACATATAAGAAAACGTGATATGACTTAAATGAGTCAAACTGATTAGTATTCTATCATCTTGAGCTTTGATTATATGAGTTTAAGAACCGAATAAAGTTCATACAGTTATAATCATCTTCTCATGATTCTTAAATAGGGTCTAATTTATAATTTAAAAGTACAAATGTAACAACCCAACTTTTGACGGACTTGTGATTTTCTTAGATATAAAAAAATCCTAAGTCTATACTATGTATGAAAATATAAAGCTCATTATCTGATTTCATTATTAGCGTATGTTTGAGTTCTTATAAGTATTTATGAGACTCAATGATAGTTTACTAAGTAAAAAATAAGGCCTTGTGATAAAAAAGGTAGATTCATGATTTATGGTTTTGTCTTGATCGATGAATAACCACGAGAATTTATGACATGACTAAGATGGTATTGCCGTGTAATAAGCAGTATTGAAATTATACTGTGGCCAACCATCATTACGGATGTAAAATTGAGAATAAGGATTGGGATCACTCTAGAATAATCAGGAATAATATTTGGAGCTAGGAGGATTAAGTAGTTTCAAGTCCTAATAAAAACCTATACGCGGTCCAGTTAAGTGCCGATAAATCCTTGATTGCAATCCAGCAATACTATACTGTTGATAGTTAAAACAATATTAGTACTATCTGGATTATTAAGAAAATGGGCTGCCTATTTGGAGGAATGCCAAACATGGCCCTACTTGTGACGCCCCCTTCCTACGTAGGGCCGTCACCTTCATACTTAACTATACTTTACTTGAAAATTTGGAAATATTTTATTTTATTTTATATTATTTTTTTAAACATGCTTATATATAAAAAGGTTTGCTCATAGAAAGTTATCTTACTTGCATACATAAAGAAAAGGTTGTTTAAACTCTTTAGTATCAAAATATACCATGTAACATACTTTGTCTTTGAACTATATGCATACATACAAAAACTTCTTAACTTATCACAAGGTTGCGGAATATATGCGTAGTGGTATTTATACCGCCCTTCAACCGCCGCATCGCCTGCATATAGCTCATCACTTAAACTGCAGGTTTCTTACCTACAGTATGAAATATAACTGAATGAGCTTTCGCCCAGTAAGCACAAACATAATCTCACAAAACATTTATATTTTAAACATCTTGAAAACATACAATCATCATATAACATGTGCATGAACCATTTACGTTCGTTTATGCATCCATTTTAACTTGATCTTATTATCTTCCTTTAACATGTGGGCCCCTTGTGTACGTACTAGAATTTTTAGCGTGCCTCCAGATAAAGTTAGGGGTTGCAAGGTCCCTAACAGTTCTGGGAAACATGATTGATTATACTCTCTCGCATCAACGAGAGGTTGATAATCCTTATTTTAACATGAAAACCCTCCACCTGATGGGAGGTTGGTACGACACCTTACTTATGATTTCTTACCATGTTGTTTATCTTTAGTGATCATACCTTATGATGTTATTATATGATAACATAACTTTTATTTCCTTCATAACATGACATGACATTTTTACAATAATAGCACTTTTTGCAAACATAATATTTTTGCAAGTATAGCACTTTTGAAAACATGGCATTCTACAATATAGCACTTTTGAAAGCATGACACTTTGCAAATATAACACTTTTTAAAAGCATAACACTTTGTAAATATAGCACTTTAGCAACATAGCATAAACATCACCTTGAACATAGCATAAAACATGTAATAGTATATTTGAACATAACATACTATCTTTCATACTGCAGGTGAGATTTGTACTTACCTTTTATGCCGTATCCTGAACGTTGCGTCCTTAAATCAAGCGGCAACAGCAGATCACTTCCTGCTATATGAAAAATATAGGATCAGAATCCTATCATGAAGTGTTGGTGTAATACCTAAAAATTTCATGTTACCATTTCCTTTTTGAAGGAATTATGTGTATACGTTGAGATATTTACGGAAAAGCTCGCTTAAGAGTTTTTCATACTTTTTATGAGATCTTATGGCTTGATAAGACTCAAAATAGGTTTTTAAGGTTAGAAAACGTCTTTTCAAGTCGAAAAGGACGAAAAAGGACGTAATTTCAGAAATGTCAAAGTTTGACCGAAAAAGTTAGATTTGACTAAGAAAGTCAAAGTTTGACCAAGAGTGGTCAACGGGTTGACTTGGCAGTATTGTATGATGCAGTATGTGAAAATACTGTAAAATATGTCAGTATGGGCGAGATAGCTCAAATAGGCTTTAAAACCACCCTAGAAAATCAAAGCACACCTAGTTAAGGTCAAGGGCAAAAGGACATGAAAATATAGAAAACTTGGTCACCAAGTAACCCATTAGGGCCGGTCACATGCATGGGCAAAAATGTCAAAATTTTCACTTTTGGGGCAAAAGTGTAAATTTTAGAAATTTGACGATGTAAGCATAGTGATATCATCAAGGTAATGTCACAATGAGGCAATGACTTGCCTTGCAAGACAAGTAAGGGCCGGCCACCAAGGGGCAAAATTACAAATATTTCGTCTTTAGGGGTAAAAGTGTAATTTTGAAAAATATGTGATGTAAGCATGAGGTAATCACATGATGTCATCAATATGATGTCATTTGCTTGGAAGGCAAGCAAATGACCGGCCAAGTGACACCTAAGGGGCATAAATGCAAGAATTTTCACTTTTGGGGTCAAAGTGTAAATTTTGAAAAATTGATGATGTAAGCACATGATGTCATCAAGATGATGTCATCATGATGAGATAAGCTTGGCTTGTTCACCAAGGAACCAACCGGCCACCTAGGGGGCATTTTTGCAAGAATTCTAGTTTTTGGGGCAAAAGTGTAAATTTTAGAAATTTGGTGATGTAAGCGATGAGGTCAGCCATGAGGTCAGCAATGATGTCATCCCTTGCTTGCTCTCCAAGCTAATGGCCGGCAACCTTGTGGAACAAGGTTTAATATTTTTAAAATTTTGGGCTCAAATCCTAATTTTGAGAAAGTTACATTTGCCTATAAATAGCCACCATTAGGGGCGGTTTTTGCTGCTAGAAAATTCCAGAAAACCAGCCAAACTCTGGCCAATCTTCATCAGAAAAATCCGAGAGGGAGAGGAAGTGAGAGAACCAAGAGAAAAAGTTGAAAAAACCCATGGGAAGCTAGCCTAGGGGTTATACGGGTTTCAAGCATGAAACCAAGAGAAAATCTGGAAATTTTGGGGCCAATTTCTGGGCAGTGGCCAAGAGTGGAGAGGAAGAAAGTGAGAGAAAAATTTTTGAGAAAAAAATTGGTTAGTGGCCGAGTATGGAGAAGAAACTCCAACCAAGAAACCAAAGTGATTTTTTGGTGTCCTATGTGTGTGCATGGTCGGCCATGAGATGTGCAGGAAATTGGAGAGAAAATTTTGAGGTTTTTGGGCTGTAGAGGGCTCGGTTTTGGCTGCAAGAAATCACCAAGTTTGGTGAAAAATTTTGGTGCCATTTGGAGAGCTAGAGCCGAGTGTTGGAGAGTCAAAAAGGGAGGGAGAATTTCGGTTTGCATGCTCTAACCCATCCCTAGGGTTAGCTAAGGTAAAACTCCCTCAAACTTTAGTAATTTTCCATGCAAGTTAAATGGGATATTTATGTGTATATTTGTATGTGCATGGCTGAAAAATTGGAACCCCATTTGGAGGGGAAATCTGGATTTGTTGGCAGCCAAAGGGAGGAGTAAGGAAGTTTGGATCCAAGCTAGTAAACCAACTTCCAAACCCTAGAGGTAAACCCTAAAACCATAAGCTTTTGGTTTGAGATTTAATGTGGAAATTTATGTGTATTTCCAAGTCCAATATGTAAGAGCATAAGCTCAAGTTTTATGGTTAATGCCCTAGACTAGGTGTGGTGCTTGATTAGGGTGTTTGCTAGAGGTGGTTTAGCTATGCTTTGTTTATGCTTTG
Source organism: Ficus microcarpa (assembly GCA_025413485.1). Taxonomy (NCBI): domain Eukaryota; kingdom Viridiplantae; phylum Streptophyta; class Magnoliopsida; order Rosales; family Moraceae; genus Ficus; species Ficus microcarpa. Next base: position 21,988,098 of record CM046376.1, read on the forward strand.
TGTGCATGAAATTTGTGCTTGTTTGCATGCTAGGATTGTATGGCTTATTGGTTGGTATGTTCCTTGCTTGTGTGCAGCCGGTTATGGCTGGTTTGCTAGATGGTTAGAGCTAGCTATGATTTTTCATGAATGGTTCAATGTATGGTGATGCAAGTTCTAGTTCATGCAACCCTAGGCTAAGTTCAGATTTGGTTTGGGTTGCATGGCTGCGTTAGAATCATGTGTTGATTCATGTGGGATGTTAGTTAATGCTGCATGTTGGTTACTTAGGCTCCCGCGTGTTCGGTTGAGTTAGTTCCGCGAAGTAGGACACGTAAAACCGAGTAAGCACAAAAACTGGCAGATTCGGATCAAATCTGCCCAGTTTTTGGAAAAGTGAAATTTGAGGCCTTTAGAGGCCGAATTAGAAAAAACGTAAAACATAAAAGTTGTCCAGAACAAATTTTTCTAGGGGTCAGCGCAAACGGATTCTTGAAATGAGGCTCCAATGGCCTCCGTTTTCCCCAAAACCCGTGGCTGATCCTCTAGACCCAGTTTTCAAGGGTTAGCCTGTTTCAAATAAAACCTGGTACGAATCTAGGCCGAATTGGAATTTTTGTAAAACACAAAAGTTTTAGCATTTTTCGAGACCTAAAACTTTCGTGAAGAAAACTTTTTCAGATTATGAACCAATTTTTAAACTACGATCGTTTTTCGAAGGGTGCGCAGGGAATCCGAAAATTCTTGCACCACTAGTTTTACAATGTTTTCTAGAGAAATTGTTTTTCTTCTCCAAACTACTGTTTGATTATGGAAAACTGTTCCAAGGGCGGTTTTCAACCTCAAATAATTTTATAAAGCATTAATCCAAGAGTTTGGATTTTTATGATTTAAGTGAAGAATTTTTACAAGTAAGTAAAAAGAGTTTTGGGATTAATTTCCCTAAATTTTCCAAGTTAAGGAAAATGAATTTTTCAAGCTAGAGTATAGCAAGCGATTAGTTTACGATTGGTAACCGGGAGTTAGACCCGAGTTACCGGGTCAAGCCCAAGGCCCAAAGGTTGACCCATAGGGGGGTTGACCATAGTTGACCGTAGTTGACCGGAGTTAACCATAGTTGACTTTGGTTAACTAATAACATTGATTTAGTTTATCCTGAAGGGTTATCCAATGTAACCCTAAAGGACACTGATTAAGCTAAGCTAGGGGTTAATGGATTTAACCCGATAAGTTAAGGATAAAGCTTAGGGTTGATGGATGATCTAACCCTAACAGTATGTTATGAGCTTAGTTTTAGTACACAAGGTTATCCAACGTAACCAAGTAAGCTGTTTTTATTCAAAGGGACATACAACCAAGACCATGTAGGATAAGCATGTTGGTTAAGTCACAAGCATTTCACGAGTTTAAATTAGAGCATGTCCTTTATCGAGCAGGCAGAACCTGCAGCTGTACCGGATAAGAAACAGCGTTAGATGGGACAATAAATCAAGAGCGTAGGACAGAAGGTAAGTACAACTCCGCCTACAGCATGAACACATGTTTGTTGCATAGGTTGTTTTTAAGAAATCATGAATGGCATTTCATGATTTATGATGTGATGTTATGAAGTAGTATGTTATGGGTTATGTTAAGAAGTAGTATGTTCCATGTTAAGATGCAGTATGTCTATGTTTCATGTTAAGATGCAGTATGTCTATGTTTATGTTAAGATGCAGTATGTCATGTTTATGTTAAGGTGTAGTAAATTATGTTTTATGTTCGATATCATGGCATCACGAAATATGCTCACTGATAATGAACTATATGGTAAGAACAAGCTCTTAAGTTATGAGATAGGTTAAGTAAGGATTGTTGTGTTGTACTGGCTTGCCTTTGTGGTAAGTTCAAACGGTATGTTCCATGGTTTGACTTGAATTGGATGGACTGTCTCCACTACTTCATGTTAAACGTTTTGTTTCATGGTTTGAGTTAGATCGGACGGATCGCCTTCAACCACTCCATGGTTATGTACATCAGTACGTACACACATGGTATAAAATTAAATAGGGAACCATAATCTGATTAATAAGAAATCATAATTGGTTCACGTATGCTTGCACTTTCATTGCATGCGGAATGAATATTGTGCTTACTGAGCTTTTTAGCTCACTACTTACGTTCATGCTGTAGGTGAGCTACCTACTGGCAATACCTGATGTAAAGCTGTGGAGAGATGGCGCTGCGGACTGTGAAATGTGGGAATGGACACCGCTACGGGTTTCCAAAATATGTTTGAAATGAAAAATGTGTTTACATTATGTTTTAAGCATGTATGGTACAGTTTCAGTTTCAGTTTCAGTAGATATGGCAACGAGTTGCCTTTTGTTGTACCGATCCGCATTAGTTCGGGTCTGGTCCACGGTTTATGTTATGTTTAAGTATGGTAGCTTCCCTAAGGGGTAAAAGCTCGGTACTCGAGTGAGTACATATTAAGAGGTTAAGATTTTATGAATGAAAATCAGTTTTCAGATATGCTTAAGATAAGCTTAAGGTTTTTTTTATGTTTTATGCATGGGCAGTTTCAGGTCATGGTTTTAAAATGAAGTTAAGTCTTTTGAAGTTTCAAAATAAGTTTTAAAAGAAAAGAAAAGAAAAAAAAATTTTCCGCAATTTTCTTCAAGATTTAAGTTAAGCAAGTAAGGTAGCGACCAAAGTTTGCGTAATCAGCCCTACGTGGATTTGGGGGCGTTACAGTTGGCGACCTAACTAACTCACATACCTAATCTTAGTGGTATGTCCCCGATACTTGATATCTTGCTTGGTCCCAATTGGTCACCCTACTGCTTACGAACAATTCATCATTGATTATTCCTTAGGAGGTTACATTTGATAATCTCTACTTGGTGCTAAGCCTTTATCATTCATCCTTTGGGCTTTACTCTTACATCATAAACATTGGGTTATTTCCATCAACCCTTTATTCTTAGCCCATTTCATCTTTTGTGTATCCCTTAGGGTTACATTGGGTAACCCTTAAGGTCAACTTTAATTCAACAGTGAGTCAACTAAAGTCAACATTTGGTCAACTAATAGTCCACCCTTGGCTATCCTTGGGCTTGATCCTGTAACTCGGATATAATATCCGGTTACCGTTCGTAGTCGGCTTGATTACCAATTTTTACCTTTAAATCCCATTTCCTTACCTTTGGAAAACATTGTGTAATTATCTTCCAAAAATCCTTTACTTCCCTTGTAAAAATCCTTACTTCTTTAGGTAACACTTTTATAAAATTATTTAGGGTTGAAAACCACCTGTTACATTTATTTTGCTTTATCTTGGCTTAAAATTTCATTTTCCTTAGCTTGAAGACATTTGGTTTAAAATCTCATTTTTCTTACTTAACTCGAAAAGATGTGAGGAAAATTCCAAAACCTTTAGTTTTACTTATAAAAATTAATGTTTTTGAAATCGATCTTTATAAAAATCATTTAGGGCTGGAAACTGCCTTTAAAACAGTTTCCATAGTCAAAACAGCGGGTTTTAAAAGAAAACAGTTTTTCTGAGCTAGTTTTTAGAAAATCCTGTGTAGGAATTTTCGGTTCACTGCACACCCTTCGTAAAACAGTGTCAGTTTAAAAAATCGACTCTGAATTTGAAAAACTTGTCTTCACAAAATTCATAGCTCTCGAAAATGCTAGAACTTTTGTGTTTTGTGAAAAATCTAGTTCAGCCTGTATTCGTACCAGTTTTTGTTTGAAACTGGCTGGTCGTGCAAAATAGATCTAGGCAGACTAGCCTCGGGTTTTGATAAAAACGAAGGCCATTGGAGCCTCATTTTAGAAACCTGTCTCCGCTGTCCTCTAGGAAAAACCCTTCTGAACAACTTTCATGTTTTAACTTTTACCCAGTTTGGCCTCTAAAGGCCTTAAAATTTTACTTTCCCGAAACTGGCCAGTTTCGAATCCGAAATGGCAGTTTCGGTTGCTTAGTCCGGTTTACGTCCTATTTCGCGGATCTATCTTGACTGATCACATCGGGAGCTTATACATCAAACAAGCAGCATATCTAACATCCCATACATTCAAGCATGTCCATCCCAAACTTCCATGCAGCCCTAAACCGAAAGCCTTTTCCTTGGGCTACATGGTTTCTAACCTAGCATCCTAAACAAGCATACACCATCACATACATCCTTGCACAAACAGCCACTCTTCCACTGCCTAGGGCAGATTTTGTGACCAAAAATCAGGGGACACACTTAGCTCATCTAGCATGTAACGCCTCCAGATCCATGTAGGGCCTACTACGCAAACCTGGGTCGTTACGTTACTTACTTATCTTAATTCTTTAAGAAATTGCGGAAATTTTTTTTTTCTTTTAAAACTTCTTTTGAAACTTCAAAAGACTTAACTTCATTTTAAAAATCATGACTTGAAAACTGCTCATGCATAAAACATAAAACCTTAAACTTAATCTTAAACATAAACTTAAAACTGATTCTCATTCATAAAACTTAACTCCTTACTATGTACTCACTCGAGTACCGAGCTTTCACCCCTTTGGGGAAGCTACTATACATAAACATAACATAAACCGTGGACCAGACTCGACCTAATGTGGATCGGTACAACACGAGGCAATTTGCTTTTTGCTTGCCATACTTACTGAAACTGAAACTGAAACTGTATCATACATACATAAAACATAATGTAAACACATTTTTCATTTCAAACATATTTTGGAAACCCGTAGTGGTGTCCATTCCCACGTTTCACAGTCCGCAGCGCCATCTCTCCGCAGCTTTGCATCAGGTATTGCCGGTAGGTAGCTTACTTACAGCATGAACATAAGTAGTGAGCTAAAAAGCTCAGTAAGCACAATATTCAATCCGCATGCAATGAAAATGCAAGCATACGTGAACCGATTATGATTTCTTATTAATCAAGTTATGGTTCCCTATATAATTATCTCTATACCATGTGTGCACGTACTGAGGTACATAACCATGGAGTGGTTGAAGGTGGTCCATCCAATCCAACTCAAACCATGAAACAAAACGTTTAACATGGAGTAGTGGAGACAGCCCGTCCAATTCAAGTCAAACCATGGAATATACCATTTGAACTTACCACAGAGGCAAGCCAGTACAACACAACAATCCTTACTTAGCTTAACTCTTGCTTACCATGTATTTCATTATTAGTGGACATGCTTCGTGATGCCACGCTATCTAACATAAAACATAACATGCTTCTGCATAACATACTATCTCATACTTAACATGCATGACATACTTGCATCATAACATAACATTATACATAGCATAACATACTTCATGACATACTACTTAACATGCTTCATAACATACTACATAACATGCTACATCTTAACATGAAACATGAACATACTGCATCTTAACATGAAACATGAACATACTGCATCTTAACATGAAACATGAACTTACTGCATCTTAACATGGAACTTACTACTTCTTAACATAACTCATAACATACTACTTCATAACATCACATCATAAATCATGAAATGCCATTCATGATTTCTTAAAAACAACTTATGCAACAAACATGTGTTCATGCTGTAGGCGGAGTTGTACTTACCTTCCGTCCTACGTTCTTGCTTAACTGTCCTAACTAATGCTGTTCTTCTCCTGGTACAGATGCAGGTTCTGCCTGCTTGACAAAGGACATGATTTAACTTAAACTTATGAAATGCTGGTGATCTAACCAACATGCTTACCTTACATGGTCTTGGTTGTATGTCCCTTTGTGCAAAAACGTCTAACTGGGTTACACTTGGTAACCTTGCGTACTAAGTCTTACTAAACCCCTAAGGGTTACTTATCTTAATCCGTAACTATCGGGTCATATCTGATAACCCTTTAGTTGAGCTTAAACGGTATCCTTTAGGGTTACATTGGATAACCCTTAAGGTTAAACTAAATCAATGCCATTAGTCAACCAAAGTCAACTATGGTTAACTTCGGTCAACTACGGTCAACTATGGTCAACCCTCCTATGGGTCAACCTTGGGTCTCGGGCTTGACCCGGTAACTTGGGTATAACTCCCGGTTACCAATCGTAAACTAATCGCTTGCTAAAATCTTGCTTGAAAAATACATTTTCCTTGCTTGAAAAACTTAGGGAAATAAATCCCAAAATCTTACTTTACTTGTAAAATTCTTTACTTAAATCATAAAATCCAAACTCTTGGATTAATGCTTCGTAAAATTATTTGAGGTTGAAAACCGTCCTTGGAACAGTTTTCCGTAGTCAAAATAATCATTTGGAGAAGAAAAACAATTTTCTAGAAACATTTGTGAAACTAGTGGTGCAGGAATTTTCGGATTCCTTGCGCACCCTTCGTAAAATAATTCCAATTTAAAAATCGGTTCGTAATCTGAAAAATTTTTCTTCACGTAAGTTCTAGCTCTCGAAAAATTCTAAAACTTTCGTGTTTTACAAAAACTCCAATTCGGCCTAGATTCGTACCAGTTTTTATTTGAAACCGGACGACCCCTGAAAACTGGATCTGGAGGATTTAAAAGATTAGCCACGGGTTTTGGCATAAATGGAGGCCATTGGAGCCTTATTTTGGAAAACGGTCCATGTTGTCCCCTAGAAAAAGTCATTCTGAACAACTTTCATGTTTTACGTTTTCCCAAATTCGGCCTCTAAAGGCCTGTTATTTTTCTTTTCCGAAAACTAGACAGATTTAATCCGAACCTGCCAGTTTTCTTACTTACTTGATTTTACGTGTCCTACTTCGCGGAACTAACTCAACCGATCACTCGGGAGCCTAAATAAACATCATGCAATGTTAACTAACGTCCCACATATATCAACATGTCATCCCATCGCAGCCATGCAAACCAAACCGGAACTACAAAAACCTAGGTTTGCATGCATCTAGGATTTGCATCACATAAAATTGAACCATTCATGCAACACCGAAGCTAGGTCTAACACCCTAGCCAGCAAGCCATACACGGCTGCACCTAAGGCAGGGGACATACCAACCAAAAATCCATGCAAACCTAGCATTCATGCAAGCATAAACTCATAGCACACAAGCATAAACCATGCATAGCTAAACCACATGCAACACATCCTAATCAAGCACCATACTAAGTCTAGGGCATCAACATAAAAACTTGAGCTTAAGCTCTTACAATCCATGCTTGAAATACATTATAAATTTCTCAAATTAAGCTTGAACCAAAAGCTTAGGGTTTAGGGAATTTACCTCACCAATTTCGGAAGTTGGTTCACACTTTTGGATCCAAACTTCCTTGCTTTTCTTGGCTGCCTCCACAACCGGATTTCCCCTCCAAATGGGTTCCAATTTTTCAGCCATGCACATACAAACATACCCATAAATATCCATCAAACTTGCATGGAAAAATCACTAAAGTTTGAGGGATTTTACCTTGACTTACCCTAGGCATGGATTAGGGAAGGTGAACCGAAAATACTCTCCCCTTTGGCTGCACTGTAATACCCGGAAATTTCATGGACTTAAGATTTCTCTTTTTATTAGAACTTAGAAGTCCGCATGATGTGTTTTTATGATATTTCATGGAAAATTATGAATCACATGTGAAATTTGTAATTTTATTAGCCAAGATTAGAAATTTTCTTTTAAATCGGCTATGAGACTCGGAAAAAATGCCGAGGTTGGTAAACGGCATTTTGAGTCAAAAAGGACGAAAAGGAAAGAAAAAGGACGAAAAGGGATGAAATTTTAAGAAAGTCAAAGGTTTGACCAAAAAAGTCAACTTTGACCAAAAAGTCAAAGGGTTGACCAAAAAGTCAAAGTTTGACCAAGGACGGGTCAAAAATGTTGACCCCGAAAAATGATGAAATGCAGTATAAAAAGAGACTGCAAAGACTTTTTATGGTCAAGAAAGCAAGAATAAGCCGTAAAAACCACTCTAGAAATCAAGCACACCGAATCAAGATTAAAGGGCAAAAAGGTCTCCGAAAAATTGGAGAAAGAAAGTTTTCGGTTCAATTTTACAAGAAAGAATTTTGGACCAAATTATGGAGCACAATATTTTTTAATATATGTGTGACGCAAAGGAAAGGAAAATGAATTAACTTTGAAGAGGAAAAAATGGCAAACAAGACCCTTATTTTAAGGGAATAAGTGTGAACTAAGTTAGTGAGGTGTGGAGCCCTCTCCACCACCCAAAAGATGCCACTTGGCTCTCCTAATTTTCAGCCATCAACAGCCCCCACTTCTCTCCCTTAATGGCCGGCTAGCAACAAGGAAGAAATGAAAGAAAAAGAAAAGAAAATGGCTTGGTTTTGGTAACTAAATGGTAGTCCAATTCCAACTAAACCAAAGGAGCATGTGAGCTTGTGTTTCTCTCCCCAAAACCCAGACACACAACCACCTACTTCCCCTTTGTTGCTTCTTCAAAAGTTCGGCAAGCACAAGGAAAAGAAGACAAGAAAAAGCATGAGAAAAGATGGAAAAGAAAGACAAGGCATAAAGCCATTTTTTGAGGAAAAAGTGTGCACCCTTTGCATGCCACTTGTCCCCTTGTTTCTCCAAGAGTTTCGGCTGCCAACAGCCCTTCCCATGGCCCCCCATCAGCCAATTAATTCCCCCAAAAATCCGGACACAAGGCAGCCCCTAGCCTTCCTCATTTTCGGCTGCACCAAGAGAAAAGAAAGAAGGACAAGAAAGCATGTGAGAAAGCCTTGAATTAAGGAGAAAAGTTGGTCAACAAAGCAAGCTAACCTCCCTCACTTTTCCCCACAAAATCAGCTGCATGTCCCCCTCCTTTTTCTCCTTCACATTCGGCAGCAAGCAACTCAAATCCCCCTTGGAGTTTCGGCCAGCTAAGAGATGGAGAAAGACATGACATAAAGCCATGGTTTAAGGAGAAGCAAAGTGAACAATAGCTATCCCTTTTCCCTCATGACTTTCGGCAACTCTCCAAGCAACAAAGTGCTGCCAGTTTTTAGAAGAAAACCGTGGGAGAGAGAGGGAGAAAGAGAAGGAGAAATCTGAAAAAAAAATCAAGAGGGTTTGTGCTTGGTGGTGTCGGCTGTGCTAGGGGAGAATCAAGAGAAATTTTGTGAGCCATGGAGACCCATTTTGGGGCAGCAAACCATGGGAGAGAGGGAGTGAAAATGGTGAAGAAATCTGGAAAAGTTTTTGAGGGAAAGCCATGTGATGAGTTCGGTTCTAGCAAGAGGAACCAAGAGAAGATTTTTGGTGCTTCTTGGAGCCAAAAATCCGTGAGCTTGGAGAGAAGGAAAAGGTAAGAGAAAACTTGGATTTTTCATCTTATGAGGCTCGGTTTTGATGAGCTAGAAAGAGCTAACAAAAAGTTCTTGGATTTCCATTTTTCTTGCAAAAATCCGTGAGCCATGAAGGAGGATTCGGATCCCTTGGAGGAGCCAAAATCCGTGAGCCATGGAGCCAAGAAGAAAATGGGATTTTCAAACCCTAACTTGGGCTAAGGTAACCTCTTGAACCAATCTTGGATTTAAGCTCAAGTTAAGCATTTTCTATGATGATTCAAGATGATTGTAAGGACATAAGTCCATCTCCTTTTTCAGCCAAGATTTTCGGTGTATGTGCTTGATAGGGATTAGGGTTTGGTTGGCTTATTTTATGATGTTGCTTGCATGATTTTTATGCTTGAAAAATGAGTAGGATGCATGCTAGATGTGTTAGTGAAGTCCCCTAAGTTGTGGTCAAAAATCTGCCAAGCAGTGGATGTATGGCTGCTTGTATAAGGAGGTATGTGATGAATGATGCAAGAGCTAGAACCATGCAGCCAAGGACGTTTTTGTGGGCTGCATGGGTATGATGTATGGACAAGAATGTATGCATGGGATGTTAGACACGTTGCTTGATTTATGTTTAAGCTCCCGATGTGATCGGTCGAGTTAGAATCCGCGAACTAGGACGTAAAACCGGATTAACAACCGAAACTGCCATTTCGGAGTCGAAACTGGCCAGTTTCGGGAAAGAGAAAATATCAGGCCCTTAGAGGCCGAACGGGTTAAAAGTCAAAACATAAAAGTTGCTCGGAACAACTTTTACTAGAGAGCAACGCGAGCAGAATCTCAAAATAAGGCTCCAAAGGCCTTCATTTTTATGAAAACCCGTGGCTAATCCCTGGAGTCAGTTTTCACTCCGTTTTTCAGGATCAGCCACATTCAAACGAAAACTGGTACTGATCTAGCCAGAACTGGATTTTGTGCAAAACATGAAACTTTTAGCATTTTTTGATAGCTACAACTTTCGTGAAGACAAGTTTTTCAGATTACAAGCCGATTTTTAAACTGGGTTGGTTTTACGAAGAGTGCTCAGGGAATCCGAGAATTTCCAGCACTTTGGTTTACAAAAACGTTTTCTAGAAAAATGTAAAGTGTCTCTAAAATGTTATTTTGACTACGAAAACCGTTCCAATGGCGATTTTCAGTCCTCAATGATTTTATGAAGTCCCGTTTTAAGAAAATGAATTTTTAAAAGAGTTTTGGGATTATTCACCCAAAGTGTTCAAAGTTGAAGAAAAAATGGATTTTTCCGTAAGATAAAGGAAAATGAGATTTTTCAAGATTAAGAAGAGAAGTTGAATTTTTAAGGTTCAGAATTGAAAATTCCATGTTTTTCCAAGAAGTAAAGAAAAGAATGATTTTAGCCAAGTATTTCCAAGATTTATGAAGTAAGAGTTTTTACAAGCAAATAAATGGATTTTTGGAAGATAATTATATAATGTTTTCCAAAAATAAAGAAAATGAGTTTTAAGGTAAAAATGGGTAATCAAGCCGACTACGAACGGTAACCGGAATTATATCCGAGTTATTGGGCTAAGCCCATAGCCCAACGTTTAACCCAAAGGAGGTTGACCTTAGTTGACAACATGTTGACTTCGGTTGACCAAGAGTTGACTTTAGGATTACCCAATATAACCCTAAAGGATACCAAGATTTATGAAATGGGCTAAGACCTAGGGTTATTGAAGAGATAATAACCCAATGGATTATGAACCAAGAAAAAGTAAAGCATAAGCCCAAGATGAAGGAAGTAACCAATCAGGTTTACAAGATATATTAGAGGGGACATACAACACACACATCTAGGATTGCTCATAGATGTTGGTTAGGATACCAACATCGTATGCCACGATTTATGGTAAGATAAGTTAACCTTATCTTACACCTCCTTTGATTGAAACAGGAATAGGAACTTGTTGAGATATCGCGAGGAATGTACGCCAAGAGCGTAGGACTTAAGGTAAGTACAAACCTCACCTGTGGTATGGAAAATAATAATGTATGTTCAAATATGAAATGCTATGTTTAAATGCGATGTTAAATGCTATGCTTTTTAAGGTGCTATGTTTTAAAGCTATTATGTTTTAAATGAGGCCATGATTTAAAGAATTTTAAAGACTGTCATATTTTAACGATGCCATATTTTAAAGCGGCCATGTTATGTTAAAATATGTCATGTGCATGTATGAAGAAATGATTTTGTGACATCATAAGGTATATTCACTAATGATAAGAAACTTGGTAAAAATACACAAGTAAAGTGTCGTACCAACCTCCCCCAAGGTGGAGGATTTCTATATGTTAAGGGTACGCACACTATGGGGCCCAAATGAAAGATAAATACAAGTTAAAAGGAAATGCATAAATGAACATAAATGGTTCATGCATATGTTTTATGATGAAGTATGTTTTCAAGATGTTAAATGAAAATGTTTTGTGAGATCGCGTTTGTACTTGCTGAGCGTCAGCTCATCAGATATATTCCATTCTGCAGGTAGAGATGAAAGGCTTGTAGCCTTACTTGGTGGGCTTGGAGATGATGCAGCGAGTGAAGGGCGGTGTGGGATACTACTACGCAATATTTTCCGCATTATGTTTAAAGTTATGAAGTTTTCATGTATGTTTAAAAGTCAAGTTATGTTATGTTTGTATGAAATGTTTCAAAGTACGATGCACAAGTTGTGCATGGACTTCAAGTCAAGATTTTAAGATGAAGTCTCAAGTTTTAAGCAAAAGAGAAGTTCAAGTCTCAAGTTTTAAAACGATGTTCAAAAAAAAAAAAATTTATTTCGCATTTTCAAAGTAAAGTAAGTTATGTATAAAGGTGACGGTTCCGGCGCCCCGCATCCACACGGTCGGCCCCGCGTGGGTGTCAGGTGGGTGGTTCGGGGCGTCACAGAGTTTGGTATCAGAGCGGTATCCTGCCAGCCTACTTCACTTCACTTCACATCGTCTCCGCAACAGCCCAAGTAAGTTGAAATTTTTTTAAGTGATAACCATAGTGTTTTTCATTTTATGGGATCACATATGATAAACATATGTATTTTCCCTAACCCTAGAAACTACCATGATGAGTATGTAAGAGGGTATGCTTATGATGATGAAGATGACGATGATGATGATGATGATGATGATGTAAAGGATTAGAGATAGAAAATGGTTCGCCGTGCATACGAACGAACCAAAGTTTGCAAGAGTCTAATCTTGCAATTATAGAAGCTAAGTTATGATAAAAAAAAAAAAAAAAAAGTGGATAGTGCCTTAATTTGGGAATAGCAATTAGGCATATGCCAATATGAGTTAGATGCTACCAATGAGAATTGGTAAGTCATAAGAATGATGATGATATCAATAAGGTTGAGATTGACAACAACCTTCTAAGTAAAAGGAATTATGTGATAATGGGAAGTTTTAGATATTCCCTAGAGCTAAGATTATGCCTGTAGGCTTTAAAGGAAATGCTAAAGGCAAGAAGATAAGTTTCTGCTGGCTAATAAATGTAAAGAGCTAGTTGAATCAAGTATGTCTTCGATTGCATCACTCGGACAAAAAAATGTTTTCAATAATATTATTTATTATTATTTTCCATGAATAATAATATGGAAGATATTAAAGAAGTTATTTTTACGTATGGTGCTTGATCTTATGCGACATTAGAACCAATCATGTTTTGTAATGTAAAAGACGAAATCCTTGAGGAGTAAATTTTTCCAAGAAAGGGGTCTTTGGCCAAATTCTTGAGGAAGAAATTCCAAGAGAGGGGTCACCACGAAAGAAAGGGGTTCTAATAGCATGAGATTAACACTGTACTAAGAGGGTCCTCAGTTTCAAGTAAATTGAAAGAAAAATATTTTCAATATTTGCTGAGCCCTAAAGTAAAGTTAAAGAAAAATATCATAAATATGAAGATATGATATATTTTTCATGTATGGGAAAGCTATATAATATAATATGCTTTTCAAAATTGCAAGTTATATGATAAATTTGCTAAGAAATTTCATGAAAATGGTTCTTGTGATGCAATATGAAGAAATGATAAGTATGATGACATGTATGAAAGAATGAAAGTATGATGAAAGTATGATGAATATGATGAAAGTAAGCATGAAAGTATGAAAGTACGAGGATATGAGGTATGTAATAAGATGAAATATAAGGAAGATTATGGTTCTGTATAAAATATATGATCCCATTAAGGTTTTAAAAATGGGAACATAAACAGACCATTATGGATTTCTGGTGGATTTTGAGAAAAACCACTTAGAATTATCCGATTTTCGAGGACGAAAATATTTTAAGGAGGGTAGGATGTAATATCCGGAATTTTCATGAACTTAAGATTTCTCTTTTTATTAGAACTTAGAAGTCCGCATGATGTGTTTTTATGATATTTCATGCAAAATTATGAATCACATGTGAAAT
>CM046376.1:22001901-22016901 GCA_025413485.1 Ficus microcarpa
TCATAAGGAATTAGAGTCTAATTTATGTATCCATGATGTGTTATATGAAAAATTATGAATAATAATGAGAAATTCATAATTTTATTTAAACGATGTTCGAGTCCTCATTTAATGATTTTGAGACTCAATTAATATTTTACGAGCCAAGAATGAAGTTTTTAAAGGAAAAAGAATGAAAAAGAATGAAATTTTACGAAAGTCAACTTTGACCGAAAAAGTCAAAGGGTTGACCAAAAGTCAAAGGGTTGACCAAAAAGTCAAAGTTTGATCGGAACGGGTCACAACGTCGACTTTACAAGTATGATGAAGGAATATGAAAAGAATCTCCGAAAATGAAGTTTTATAAGCCATAAATCCACCCTAGAAAAATCAAGCACACCGAAAAAGAATTAAGGACAAAAAGGTCTCCAAAAAATTGGAGAAAGAGAGTTTTGGTCCAAAATTTACATGGAAGAATTTTTGGATCAAAATATAAAACAAGAATGCTCATCTCAGTGTTGGAAATAACTGTAGAGCGCGAAAGGAGCCGTGAAAGAACGAGACGGCCAAACAAGACATTAAGAGAGCTAGTGGAAGGTGACGTCAACCTCTTGACATCACCCTCCACCAACCCAAGGCTAGACATGTGGACTCCCCCATTTCCTTATAAAAAATTCGGCAACTAGAAGAAAAGAAAGAAAAAGAAATTGGTTAGTTGGAAACCAATAGGGACTTGAAAGCCAACCAAGTCAAGGACACATGCCCATGCTTGTGATATCATTCTCCACTCACCAAAGATTAAATAAGTGAGCTTGTCCTCCCTCCCATCATATTCGGCTGCACCATGAAAGAAAGAAAGAAAAGAAAATCAATGGGAACAAGACATAAAGCCATGATTTAAGGACCAAAAAGTTGAACAACATGGGAGAAAATTTGTGAGATCTCTAGGACCAACCAAGAGAGGACACATGTCCCTCCTTACCCTTTAATTTTCGGCAACCAAGGCAGCCATCCCCTCCCTTTGGTCGGCAACAGCTGGTGGCAACAAAGAAAAGAAAAAAAATGGGAACAAAGGCTAGACATCAAGCCTTAAATCAAGGAAAAGTGCACCAACTCTTGTCCATCAAGTCCCCTCACTCTCTAGTCATTTTTGGTTGAATAAAAATGAGTCAAACCCATGCTTAATCCCCTTGGAAATCCGGCTGCAAACCCTCCCCTTAAGTCCCTTAATTTCGGCTGCACAATGGACAAGAAATGACTTGACACAAAGCCTTGAATCAAGGGCAAGAAAGCAACCACCAAGTCACATCACAAGTCCTCCCTTTCCTTGTGCCTTTTGTGGGAAAAAGAGAGCCAAAAAACTCTCATTCTTCCTTGTGGTACTCGGCAGCAAGAGGAAGAGAGAGAGAGAGAGAGAGATTCAAAAAGTTTTGGGTTTCCATTCCAAAGGGTGCACGGTTTTGAGCAAGAGAGAGAGATTGGAAAATTTTCTTGTGAGCTTTTGGAGTGTTGGCCGAGCAAGAGGAAGAGGAACAAGGGGTGAGTGAAACTTGGAGAATTTTTGGTTCAAGAGGTTCGGATTGGAGTGGTCTAGCAAGGAACCAAGAAGAAAAATTTTGGTGCATCTTTTTGGTACCAAAACCGTGAGCAACCAAGAGCAACCAAGAGCAAGAAAAGTTTGAGAAAATTTAGTGGATTCTCCAAGACTTGGCCGAACAAGGAAGAGAAGAAAAAGGTAAGAAAAACTTGGTTTTTCTTCATATGATTTTCGGTTTTTGGTTAGAAGCAAGAAGAGCTAACAACAAAAATTTTTGGATACATTTTTCATGAAGAAACCGTGGGCTAAGAGCAAGCCAAGGAAGGAAGGAAATCTTTGGATTTTCAAAACCCTAACTTGGGTTGAGGTAAAATCTCTTAAACCTCCTTAAATCTAAGCTTTATTTAGGTGTTTTTGAGGTTGATTCAAGTGGTTTGTAAGGACATAAGTCCACCTTAATTTCTGCCCTCATTTATGGTGTGTGTGTGTGCTTGATGAGATTAGGGTTGGTTGGCTGATTTTTAATGCTTGATTGCTTTCAAATTTGTGCTTGAAAATGATGGATTTTTCATGATAGAAAATAGGTTGTATGTCCCATAAGTTTAGGCCAAAGATCTGCCCTTGGCAGCCAAGAGAGCTTGCTAGACTTAGGGATGGATTTTGTGTTGATGGTATGTGATGATGCATGAGTTAGAACCATGTAACCCTAGTCTTTTTAATTTTCGGATTTAGGGTTGCATGAGTAGGATGAGATGGAATTATGGGTTGTAATGGGATGTTAGAAGCGCTGCTTGATGTTGTCTAAGCTCCCGATGTGATCGGTCGAGATAGATTCCGCGAATAAGACGTAAACCGAAGAGAGGAACCGAAACTGCCAATTCGGATTCGAATCTGGCCAGTTTCGGGAAAGGGTAATTTCAAGGCCCTTAGAGGCCGAATGAGGTAAAACTCAAAACACAAAAGTTGTT
The DNA here is from genome assembly GCA_025413485.1 of Ficus microcarpa. Classification (NCBI taxonomy): domain Eukaryota; kingdom Viridiplantae; phylum Streptophyta; class Magnoliopsida; order Rosales; family Moraceae; genus Ficus; species Ficus microcarpa. The sequence goes on from CM046376.1 coordinate 22,004,386, forward strand.
CGGAACAACTTTTCCTAGAGGATAACGTGAACAGAATCTCGAAACAAGGCTCCAACGGCCTCCGTTTTACCCAAAACCCGTGGCTGAACCCTGGGACGTTCTCCACACAGTTTTTCAGAGTTAACCCGTTTTCAAATAAAAACTGGTACTGATCTAGGCCGAACTAGATTTTGTGCAAAACACAAAAGTTTTAGCATTTTTCGATAGCTACAACTTTTGTGAAGACAAGATTTTCAGATTCCAAGCCAATTTTTAAACTGGGCGCGTTTTGTGAGAGACGCGCAGAGAGCCCAAAATCTAACAAATAAGTCTCACGAAAATCTTTTCTAGAAAAATCATGAAATGTTCTTAAATGATTATTTTAGCTTCAAAAACCGTTCCAAAGGCGGTTTCCGACCCCAAATGATTTTATAAATGATTTGTTTCGAAAACCATGAATTTTAAGGGCTCGGGTTTGAAATTCACATTTTTCTCCAAAGTAAAGAAAAAGAGGGTTTCAACCAAGAATTTACAAGTTAAAGAAAATAATGAGTTTAAGCCAAAGAATTTTCTAATTAAAGGAGTTAGAATTTTTACAAGCAAAATGAAGGATTTTTGGAAGTTAATCACACAAGATTTTCCAAAAATAAGGAAGAGAAATTTTAAAGTAAAATTGGTAAACAAGCCGATTACGAACGGTAACCGGATATTATATCCGAGTTACAAACCCAAGGATAACCAAGGGTTGACAAAAGGTTGACCCAAGGTTAATTAAGGTTAACCTTAAGGGTTACCCAATATAACCCTAAGGGATACCCACATGTATATTGGGCTAAGATTTAAGGGGTTAATGTAAATAACCCAATAACAAGGATGTATGAGCAAAGCCCACTAATAGAACAAGGCTCTAAACCAAAAGGTTACCTAATGTAACCTCTTAAGGATTTAATCGAAGTTCAATAAAGAATGGGGATTAAAGTGGCCAAGATGGATTTTATGTATAGGGGACATACAACCAAAAGTAAATGTGAGTGTTGGTAGGTCGCCAACACCTTACGAAAGGATCCTGATCCTATATTTTTGGTATATCAGGAGAGTGAATTGCGGTTACCGATGATTTAAGGAACGCGATTCTAAGGATACGGCGTTAGAGGTAAGTACAAACCTCACCTGCAGTATGAAAACTAGTAAATTATGTTCAAGTATGTGGTTTTCAAATATGCTGCAATATGTTGTGTGCTATATGTCACGCCCCGACTTGTCGCCTCTCAGATCCACGCGGAGTCCGACCGCGCGAACCCGGAGCGTTCGCTTCGGACCGTGACATTAAACTTACTTGCTTGCTTATCTTGCTTGATTGAAAATTAAGTTACCCAATTTCTAGAGTAAATTTTTTTTTCTTCTTTTATAAAAATCATTACGAAAATACCTTTATTGCGGAAAACATAAAACTTTAACACAAGTTAAACGTAACTGAAAACTACTTTTCTTTCATAAAACCTTACTGCTTAAAGTGTACTCACTCGAGTACCTAGCCTTCACCTATGAGGAAAGCTAGCATACATACATAAACTTAGTCATACATACATGCTGGAAACGTAATGAAAACACACTTTCATTTTAAATGCACTTCGGAAACCCCGTAGTGGTTCATACCCACGTTTCACATTCCGCTGCGCCATCTCTCCACAGTTGTATCAGACAGTGCCGGTAGGAATTTACCTACAGCATGAAAGTAACTATGAGCTAAAAAGCTCAGTAAGCACAATGTCCTATCCGCATGCAAACTAACGCACGAAAAGCGTGAACCAATTATAATTTATTTTAAAATTAATTATGGTGTCTCTACTGGTTAGATCTAATCTGATCCTATCTTGCTATTATAATATGTGTGTATGTACTTCGGTATGAAATCATGGAGAGATTGAAGGTGGTCCGTCCTAACCAACTAAAACCATGAAACACACAGTTTAACATGGAGTAGTGGAGGCAGTCCTACCATATCAATTCAAACCATGAAACACGCCGTTTTAACTCACCACGAAGGCGAAGTCAGTACAACACAACATGTTCTACTTAACTTATCTCATATCTTACCATGTGACTTACTTTACGTGAACATGCTACATGATGCCATAACATATAACATAAACATACATGCACATGCATAACCTAATCATACATAACATGCTACATGACATGAATTCATACATAACATACATACATAAACATAACACATAACATACCACAACATCATACATACATACATAACATGGACATACATAACATGCATACATAACATGAACATACATAACATGACATACTACATATCATCATAAATCATGACATCCTATTCATGCAACTAACATGTTTTCATGCCGTAGGCGGAATTGTACTTACCTTTCCGTCTGACGTTCTTGCTTAATTGTCCTTTCCTAATGCTGTTCCACTCCTGGCACAGCTGCAGGTTCTGCCTGCTTAACAAGGACAGACTCTACTCATGAAAATGCAGGTAAACAAACCAAAGTGTCTACATGATCTTGGTTGTATGTCCCTTATGTGCATAGCGTCTAATTTGGTTACCAAGGGTAACCTGGCGTACTAAGCCAAAAACTAAACCTCTACCGGTAACTAATCTATATCTGAAATTATCGGGTTATATCTGATAACCCTTTTATTTAGGCCTAACGATATCCCTCGGGGTTACTTTGGATAACCCGTGAGGATAAACTAACTCTAAACCAAAAGTCGACCAAAAGTCAACCATGGTCAACTTTGGTCAACTTTGGTCAACCCCCTATGGTCAACCTCTCGGGTCTCGAGCCCGACCCGGTAACGCGGGCATAACCCCCGGTTACCATGCGTAAGCTAAACGGTGACTAAAAACTTGCTTGGAAAATCTCTTATTTCCATACTTAGAAAATACTTAGTGAAAAATCCCAATTTTCACTTTTCTTGTAAAAATTTATAACTTAAGTCATAAAATCCAAATTCTTGATTTTATGTGTCGTAAAATCAATTTAGGTCGAAAACCGTCTTTGGAACGATTTTCGTGGCCAAAATACCCATTTAAGGTTGTAAAACCAATTTTTGACACAACTTATAAAAATTTGTGGTGCAGGGATCTCGGGTTCCCTGAGCACCCTTGATAAAACAATTTTTATCTTAAAATCGGTGTGTGATCTCAAAAAGTTTTCTTCACGAAAGTTCTAGATCTCGAAAAATGCTAAAACTTTCGTGTTTTACAAATTTCCTAATTCGGCCTAGTTTCGTCCCAGATTTTAATTGAAACTGACTGACCCATAAAACTGGGTCTGGGGACGTGAATGGTTTAGGCACGGGTTTTGTCACTTTTGAAGGCCTTTGGAGCCTTATTTTTGAAAACGACCCGCGTTGCCCCCTTCGAAAAGTTGTTTTGAACAACTTTCATGTTTTACACTTTCCCAAATTCGGCCTCTAAGGGCCTGTTATTTTTGGTTTACGAAAACTGGGGAGGTTGGATCCGAACCTGTGGCCAGTTTCGTGTTAATTTGCTTTTACGTGTCCTAGTTCACGGCGTCTAACTCAAACCGATCACACGGGAGTCTAATGATCACATGCACGTTTTCTAAACGTCCCACATGCGTTGGACATGTTTTCCCCCATCGTGGTCATGCAAACCAACCGAAACTACAACCTAGGCTTGCATGTGTTTCTAAGGTTTGGTTCACCAAGCCAAACCGAAACAAAACTTCTCACCCTAGCATATGAGCCACTCACGGCAGCACTAAGGGCAGGGACCATACACACCATTCAACCATGCAAACCAAGCAAACAAAGCAAGCACAACAATATGGCACAAATCAGAAAATCAAGCACACAACTAGCTAACCATGCACCCTTAAATCAAGCCTTATACCCTAGCAAGCATAAACATAAAAATTCTGAACTTTAAACCTTACAATCCATAGCTTAAATACACCATAAATTGCTCAATTAAAAGCTTGAACCATAGATTAGGGTTAGGGTTCCTCACTTAACCAATTTCATAAATTGGTTTCCCCCATGGCTGCCGATCCTAGGCTTCCTCCTTGGCTGCCCTTGGCTGCCTTCCTTTGCAGCCGAAACTCTTCACACCATTTGGCTCCAAATTTTCCAGCCATAAACACATACAACATACACACAATTAATCATCAAAATTGTGTGGAAAAAGCTTAGGGTTTTGAGGGATTTAACAAGACTTACACTAGGGTTCATGGAGCCGAATTCTTCCTCCTCCTTATGGCTGGTTCCTTGCTCGGTTTTGGACACCAAAATGCATCAAAAATCTGCACCAACTTGGGTGATTCACTGCTGCCCAGCCGTACCTCAAACAGCCCATAAAACCCACGAATTTTTTCTCAAAAAAATCTGCACCATGCAGCCGAAATCAAACACACACACAAGGCACAAAACCCACCTTGGTTCTTGGTTGATCTCTCCTTCCTTCTCACTCGGCCACCATGGCTTTGGCTGAAAAATTTTCTTCACTTTCTCCTCTCCTCCATGGACGGCTACTGCACAAAGAAATCTGGAAAAAATTTCCAGATTTCATCTTCTTGTTTCATGCTCCAAGCCAAGCACTCCATGGTGATCACACATAAATTTTTTTCCAAACTTTTCTCTTGTTCTTTCCTCTCCTTGGGCTCACGGATTTTCTGATGAAGGAGGGCCATTACTTGGCTGTTTTCTGGGTTTATTTTCTGCCCTCCACCGACTCACACATGGGGCATTAAAGAGATAAGATCAACTTTTATTTAATTAAACTTTTGACCCCAATATTTTATTTTTTTTCTCTTGTTTTCTCTCCAAGGCTCACGGCTGGACCTGATCAGAAGCACCTAGAAGAGCTGAGCTGGAAATGGTGAGGTCATGGCTGAGCTCATGGCTTATGTCACCCATTTTCAGAAATTCCATTTTTGCCCCCGAAAATAGAAATTTTCGCAAAAATACCCTCTAGGTGTCCGATTGTCCTAAAAATCGACACACCCATCCTATTTGATGATATAAACATCTTGGTAACTTTATACGTCCATTTCGTCAATTTTCCAAAATTTACACTTTTGCCCCCAAAAGTGAAAATTTTGCATTTATGCCCCAAAATTCCAAAATTGGCCATAATGCTTACTTTTCAATCAAATATCATTCTTTTCATAATTTTATGTGATTTTCTTCCATTAAAATCACATATTTCCAAAATTTACATTTTTGCCCCGAAAGACAAAATTCTTACATTTTCGCCCTCGAAATGGCTATTTCTTGATTTCTTCTCGCAAGGCATGTTATTTCCTTATTGGGCCTCATCTAATAACGTCACTTGGCGTACTTTACATATTTTTCAAAATTTACATTTTTGCCCCAAAAAATGAAAATTTTGACGTTTTTGCCCTTTGACCTGAATTGGTCTCTTGGATGATTTCTTGACTGAATATATCAGTCTGGCCTTAACTAATGCTAGGGATGCTTGATTTTCGGGTGATTCTACTGTCTAATTGGGCTATACCGCCCATACTGACATATTTTACAGTATTTTCGAATACTGCAGCATTTTCCAATGTCGGGTCAACTGTTGACCACTTTTGATCAAACTTTGACTTTTTCGGTCAAAGTTGACTTTTCGGTCAAAGTTTGACTTTTTCGGTCAAAGTTGACTTTTTGGGTCAAACATTGACTTTCTTAGTCAAAATTGACTTTCTAGGTCAAGCTTTGACTTTCTTGGTCAAAGTTGACTTTTTGGTCAAATTTTGACTTTTTCGGAAAAACGTCCCTATTCGCCCCTTTCGCCCTGAAAAGGCGTTTTCTAACCTTAAAAATCTATTCTGAGTCTTATTGAGCCATAAGACTCCGTAAAACGTGTGAAAAACTCTTAACTGAGTTTTTCCGCAAACATATCATATATGCTCATAATCCCTTTTTAGAAGGAAAAATGGCAACAGGAATTTCTAGATATTACATTCTACCCTCCTTATAAAATTTTCGTCCTCGAAAATTCTGATACTTCTAGGTGACTTTTCTTCAAAATACACCCGAATATCCATAATCTTACTTCATATCTTCATAGTTATCATACTTACCATGCTTATCATGCTTACATACTATCATGCTTAACATTCATACTATCATACATGCTGAACTTGCTTACTTATCATACTAGTCATACTTATCTTACTGCATCACAAGAACTATTTATAAAAAGTTGGACAAGTATATAAAATAACTCGTCACGTTTTGAAAACATATCTTGTACTGCTTGTTCTTACTTGAAAAACTTACTGAAAAATCGTTTTCACTCTTGGAAAACATATCATATCATATTTTAATACTCTTTTGAAATTTGATCCTATGCTACTCGAACCCTTTTACTCTGTATAAAGGCCTTTCGTAATCAGTTTCCTACACGGAACTTCATACGTATGACAACCCCTATCTTGGAATTTCTTCCTCAAGGATTTGGTCGTCTTTCTAACATGAAGGGGTTCCATTAACATAAGATCGTATTTTAATCATTTCTGTTAAAAATTCATAATATTGTTCAAGTGATGCGTTGGAAGGCATATTAAAATGTCTAACTATCGCTAGAATAAAAGAAACCTTTCTATTTACTTCAACTTTTCCCTCAACCGGGATTCAATCTTATCTCTTACTGCTATTCTAGCACTTATCCTTGCAACTAGGGCAAAACAGTTGCAAGATATACTTCTACTAAATTTGGTTCCGTCGTACCCACGACAACCAATTTCTAGCTTATACTTCTAACACTCATGTTCTTATCTTGTCTTATCTTATCTTCTCTTACTAGAGATTCCTCGCGATCTCTTCATATCATAATACACACATAGCGTCTCCCCCACGCTTCTGCTGCTCAACTCTGATCCGTTGGCAGTGCTGGTCCATGATATCCTCTGGGTAAGCATATCAACTGCTACATATCTGATCTGACTGATTAGAGGATCTGAGGGGCTCCTCGTCTAGTCGTTGTCTGACAACGTAACTTAGCTGAAAAATGCATCCTTGTAGCGCGTAATTGGAGAAACTCTCCATCTTGTGAAACTTCTGCTCTGGATGTTGTCGAAGATGCGGAGCTGCTCCTCCATTCCTTTGAATGCCGATGAAGCCTTGCCGCTCCTTTCGATCCTAATAAATCTAACCTGGGTTTAAAACCAGGTACATGTCTCTATACTAATCTTATAACTACAAAGAGTTAGAAAACAACTTACAAGACTGTGGCGCTGGCGGCAGAATTGTGAAACTGGATGGCAAGAAATCTTTTTGTTCAAAGACAAAAACCCTTTGAAAACCCTTTGCTCTGATACCACCTCTGTCACGCCCCGACTTGTCGCCTCTCAGATCCACGCGGAGTCCGACCGCGCGAACCCGGAGCGTTCGCTTCGGACCGTGACATTAAACTTACTTGCTTGCTTATCTTGCTTGATTGAAAATTAAGTTACCCAATTTCTAGAGTAAATTTTTTTTTCTTCTTTTATAAAAATCATTACGAAAATACCTTTATTGCGGAAAACATAAAACTTTAACACAAGTTAAACGTAACTGAAAACTACTTTTCTTTCATAAAACCTTACTGCTTAAAGTGTACTCACTCGAGTACCTAGCCTTCACCTATGAGGAAAGCTAGCATACATACATAAACTTAGTCATACATACATGCTGGAAACGTAATGAAAACACACTTTCATTTTAAATGCACTTCAGAAACCCCGTAGTGGTTCATACCCACGTTTCACATTCCGCTGCGCCATCTCTCCACAGTTGTATCAGACAGTGCCGGTAGGAATTTACCTACAGCATGAAAGTAACTATGAGCTAAAAAGCTCAGTAAGCACAATGTCCTATCCGCATGCAAACTAATGCACGAAAAGCGTGAACCAATTATAATTTATTTTAAAATTAATTATGGTGTCTCTACTGGTTAGATCTAATCTGATCCTATCTTGCTATTATAACATGTGTGTATGTACTTCGGTATGAAATCATGGAGAGATTGAAGGTGGTCCGTCCTAACCAACTAAAACCATGAAACACACAGTTTAACATGGAGTAGTGGAGGCAGTCCTACCATATCAATTCAAACCATGAAACACGCCGTTTTAACTCACCACGAAGGCGAAGTCAGTACAACACAACATGTTCTACTTAACTTATCTCATATCTTACCATGTGACTTACTTTACGTGAACATGCTACATGATGCCATAACATATAACATAAACATACATGCACATGCATAACCTAATCATACATAACATGCTACATGACATGAATTCATACATAACATACATACATAAACATAACACATAACATACCACAACATCATACATACATACATAACATGGACATACATAACATGCATACATAACATGAACATACATAACATGACATACTACATATCATCATAAATCATGACATCCTATTCATGCAACTAACATGTTTTCATGCCGTAGGCGGAATTGTACTTACCTTTCCGTCTGACGTTCTTGCTTAATTGTCCTTTCCTAATGCTGTTCCACTCCTGGCACAGCTGCAGGTTCTGCCTGCTTAACAAGGACAGACTCTACTCATGAAAATGCAGGTAAACAAACCAAAGTGTCTACATGATCTTGGTTGTATAGCAAATGAGGAGGGATTTGTGACCAAACTTCAGCTTTGGTCAAGGTAATTTTCTAGAGCCCTAATCCTCTTTATTTTGAGCTAGATTTGAAGTTCAATTTGAGGATTCGATTGGGTTATAAGGACGTAAGTCCAATTTCATTTTCGTGCCCTAGTTTTTGGTGTATGCTTGGTTTGCTAGATCTAGGGTTTGATTGGCTAAATTCTTGCTTGATTTATGTTTGTTTGATGATTGATTTTCATGCTAGAAAGCTAGGGTTGTATGTCCCCAATGAGTGGCCGAAATCTGCCTAGGCAGCCCCCTTTGATGCATGTTAGTTAAGGTTGAAATTTTGATGCTTGAAGATGAGATATGCTAGGCTAGAACCAAGTGGAAGCCTTGGTTCATAGCTTTAGAAACTGTTTTGTATGGATTGTATGGAGCGGATTATGGGTTCAAATGGGACGTTAGAAAACGCTGTGTGCTTGAATCGTAAGCTCTCGAAGTGGTCGGTCGAGATAGATTCGCGAAATAGGACGTAAACCGGAAGTAAACCCGAAACTGCCAAATTCGGATTCGAATCTGGCCAGTTTCAGAAAAGTGAAATTCTAAGGCCTCTAGAGGCCGAATAGGGTAAAACTCGAAACACGAAAGTTTCTTAGAACAAGTTTTCCTAGAGGACAGCATAGACGGAATATCAAAATGAGGCTCCAACGGCCTCCGTTTTTAGCAAAACCCGTGGCTGATTCCAGACCCAGTTTTTACCTAAATTTTTTAGGGTCAACCGGTTTCAAACAAAAACTGGTATTAATACAAGCAGAATTAGATTTTTTGCAAAACATGAAAATTTTAGCATTTTTCAAGAGCTACAACTTTTGTGAAGACAAGTTTATAAGATTCTCAATGGATTTTTAAACTGGGCATGTTTTAGGGAAGGTGCGTAGGGAATCCGAAAATTCCTGCACCTTAGCTTTTACAAAATGTTTTCTAAAAACTGTAAAGTGTTTTTAAACGGTTATTTTAGCTGGCATTTTTCGACCTCAAATGACATTTAGAAAGAGTTATTTCAAAAATCAGAATTTTATAAAGAGTTTTAAGGATTTTTAAGTAAAATCTTTTAAAAGTGCAAGATTTAGAAAAAATGCTAAGTTAAGATAAGAAATGGAATTTTAAGATAAGAGATGATTTTTTTTTTTTAGAAATGGTAATCAAGCCGATTACGGGCCGTAACCGGGAATAGGACCCGAGTTACCAGGCTTAAACCGAAAAGCCTAGATTTGACAAGAGTTGACCAGTAGTTGACAAATTGTCAACTTTGGTTAACCCAACAGTTAGTAAGAGGTAACCTTAAGGGTTATCCAACGTAACCCTAAGGTAGACCAATAATTTAGTAATGGGCCAAGAAAAATGGGTTAAGGAGATTAACCCAATAAGCTATAATAAGAGAGAGAAAGCACAAGGTTTTGAAGAAAACCAATAGTAGATCAGGGAGCTAACCAAGAGGTTATCCAACGTAGCCTCCTAAGAGGGATAATCCAGGTTTGAATTATTTCAAGCAATATAAGGGCTAACTGGACCAAGCCAGATTTCTAGCCAGGGACATACAACTAAGTTTAATGGGCATGTTTGTTAAGGTACCAACATTCCACAACGAGAAGCAGAATCTCACCTATGTCCTTTCTCAAGCGGGAGAGGACTTGTAGCTGTACTCCAAGATAGGACAGCGATAGTGAGGACAAAGCAAAAGAGGTAAGTACAACTCCGCCTGCAGCATAGGCTTAAGTTGATACTTGCCCAAGTATGATAGATGCATGTTAGGAATGTATGTTAATTGATGCTTTGGTGTGCTTATTGTGTGCCTTAGGGTATGCTAAGATGAATGCTATGTTATGTTGTTATATGCAATATGCTATATGACATGTTATGCGATATGATAATATGTTATGTATGCAAGAACAATGTGCAAGCTGAGCATGAAAGGTAAAATGCAAAACATGTTATGAATTATGTAAAAAGTGACATCAAGATGCATGTTCACTAAAGATAAGATAAGATTAAAGAATAAGAAAGTAAGATAACAGGCAAGCCTGCCAGTGTCGTACCACCCGTCCGAAGTCGGGTTGAACTATGGTTTGAGTTGGACTGGGCTGGCCGCCCCAACCACTCCATAGTTGCACGCCGGGTACAGACACTTAAGTTAAGGGCCTTAAGCAAGATAAGTAAGTAAGTAAGAATGAAGAAAGTTAAAATGATCATAACTGGACCATGCATGTGTTATGCTATGCAATGAAATGATATGTTATGCAAGTATGAATTATGTGATAATGTAAGACGATATGAAATGTTATGTGACGCTAGGTTAAGTTAAGCTAGAAAGCGTATGTAATACCCGGAATTTTCATGGACTTACGATTTCTCTTTTTATTAGAAATTAGAAGTCCGCATGATGTGTTTTTATGATATTTCATGGAAAATTACGAATCACATGTGAAATTCGTAATTTTATTAGGCAATGTTAGAATTTTCTCTTAAACCGGTTATGAGACTCGGAAAAAAATGCCGAGGTTGGTAAACGGCATTTTGAGTCAAAAAGAACGAAAAGGAAAGAAAAAGAATGAAAAAGGATGAAATTTTAGGAAAGTCAAAGGTTTGACCGAAAAAGTCAACCTTGACCAAAAAAGTCAAAGGGTTGACCAAAAAGTCAAAGGTTGACCAAGGACGAGTCAAAAATGTTGACCTCGAAAAATGATGAAATGCAGTGTAAGAAGAGACTGCAAAAAGCTTTCTATGGTCAAGAAAGTAAAAATAAGCCGTAAAAAAACCACCCTAGAAATCAAGCACACCGAATTAAGAATTAAATGGCAAAAAGGTCTCCAAAAAATTGAAGAAAGAAAGTTTTCGGTTCAATTTTACAAGAAAGAATTTTAGACCAAATCATGGAGCACAATATTTTTAATATATGTGTGACACAAAGGAAAGGAAAATGAATTAACTTTGAAGAGGAAAAATGGCAAACAAGACCCATGAATCAAGGGCCAACTCATCAAGCATCCAAGGCCCCCCATTCTCTCTCTAAGGTTCGGCCAAGATAGCCCTTTGGCTCCCTCCAACAGTCAGCAACACAAAGGAAAGAAGAAAGAAAAGAAAAGGCATGAAATAAAGCCTTAAATCAAGGGATGATGTCTCCCTAAAGAGCTAACTAGATGGGAACTAAATGTGATCTAGTTAAAGTAAAGAAATGGAGCTCTTTTTCCACTCCATCATGTTCGACCAAGCCCCCCTTTATCCCTCCAAAAATTCGGCTGGTCTAAGAGAAAAGAAAGAAAAGAAAATCACAAAGAAAAGCATGAGAAAAGATGGAAAAGAAAGACATGGCATAACGCCATAAATCAAGGAAAAGTAACCAACCACCACATCACCTTTTCTTTTAGCCAACTACTCCCTCTTTTCTTCAACAAAAATTCGACCAACCTTTCCCATTCTCCCCCTAAGTTTCGGCAGCTCAAGGACAAGGAAAAGGAGAGCCATAAAGGCATGTGATAAAGCCTTGGTTTAAGGAGAAAAAGTTGGTCAATGCAAGCCATCTACTTCCCCTTTTTCCACTTCAAAATCCGGACACAAGGCCCCCCATTCTCCTTCAAGATTCGGCTGCACACAAGGAAAAGCAACACATGTGATAAAGCCTTAAAATAAGGAGGAAAGTTGGTCAACAAAGCAAGCTAACCCCCCTCACTTCTCCTCCACAAAATCTGTTGCATGTCCCCCTCTCTTTTCCCTTCATTTTCGGCAACAAGCAAGCCATCCCCCTCCTTCAATATTCGGCTGCAGCTAGGAGATGGAATAGACTTGACATAAAGCTATTTTTGAGGAGAAAAGCAAGACAATCATCCCTCCCTTTTTCCATCACATTCGGC
>CM046376.1:22017001-22041121 GCA_025413485.1 Ficus microcarpa
AGCTCTTCCCCTCCCATCTCCTCCATCATTTCTGCCAGTTTTGCAAGAAGAAAACCGTGGGAGAGAGAGGGAGAAAGAGGAGAAGAAATCTGGAAAAAATCAAGAGGGCTTGTGCTAGGTGAAGTTCGGCTGCTCTAGGGAAGAAATGAGAGAGATTTGGTGAGCCATGGAGACCCATTTTGGGGCACAAATCCGTGAGCTTGGGGAGTGAAAGAGAAGAGAGAAATCTGGAAAAATTTATGGGATAAGCCATGTGTGAAGTTCGGTTTTGGTGTGATGAGCCAAGAGAAGATTTTTTGGTGCTTTATGGAGCCAAAATCCGTGAGCATGGAGAAAGGAAAAAGGTAAGAGAAAACTTGGATTTCTCATCTTGTAAAGCTCGGTTTTGATGAGCAAGAAAGAGCTAACCAAAGTGTCTTGGATTTCTATTTTTTTTGCAAAAATCCGTGAGCCAAGAGGAGGATTTCGGATCCCTTGGAGGAGCCAAATCCGTGGGTGATGAGCCAAGAAGAAAAAAAAGGGATTTTCAAACCCTAACTTGGGTTAAGGTAAACTCTTGAACCAAGCTTAAATTAAGCTCCATTTTAAGCATTTTTATGATGGTTTAAGATGGATTTGTAAGGACATAAGTCCAAGTTTATTTTCAGCCAAGATTTTCGGTGTATGTGCTTGATAGGGATTAGGGTTTGGTTGGCTTATTTTATGATGTTTCTTGCATGATTTTTTATGCTTGAAAGATGACTAGGATGCATGCTAGATGTGTTATTTAAGTCCCCTAAATTTTGGTCACAAAATCTGCCAAGCAGTGGATGTATGGCTGCTTGTATAAGGTTGTGTGTGATGCTAGTTTAAATGATGCAAGGATAGAACACCATGCAGCCAAGGACGTTTTGTGGGCTGCATGGGCGTGAAGGATGGGCAAGAATGAATGCATGGGACGTTAGATACGTTGCTTGTTTGATGTTTAAGCTCCCGATGTGATCGGTCGAGTTAGAATCCGCGAACTAAGACGTAAAACCGGATTAACAACCGAAACTGCCATTTCGGAGTCGAAACTGGCTAGTTTCGGGAAAGAGAAAATATCAGACCCTTAGAGGCCGAATGGGGTAAAAGTTAAAACACAAAAGTTGTTCGGAACAACCTTTACTAGAGAGAAACGTGGACAGAATCTTAAAATAAGGCTCCAAAGGCCTTCATTTTTATGAAAACCCGTGGCTAACTCCTGGAGCCAGTTTCACTCCGTTTTTCAGGATCACCCACATTCAAACGAAAACTGGTACTGATCTAGCCAGAACTGGGTTTTGTGCAAAACACGAAAGTTTTAGCATTTTTCGATAGCTACAACTTTCGTGAAGACAAGTTTTTCGGATAATGAAGGGATTTTTAATCTGGGTTGTTTTTACGAAGAGTGCTCTGGGAATCCGAGAATTTCCAGCACTTGGTTTACAAAAACGTTTTCTAGAAAATGTAAAGTGCCTCTAAAATGTTATTTTGACTACGAAAATCGTTCCAATGACGATTTTCAGTCCGTAATGATTTTATGAAGTCCCGTTTTAAGAAAATGAATTTTTAGAGTTTTTGGGACTATTCACCCAAAGCTCTCAAGTTAAAGAGAAAAATGAGATTTTCCATAAGTTAAAGGAAAATGAGATTTTTCAAGAAGAGAGTGGGATTTTTAAGAGTTTAGAATTGAAATTCCACATTTTTCCAAGAAATAAAGAAAGTGATGATTTTAGACAAGTATTTTCAAGAGTAATGAAGTAAGAGCTTTTATAAGCAAATTAATGAGATTTTTGGAAGATAATTATATAATGTTTTCCAAAAATAATGAAATGGAGTTTTAAGGTAAAAATGGGTTATCAAGCCGACTACGAACGGTAACCGGAATTATATCCGAGTTACTGGGCTAAGCCCATAGCCCAACGTTAGACCCAAAAGGGGGTTGACAGTAGTTGACCACATGTTGACTTGGGTTGACCAAGAGTTGACTTTAGGGTTACCCAATATAACCCTAAAGGATACCAAGATTAATGAAATGAGCTAAGACCTAGGGTTATTGAAGAGAAAATAACCCAAACTTTATGAACCAAGAAAAAAGTAAAGTATAAGCCCAAGATGAAGGAAGTAACCAATCAGGTTTACAAGAGATATTAGAGGGGACATACAACACACACATCTAGGTTTGCTCATAGATGTTGGTTAGGATACCAACATCATATGTCACGATTATGGTAAGATAAGTTAACCTTATCTTACACCTCCTTTGATTGAAACAGGAATATGAACCTGTTGAGATATCGCGAGGAATGTTACGTCAAGAGCATAGGACTTAAGGTAAGTACAAACCTCACCTGTGATATGGAAAAATAATATGTATGTTCAAATATGCTATGTTTCAAGATATGTTGAAATGCTTTAAAGATGTCATGTTTTGAAGATGTTTTCAAGATGCCATGTGTTAAAGATGCCATGTTTTAAAGATGCCATGCTATGTTTTATGAACGAAATGTTAAGTATGTATGATATAGTGACATCATAAAGTATGCTCACTAATGATAAGCCACTTGGTAAAAATACACAAGTAAAGTGTCGTACCAACCTCTGCCAAGGTGGAGGATTTTTATGATTAAAGTTATGGATTCGCCCTCTCGTTTATGTAAGAGGGTGTAATCACTTATGTTTCCTGGAGCAGTTAGGGACTTGCAACCCCATCTAACTGTATCTGGAGGCGCGCTATATGTTAAGGGTACGTACATTATGGGGCCCATAAGAAAGATAAGGAAGTTAAAAAAAATGTATAAATGGAACATAAATGGTTCATGCATATGTTTTATGACGAAGTATGTTTCAAGGTGTTTAATTGAAAATGTTTTGTGAGATTTAAGTTTGTACTTGCTGAGCGTCAGCTCATCAGATATATTCCATACTGCAGGTTGAGATAAAAAGCTTGTAGCTTTACTTGGTGGGCTTGGAGATGATGCAGCAAGTGAAGGGCGGTGTGGGATACCACTACGCAATAATTTCCGCATTATGTTTAAAGTTATGAAGTTTTCATGTATGTTTAAAAGTCAAGTTATGTTATGTATGTATGAAAGGTTCAAAGTATGATGCACAATTTTAGTGTATGGGTTTCAAGTCAAGATTTTAAAATGAAATCCAAATTACGAAATTCAAGGAAAGTTCTAAAACGATGTTCAAAAGAAGTTTCAAAAAAAAAAAAAATTTATTCCGCATTTTCAAGTATAGTAAGTTATGTATGAAGGTGACGGTTCCGGCGCCCCGCATCCGCGCGGTCGGCCCCGCGTGGGTGTCAGGTGGGTGGTTCGGGGCGTCACAGCGTAATGTTAGGTCGCGGCTTAAATAGTTGTGCTTACTTAGCGTTAGCTCATAGTTTGTCGTCTATGCTGTAGGTGAGTCATCTGACAGCAATGGGTGATGCAAGATGGACGTGCGAGGCGGGGTACACTGTGAAATTGTGGGAACAAGATGCCGCTACGCGTTTCGTTTAATATGTATTTATGTATGTCAAATATTTCATTTACGATATGCTTATTGCGTTTAGACGTATATAAGCTAGTATAAAAAAAAAAAATTCGCTGCTTTTCATCAAGTAAATAAGTAAGTACGATAAGTTAAGTAAGTATGTATGTTAAGGTAACGGCCTGCGCTAGGCGGGGCGTTACAGCTTCAGCTCGCACCAACGTCCCATCGCCGATTCTTAACGTAAAGTCCTCCTCATGCAGATTTCTCGTTACCTTGAACCCCTGTAGAGAAATACAAACATGGTTAGTAGCTCCATAATCTATAACCCAATTGTCTTTAGATTCTTCCACTAAACAACCCTCAAGATATAAGACATTGAAATTGCCTTTCTGCTTTTGCAAAGCTAGGTATTCTCTGCAATCTTTCTTGAAATGTCCTTTCTTCCCACAGTGAAAGTACTTAACCTTTTTGGGGTCCACCTTTCGCTTCTTAGTCTTGGTAGACTTCTTAGAAGCAGGTGCATTCACCGTAGGCTTATTCCCCTTGTTCTTCCCCTTTTCCTTCTTCCTTTTGGGATTAGGAGCATGCGAACTAGGTTCAGCCAAATTTGCCTCAACCTTAGATCCAGAACCCTTAAAAATGTTCTCAAAGGCCTGCAATTCTTTCATCAATTTCGTTAAAGACATCTCCTTCCGGTTAAGGTTGTAGGATGCCTGAAACAAATCGAAATCCTTGGATAAGGTTTGGAAAACCATAACCAGTTGAGTTGCGCATCGATCTCAGCCCCATTTGCCTGAGCCTCAGACAAATAAGCCATGACTGTCATCATGTGCTCCTTGATGAGAGTTCCAACCTTCTGCCTGCAGTTCATAAGACCTTTGATAGCATCGGTCTTAGCTTGGATAGTTTGTTCACCAAACATTTCCTCCAGGTTATCTATGATCTGCCTAGCAGTTTGATATTCCTCATGCTGTTTCTAGGGCACGTTAGACATGCTCGCCGAATATAGCACATGGCACTAAAGTTAGAATTGTCTCAGCGCTACAAAATCCCTATCAGAAGCATCAATCGCAGGCGTAGGTGGTCGAGGTTGGGTTAGGACAAAACTGTGTTTCTCAAAGTTTAGGACGATTAGCAAGTTCCTTTTCCAGTCATTACAATTCTCGCCAGTTAATTTATTTAGTGTAAGTATCACAGATAAAGGGCTCGACATTTACGAGCAAACATCCTATCAGTTTATAAAATATGATTTTGTAATGAAACAAAAAGATCTATATGCAATCTAAATGTTCATGTGTAAAACTCTTAAAACACATACCTTACAACGATAATTCTTAGCTACCGCTTTATAAGCTACCGAGGGGTAGTCATAGAATAACTAGCCAAGAACACGGATCCCTTCCGATTAATACATATTTGTCCATGGAGCAAACTCCACTAAATATATATTAACTATCATTTATTTGGCCATTACTTTACATAACAGAGCCTCGAGGGAGGATTAATAAATAAAGTAGCATGAGTGTTTAACCATCGTTTCCAATTTTGAATCCATATTTTACATCCGCCACCGAAGGGTGATCTAAACATAAAATATGTCCAAAATTGTTATACTTTCGGAAATCCAAATCAGTGTGCGCTCTAGGTAAGATACCTATCCGAAGGGAATTCCCATATCAAAACCGAGTAGTAGGCACTACCATGCGTAACTATTGGACCAACGATGGAGGCTGTAGGTCTTAGTGTGTAAAACTTTCTCCCACTCAATCTTTTAAATTCGGGTTTTTGTTTTTCATGCATAAACAATATTTATTGAGTGGCACGCCCTAGTCTATATGGCATTTATCAATACATCACGAAATAATATTACATATTCATCTAGCACCTCATCATCCATGGTTTGCAAAATATGTAAATAGCCATGGATCATGATTCCATTCTAGAGAAAAGAAAATTGTAAAATTTACAAAAATTAACCGAAACATATATCGGCCTTCATTTGTAGATCCATGCCTTGTATCCTTTTTCAATATGTCTTCCTTCTCCAATGTCACATTTTTTAAAATTTAAAATTAAATTTAAATTTCAAAAAAGATTATATGTGATTTTTTAATTTTAATCAAAATTAAAAAAATATCAAAATTTAAATTAAAAAATCCGGTTTATTAAATTTTAAAATTTAAAATTTAAAATTTTCAATTTTCAAATTTAAATCACAAAATTTTAAAATTCATAATAATATCCATTAAATTTAAATTTAAATTTTCAATTTTGATTTCCAAATTATCAAGATCACATAACATTGGAAAATTAAATTTTCAAAAAGATTATTGTGATTTTTTTAATTATTCAAAAAAAAAACTTTTTTAATTGAAAAAATTCCAAAAAACAAAAAATCACATCATTTGAAAATTTTCATACCTTCGTTCATCTTCAATCTTCTTGAATCCATTATAGCCTGAATTTTACAAAAAAATTCCTATGCCGTTTCCGGCTTACAAAAATTATAGGAATTGAAAGAATGACCTAGCGGTGATAATAGACCGCATCTATTACACTTGAAAAACCTAGATACAAATTCTAACCTCTATGGAATCATGACCAGCAAAATCGAACAAGCATCATATAGTATCAAAATAATATAAAGCATTCATTCATCCATACATCCATTCATAATATATTTAACATACTCAAAATAAAACCTAGAGTGCGAACTCTCTAAAATATTTCATTAATGCATAGAGAGAAATTTATTTGATCAAATAATTTATGTTATATGCATGATCATGAGTTGGCTCTGATACCAGTCGTTGGAAAAATCGGATCCAGTATTAGAGTTATGGCGCAGCGGATGTTTTAAAATTTTATGCCGTTTCCGGAAAAGAAGCTCATAATGCATATAACAATAAATTAAATTCATGATCAAGCATATCTTATTTCTTGGATTCCGGAATTGCTAGAGCGTTTGACCAACGTGTCTTCTTTACTATTCTTGAGTTTCACGTCTCAGAGTGTGTGTGGGCACACGTTCTATGAATCCAAGCGACCGGTAATACTTTCCGAAGTCTAGATCTCTCATTCTCAATTCCGGTGATCCTCGTTGAGAATTTGATCCAACATCTTTCTTCAAAACTACAAAACAGGAATCGGTTAACCTCCTATGAAAATTATCACTCGGTTTAACCTTCCTTACAGTTTTAATTCAATGGAATTTTCTTTCTTTTTCTCTCTCCAAGATAGCCAAATTTCTTGATGTGGAAGAAACACCAATTTTTTTTTTTTAATAAAAAACGCTTTTCCATATATAAGAAAATCAAATCTTGGTTTTTCAAGAACTCCTAGCCTTTATATAGTATTCCAATCCTTTTCAAAATTTATCTCCTTCTTGAAAAATAATTAATAATTATTTTTCTGGATAAATCTTGAACCAAAAGATCGTACAACTTTAGAGCTAGATTCATTGAACCTAAAAACAATTTTTCAAGAGGAAATCCTTCCTCAAAAATTCGGCCACACTTAGAGATAAATCATGATTGGTGGTTCAAATTTTAAATCAAGAATTTAAACTAGTCAAAAGATCCTAGTCCTATCTAGATTCAAACTTCTTTTAAACTTTTTCGAATTTAAATAAGATTCACATATTTGAATAAATATTTTCCATAAATATTATCCATATTAATTAATTTAAATCAATGAAGTATTTCAAAATTTCTTTCCTCACAAAAACCGTGCACCTCTTCAATCATTTTGAAATAACACTTTATGGATAATCAAAGCATCATTGATTCTTACAAACGGAATTATTAAACCGAATCAAATAACACTTTAGGTCTAATCCAATGTCATACCTCAATGCTGGTTTGAAAATTTTTTTTAAGACATGCGAGGGAGAGTGACTTTTGGGCGGGTGAGAGATGAGGGTAAACCTGAAATTTGACATATATTAAATGTAGTTGGACCCCACATGTCAGATGGATTGATGTCGTGACAGTGCTAGAAATGAAGAAAAAAATGGTGTTATTTTTAACAAATTTCATCCCACAGGTGCTATCAATGAAATTAACTCAAATTAAAATTAATATTGTAGGATGATTGTGGGACCCAACCCAATCTCTGTGGACCGGAGGCCACCAATAGCAATTCTCTCCGTCCATTTCCTCATCCCAAAGTAAAAACCAAACCATGCTCTCACCACCATCTTCCCCTCATGGGCTGCTCCGTCATCGCCCCACCGCCGCTTCCCTTGCCCATCTTCTCCCACCACCGCCGCCTCCAAGAAAGCTCCGCCGCCGCCACTACCACCATCAACCCCCGGCTCCACCTGACCCGCCGCTCCTTCCTCCTTTCCACCACCACCCTCTCCCTCACCCTCTCCTCTCCACCGCTGTCCACGGCCTCACCTCCTCCTCCGCCGCCGCCATCGCCGCTCCCGAACACCACAATCACCGACCGCGTCTACCTGGACTTCAGTCTCTGCCCCAATTACTTCCGCCCCGACCGCACCCTCTCCGACGACGTCTCCTCCCTCTGCTCCGACTCCCTCCTCCTCGGCCGCGTCGTCCTCGGCCTCTACGGCAAGCTCGTCCCCCTCACCGTCTCCAATTTCAAGTCCATGTGCACCTCCAACACTTACAAATACACCTTCGTCCACAAGCTCTTCCCCGGCCAGTTCCTCCTCGCCGGCCGCCAGGGTGAGAAGCCCGGCGAGGTCCGCCGCCCCTCCGGATTGGCGTGGAACACCGAGACCGTCGACTCCAAGTCCTTTGCCCTAACTCACTCCAGGCCTGGCTTGCTCTCGCTCTGCCTTTCCGAAAACGACGACGACGACAACATTAAGCTCAATCCTGATTATCGGAACGTTGAATTCCTGATCACCACTGGTCCTGGTCCTTGCCCTCAGCTCGATGGCAAGAACATTGTCTTCGGTTCAGTTCTTGAAGGTTAATAAATTGTCGAAATCTGGAATTTCTGCGGTTTATAACAACGAAATTGAAGTATGGATAAATTAGAAATTCTTGTGATGTGATGACGTGATATTGTTTGATTAGTGATAAATATATAAAATTTTTTTTATGACCGAAATTTGGAGTTTGATTTAGAATTGAAAGCAGAAATAAGCGGAATTTTGTAGATAATCATAAATAGAATTATGGAGAAACATGAATTTAAGAAAATAGAACTTAGTTCATCAAAATATAAGATTTATGAGATGATTTTGCTAGATTAGTGATTGTCACTGGCATATAGTTATTACATTTGCTGAATGTGTGATTGTATGGAAAATGACTGAAATTAGGAGCTTGATTTAGAACTGATGGTAGAAATCATCGGAATTTTGTAGATTTGGTGGAAATATGCAATCAATTAATTAGGAAAAGAAAAACCATGATTTTTGTAGTAATACCATGATAAGTAGAATTCGACACGAACATGGGAAAGAACCAGTTTCTTATTTCAATCATAACTTGCTTTTGATGGGAGATGAACATATTTGTATGATGAATTTAAGAGATGATGTTATCAGATAAGTTTGTCACTGCCAAGTAACTCCTACACGTGTTGTTAACTGTGTAGTTGTGATTAAAATGTCTCAGGTTTGGAGTTTGATGGGGAACTTAAGGTATAATAATCAGAATTTTCTTGGTTTGGCACTAATTACAATTTTGTATAGACATGAATTCTCAGAGCTCAAAAATAATTCTCGTAACATAAACAAAAACAGGATAGGACATGTACATAGTTTAATATCTGAAGACTTCAATCTCAGATTAAAGACAGAGAATGAATTTCCTTATTATTATTATTTTTTTGGAATAATTATAGGAATAGGTTTATTAATTTAGTGGCTATCGCTGCCATGTATTATGCTGCTGTGTTAATAAGTGATTGCTATGGAAATGGCTGAGGTTTGGAGTTGGATATTGGATTTCGGATTTGCAGGTGTTGGAGAAAAGGATTAGTAGCTGCTGTTACTAGTCAGGCTGATTTTTTAAAAATAGCTAACTAATTCCGAGTCCGCTTGATCAACTTGTAATGATTTGTTAGGTATAGAGTTTGCTAAGTAGTTTCTGTTAGAAGATGTATTGAGTAATTCTGTTCCTAGCAAGCTAATGGGAGATTTGCAATTCAGAATCACTCTTTGATCTTCCTTCTCTCTCTATGTTTCTCTCATTCATCTTTCTCAATAGCAGGTTTGGATGTCGTGACGGCCATAGCCGCAATACCTACGTACAAACCGGCGGAGAGGATCCGGCAATTCAATGATTTGGCCAAGTTTCTTGGCGATGAGAGGGCTCAGAACGCTCGTGCAATTTGGAACAGACCGCTCAAGACTGTTTTCATCAGTGACTGTGGAGAGCTCAAAGTGGCAAAGCCTGCGCTTACTCCTAGTCTGCCTTGATTGATACAATTTGTTGTAAGGACAAATTTTCAAACTTCCACGAGTTAGTAGTTTTTGCTGGTTTATTTTAACGTTGTTGTATGTCAAATTATGTTCTGTTCTGAAAAGGATTGTTGGGAGCTTAGTGCCCAAAAAAAAAAAAAAAAAGGAACGATAAACCACAGTTCAATTCATTTGATATTGTTGTAAAGGTATTTCATTCATGCTCTGTGCCAATATATGGCATAAATTGGAAGTATCATCCAAATCATTTTTCTCCCTTTTGTTAATTCGGTATCTTCTCCTACATGATTTTTGTCATGCTGTTGAAAAAGAACCAAAAAAAAAAAAAAACACAAAACACAAAGCAAAAAAAAAAAAAAAAAAAAAAAAAAATTCTGAAACCAGTATGTCCTGGAATTGATTGTGATGCTGGTGGAGGAATATGGATCATTTCTGGCGTGGACCAGGAAAACAAAGAAACAAAACAAGAAACAAAAGCGCGCGCGCGCGCACACACACACACACATATATATATATATATATTTAATATATTAATATTGTAATCTGCTGAAGCTCTACAGGTTTTTTTTTTTTTTTTTTCCTTCTTCTTCTTCTCTTGGTAGGAAAGGTCCAACTCTAAAGCAAGGATAAAAATGTCCATGACATCGTCGACATTTCCACAACATTATTCTTATTTTGAAGGGTCAACATGGATAATGTGGGAAAAGATATTTTTTCTCGAAGTATCTATCATATGTCCATAATATTAAAAAATATCCACAATATCTAAGAATATCTAGGATACTTTTGGAAATTTCCACAAAAAGTCTGAAAACTCGGGGAAATTTTTTTTGTAAAAATTTTAATTTTGTCATGCATTCCATTTTTTAAAATGTGATAGTATTTTTCAACTCATAATGGTTATACCAAAACAACATATAAGAAAACGTGATATGACTTAAATGAGTCAAACTGATTAGTATTCTATCATCTTGAGCTTTGATTATATGAGTTTAAGAACCGAATAAAGTTCATACAGTTATAATCATCTTCTCATGATTCTTAAATAGGGTCTAATTTATAATTTAAAAGTACAAATGTAACAACCCAACTTTTGACGGACTTGTGATTTTCTTAGATATAAAAAAATCCTAAGTCTATACTATGTATGAAAATATAAAGCTCATTATCTGATTTCATTATTAGCGTATGTTTGAGTTCTTATAAGTATTTATGAGACTCAATGATAGTTTACTAAGTAAAAAATAAGGCCTTGTGATAAAAAAGGTAGATTCATGATTTATGGTTTTGTCTTGATCGATGAATAACCACGAGAATTTATGACATGACTAAGATGGTATTGCCGTGTAATAAGCAGTATTGAAATTATACTGTGGCCAACCATCATTACGGATGTAAAATTGAGAATAAGGATTGGGATCACTCTAGAATAATCAGGAATAATATTTGGAGCTAGGAGGATTAAGTAGTTTCAAGTCCTAATAAAAACCTATACGCGGTCCAGTTAAGTGCCGATAAATCCTTGATTGCAATCCAGCAATACTATACTGTTGATAGTTAAAACAATATTAGTACTATCTGGATTATTAAGAAAATGGGCTGCCTATTTGGAGGAATGCCAAACATGGCCCTACTTGTGACGCCCCCTTCCTACGTAGGGCCGTCACCTTCATACTTAACTATACTTTACTTGAAAATTTGGAAATATTTTATTTTATTTTATATTATTTTTTTAAACATGCTTATATATAAAAAGGTTTGCTCATAGAAAGTTATCTTACTTGCATACATAAAGAAAAGGTTGTTTAAACTCTTTAGTATCAAAATATACCATGTAACATACTTTGTCTTTGAACTATATGCATACATACAAAAACTTCTTAACTTATCACAAGGTTGCGGAATATATGCGTAGTGGTATTTATACCGCCCTTCAACCGCCGCATCGCCTGCATATAGCTCATCACTTAAACTGCAGGTTTCTTACCTACAGTATGAAATATAACTGAATGAGCTTTCGCCCAGTAAGCACAAACATAATCTCACAAAACATTTATATTTTAAACATCTTGAAAACATACAATCATCATATAACATGTGCATGAACCATTTACGTTCGTTTATGCATCCATTTTAACTTGATCTTATTATCTTCCTTTAACATGTGGGCCCCTTGTGTACGTACTAGAATTTTTAGCGTGCCTCCAGATAAAGTTAGGGGTTGCAAGGTCCCTAACAGTTCTGGGAAACATGATTGATTATACTCTCTCGCATCAACGAGAGGTTGATAATCCTTATTTTAACATGAAAACCCTCCACCTGATGGGAGGTTGGTACGACACCTTACTTATGATTTCTTACCATGTTGTTTATCTTTAGTGATCATACCTTATGATGTTATTATATGATAACATAACTTTTATTTCCTTCATAACATGACATGACATTTTTACAATAATAGCACTTTTTGCAAACATAATATTTTTGCAAGTATAGCACTTTTGAAAACATGGCATTCTACAATATAGCACTTTTGAAAGCATGACACTTTGCAAATATAACACTTTTTAAAAGCATAACACTTTGTAAATATAGCACTTTAGCAACATAGCATAAACATCACCTTGAACATAGCATAAAACATGTAATAGTATATTTGAACATAACATACTATCTTTCATACTGCAGGTGAGATTTGTACTTACCTTTTATGCCGTATCCTGAACGTTGCGTCCTTAAATCAAGCGGCAACAGCAGATCACTTCCTGCTATATGAAAAATATAGGATCAGAATCCTATCATGAAGTGTTGGTGTAATACCTAAAAATTTCATGTTACCATTTCCTTTTTGAAGGAATTATGTGTATACGTTGAGATATTTACGGAAAAGCTCGCTTAAGAGTTTTTCATACTTTTTATGAGATCTTATGGCTTGATAAGACTCAAAATAGGTTTTTAAGGTTAGAAAACGTCTTTTCAAGTCGAAAAGGACGAAAAAGGACGTAATTTCAGAAATGTCAAAGTTTGACCGAAAAAGTTAGATTTGACTAAGAAAGTCAAAGTTTGACCAAGAGTGGTCAACGGGTTGACTTGGCAGTATTGTATGATGCAGTATGTGAAAATACTGTAAAATATGTCAGTATGGGCGAGATAGCTCAAATAGGCTTTAAAACCACCCTAGAAAATCAAAGCACACCTAGTTAAGGTCAAGGGCAAAAGGACATGAAAATATAGAAAACTTGGTCACCAAGTAACCCATTAGGGCCGGTCACATGCATGGGCAAAAATGTCAAAATTTTCACTTTTGGGGCAAAAGTGTAAATTTTAGAAATTTGACGATGTAAGCATAGTGATATCATCAAGGTAATGTCACAATGAGGCAATGACTTGCCTTGCAAGACAAGTAAGGGCCGGCCACCAAGGGGCAAAATTACAAATATTTCGTCTTTAGGGGTAAAAGTGTAATTTTGAAAAATATGTGATGTAAGCATGAGGTAATCACATGATGTCATCAATATGATGTCATTTGCTTGGAAGGCAAGCAAATGACCGGCCAAGTGACACCTAAGGGGCATAAATGCAAGAATTTTCACTTTTGGGGTCAAAGTGTAAATTTTGAAAAATTGATGATGTAAGCACATGATGTCATCAAGATGATGTCATCATGATGAGATAAGCTTGGCTTGTTCACCAAGGAACCAACCGGCCACCTAGGGGGCATTTTTGCAAGAATTCTAGTTTTTGGGGCAAAAGTGTAAATTTTAGAAATTTGGTGATGTAAGCGATGAGGTCAGCCATGAGGTCAGCAATGATGTCATCCCTTGCTTGCTCTCCAAGCTAATGGCCGGCAACCTTGTGGAACAAGGTTTAATATTTTTAAAATTTTGGGCTCAAATCCTAATTTTGAGAAAGTTACATTTGCCTATAAATAGCCACCATTAGGGGCGGTTTTTGCTGCTAGAAAATTCCAGAAAACCAGCCAAACTCTGGCCAATCTTCATCAGAAAAATCCGAGAGGGAGAGGAAGTGAGAGAACCAAGAGAAAAAGTTGAAAAAACCCATGGGAAGCTAGCCTAGGGGTTATACGGGTTTCAAGCATGAAACCAAGAGAAAATCTGGAAATTTTGGGGCCAATTTCTGGGCAGTGGCCAAGAGTGGAGAGGAAGAAAGTGAGAGAAAAATTTTTGAGAAAAAAATTGGTTAGTGGCCGAGTATGGAGAAGAAACTCCAACCAAGAAACCAAAGTGATTTTTTGGTGTCCTATGTGTGTGCATGGTCGGCCATGAGATGTGCAGGAAATTGGAGAGAAAATTTTGAGGTTTTTGGGCTGTAGAGGGCTCGGTTTTGGCTGCAAGAAATCACCAAGTTTGGTGAAAAATTTTGGTGCCATTTGGAGAGCTAGAGCCGAGTGTTGGAGAGTCAAAAAGGGAGGGAGAATTTCGGTTTGCATGCTCTAACCCATCCCTAGGGTTAGCTAAGGTAAAACTCCCTCAAACTTTAGTAATTTTCCATGCAAGTTAAATGGGATATTTATGTGTATATTTGTATGTGCATGGCTGAAAAATTGGAACCCCATTTGGAGGGGAAATCTGGATTTGTTGGCAGCCAAAGGGAGGAGTAAGGAAGTTTGGATCCAAGCTAGTAAACCAACTTCCAAACCCTAGAGGTAAACCCTAAAACCATAAGCTTTTGGTTTGAGATTTAATGTGGAAATTTATGTGTATTTCCAAGTCCAATATGTAAGAGCATAAGCTCAAGTTTTATGGTTAATGCCCTAGACTAGGTGTGGTGCTTGATTAGGGTGTTTGCTAGAGGTGGTTTAGCTATGCTTTGTTTATGCTTTGTGTGCATGAAATTTGTGCTTGTTTGCATGCTAGGATTGTATGGCTTATTGGTTGGTATGTTCCTTGCTTGTGTGCAGCCGGTTATGGCTGGTTTGCTAGATGGTTAGAGCTAGCTATGATTTTTCATGAATGGTTCAATGTATGGTGATGCAAGTTCTAGTTCATGCAACCCTAGGCTAAGTTCAGATTTGGTTTGGGTTGCATGGCTGCGTTAGAATCATGTGTTGATTCATGTGGGATGTTAGTTAATGCTGCATGTTGGTTACTTAGGCTCCCGCGTGTTCGGTTGAGTTAGTTCCGCGAAGTAGGACACGTAAAACCGAGTAAGCACAAAAACTGGCAGATTCGGATCAAATCTGCCCAGTTTTTGGAAAAGTGAAATTTGAGGCCTTTAGAGGCCGAATTAGAAAAAACGTAAAACATAAAAGTTGTCCAGAACAAATTTTTCTAGGGGTCAGCGCAAACGGATTCTTGAAATGAGGCTCCAATGGCCTCCGTTTTCCCCAAAACCCGTGGCTGATCCTCTAGACCCAGTTTTCAAGGGTTAGCCTGTTTCAAATAAAACCTGGTACGAATCTAGGCCGAATTGGAATTTTTGTAAAACACAAAAGTTTTAGCATTTTTCGAGACCTAAAACTTTCGTGAAGAAAACTTTTTCAGATTATGAACCAATTTTTAAACTACGATCGTTTTTCGAAGGGTGCGCAGGGAATCCGAAAATTCTTGCACCACTAGTTTTACAATGTTTTCTAGAGAAATTGTTTTTCTTCTCCAAACTACTGTTTGATTATGGAAAACTGTTCCAAGGGCGGTTTTCAACCTCAAATAATTTTATAAAGCATTAATCCAAGAGTTTGGATTTTTATGATTTAAGTGAAGAATTTTTACAAGTAAGTAAAAAGAGTTTTGGGATTAATTTCCCTAAATTTTCCAAGTTAAGGAAAATGAATTTTTCAAGCTAGAGTATAGCAAGCGATTAGTTTACGATTGGTAACCGGGAGTTAGACCCGAGTTACCGGGTCAAGCCCAAGGCCCAAAGGTTGACCCATAGGGGGGTTGACCATAGTTGACCGTAGTTGACCGGAGTTAACCATAGTTGACTTTGGTTAACTAATAACATTGATTTAGTTTATCCTGAAGGGTTATCCAATGTAACCCTAAAGGACACTGATTAAGCTAAGCTAGGGGTTAATGGATTTAACCCGATAAGTTAAGGATAAAGCTTAGGGTTGATGGATGATCTAACCCTAACAGTATGTTATGAGCTTAGTTTTAGTACACAAGGTTATCCAACGTAACCAAGTAAGCTGTTTTTATTCAAAGGGACATACAACCAAGACCATGTAGGATAAGCATGTTGGTTAAGTCACAAGCATTTCACGAGTTTAAATTAGAGCATGTCCTTTATCGAGCAGGCAGAACCTGCAGCTGTACCGGATAAGAAACAGCGTTAGATGGGACAATAAATCAAGAGCGTAGGACAGAAGGTAAGTACAACTCCGCCTACAGCATGAACACATGTTTGTTGCATAGGTTGTTTTTAAGAAATCATGAATGGCATTTCATGATTTATGATGTGATGTTATGAAGTAGTATGTTATGGGTTATGTTAAGAAGTAGTATGTTCCATGTTAAGATGCAGTATGTCTATGTTTCATGTTAAGATGCAGTATGTCTATGTTTATGTTAAGATGCAGTATGTCATGTTTATGTTAAGGTGTAGTAAATTATGTTTTATGTTCGATATCATGGCATCACGAAATATGCTCACTGATAATGAACTATATGGTAAGAACAAGCTCTTAAGTTATGAGATAGGTTAAGTAAGGATTGTTGTGTTGTACTGGCTTGCCTTTGTGGTAAGTTCAAACGGTATGTTCCATGGTTTGACTTGAATTGGATGGACTGTCTCCACTACTTCATGTTAAACGTTTTGTTTCATGGTTTGAGTTAGATCGGACGGATCGCCTTCAACCACTCCATGGTTATGTACATCAGTACGTACACACATGGTATAAAATTAAATAGGGAACCATAATCTGATTAATAAGAAATCATAATTGGTTCACGTATGCTTGCACTTTCATTGCATGCGGAATGAATATTGTGCTTACTGAGCTTTTTAGCTCACTACTTACGTTCATGCTGTAGGTGAGCTACCTACTGGCAATACCTGATGTAAAGCTGTGGAGAGATGGCGCTGCGGACTGTGAAATGTGGGAATGGACACCGCTACGGGTTTCCAAAATATGTTTGAAATGAAAAATGTGTTTACATTATGTTTTAAGCATGTATGGTACAGTTTCAGTTTCAGTTTCAGTAGATATGGCAACGAGTTGCCTTTTGTTGTACCGATCCGCATTAGTTCGGGTCTGGTCCACGGTTTATGTTATGTTTAAGTATGGTAGCTTCCCTAAGGGGTAAAAGCTCGGTACTCGAGTGAGTACATATTAAGAGGTTAAGATTTTATGAATGAAAATCAGTTTTCAGATATGCTTAAGATAAGCTTAAGGTTTTTTTTATGTTTTATGCATGGGCAGTTTCAGGTCATGGTTTTAAAATGAAGTTAAGTCTTTTGAAGTTTCAAAATAAGTTTTAAAAGAAAAGAAAAGAAAAAAAAATTTTCCGCAATTTTCTTCAAGATTTAAGTTAAGCAAGTAAGGTAGCGACCAAAGTTTGCGTAATCAGCCCTACGTGGATTTGGGGGCGTTACAGTTGGCGACCTAACTAACTCACATACCTAATCTTAGTGGTATGTCCCCGATACTTGATATCTTGCTTGGTCCCAATTGGTCACCCTACTGCTTACGAACAATTCATCATTGATTATTCCTTAGGAGGTTACATTTGATAATCTCTACTTGGTGCTAAGCCTTTATCATTCATCCTTTGGGCTTTACTCTTACATCATAAACATTGGGTTATTTCCATCAACCCTTTATTCTTAGCCCATTTCATCTTTTGTGTATCCCTTAGGGTTACATTGGGTAACCCTTAAGGTCAACTTTAATTCAACAGTGAGTCAACTAAAGTCAACATTTGGTCAACTAATAGTCCACCCTTGGCTATCCTTGGGCTTGATCCTGTAACTCGGATATAATATCCGGTTACCGTTCGTAGTCGGCTTGATTACCAATTTTTACCTTTAAATCCCATTTCCTTACCTTTGGAAAACATTGTGTAATTATCTTCCAAAAATCCTTTACTTCCCTTGTAAAAATCCTTACTTCTTTAGGTAACACTTTTATAAAATTATTTAGGGTTGAAAACCACCTGTTACATTTATTTTGCTTTATCTTGGCTTAAAATTTCATTTTCCTTAGCTTGAAGACATTTGGTTTAAAATCTCATTTTTCTTACTTAACTCGAAAAGATGTGAGGAAAATTCCAAAACCTTTAGTTTTACTTATAAAAATTAATGTTTTTGAAATCGATCTTTATAAAAATCATTTAGGGCTGGAAACTGCCTTTAAAACAGTTTCCATAGTCAAAACAGCGGGTTTTAAAAGAAAACAGTTTTTCTGAGCTAGTTTTTAGAAAATCCTGTGTAGGAATTTTCGGTTCACTGCACACCCTTCGTAAAACAGTGTCAGTTTAAAAAATCGACTCTGAATTTGAAAAACTTGTCTTCACAAAATTCATAGCTCTCGAAAATGCTAGAACTTTTGTGTTTTGTGAAAAATCTAGTTCAGCCTGTATTCGTACCAGTTTTTGTTTGAAACTGGCTGGTCGTGCAAAATAGATCTAGGCAGACTAGCCTCGGGTTTTGATAAAAACGAAGGCCATTGGAGCCTCATTTTAGAAACCTGTCTCCGCTGTCCTCTAGGAAAAACCCTTCTGAACAACTTTCATGTTTTAACTTTTACCCAGTTTGGCCTCTAAAGGCCTTAAAATTTTACTTTCCCGAAACTGGCCAGTTTCGAATCCGAAATGGCAGTTTCGGTTGCTTAGTCCGGTTTACGTCCTATTTCGCGGATCTATCTTGACTGATCACATCGGGAGCTTATACATCAAACAAGCAGCATATCTAACATCCCATACATTCAAGCATGTCCATCCCAAACTTCCATGCAGCCCTAAACCGAAAGCCTTTTCCTTGGGCTACATGGTTTCTAACCTAGCATCCTAAACAAGCATACACCATCACATACATCCTTGCACAAACAGCCACTCTTCCACTGCCTAGGGCAGATTTTGTGACCAAAAATCAGGGGACACACTTAGCTCATCTAGCATGTAACGCCTCCAGATCCATGTAGGGCCTACTACGCAAACCTGGGTCGTTACGTTACTTACTTATCTTAATTCTTTAAGAAATTGCGGAAATTTTTTTTTCTTTTAAAACTTCTTTTGAAACTTCAAAAGACTTAACTTCATTTTAAAAATCATGACTTGAAAACTGCTCATGCATAAAACATAAAACCTTAAACTTAATCTTAAACATAAACTTAAAACTGATTCTCATTCATAAAACTTAACTCCTTACTATGTACTCACTCGAGTACCGAGCTTTCACCCCTTTGGGGAAGCTACTATACATAAACATAACATAAACCGTGGACCAGACTCGACCTAATGTGGATCGGTACAACACGAGGCAATTTGCTTTTTGCTTGCCATACTTACTGAAACTGAAACTGAAACTGTATCATACATACATAAAACATAATGTAAACACATTTTTCATTTCAAACATATTTTGGAAACCCGTAGTGGTGTCCATTCCCACGTTTCACAGTCCGCAGCGCCATCTCTCCGCAGCTTTGCATCAGGTATTGCCGGTAGGTAGCTTACTTACAGCATGAACATAAGTAGTGAGCTAAAAAGCTCAGTAAGCACAATATTCAATCCGCATGCAATGAAAATGCAAGCATACGTGAACCGATTATGATTTCTTATTAATCAAGTTATGGTTCCCTATATAATTATCTCTATACCATGTGTGCACGTACTGAGGTACATAACCATGGAGTGGTTGAAGGTGGTCCATCCAATCCAACTCAAACCATGAAACAAAACGTTTAACATGGAGTAGTGGAGACAGCCCGTCCAATTCAAGTCAAACCATGGAATATACCATTTGAACTTACCACAGAGGCAAGCCAGTACAACACAACAATCCTTACTTAGCTTAACTCTTGCTTACCATGTATTTCATTATTAGTGGACATGCTTCGTGATGCCACGCTATCTAACATAAAACATAACATGCTTCTGCATAACATACTATCTCATACTTAACATGCATGACATACTTGCATCATAACATAACATTATACATAGCATAACATACTTCATGACATACTACTTAACATGCTTCATAACATACTACATAACATGCTACATCTTAACATGAAACATGAACATACTGCATCTTAACATGAAACATGAACATACTGCATCTTAACATGAAACATGAACTTACTGCATCTTAACATGGAACTTACTACTTCTTAACATAACTCATAACATACTACTTCATAACATCACATCATAAATCATGAAATGCCATTCATGATTTCTTAAAAACAACTTATGCAACAAACATGTGTTCATGCTGTAGGCGGAGTTGTACTTACCTTCCGTCCTACGTTCTTGCTTAACTGTCCTAACTAATGCTGTTCTTCTCCTGGTACAGATGCAGGTTCTGCCTGCTTGACAAAGGACATGATTTAACTTAAACTTATGAAATGCTGGTGATCTAACCAACATGCTTACCTTACATGGTCTTGGTTGTATGTCCCTTTGTGCAAAAACGTCTAACTGGGTTACACTTGGTAACCTTGCGTACTAAGTCTTACTAAACCCCTAAGGGTTACTTATCTTAATCCGTAACTATCGGGTCATATCTGATAACCCTTTAGTTGAGCTTAAACGGTATCCTTTAGGGTTACATTGGATAACCCTTAAGGTTAAACTAAATCAATGCCATTAGTCAACCAAAGTCAACTATGGTTAACTTCGGTCAACTACGGTCAACTATGGTCAACCCTCCTATGGGTCAACCTTGGGTCTCGGGCTTGACCCGGTAACTTGGGTATAACTCCCGGTTACCAATCGTAAACTAATCGCTTGCTAAAATCTTGCTTGAAAAATACATTTTCCTTGCTTGAAAAACTTAGGGAAATAAATCCCAAAATCTTACTTTACTTGTAAAATTCTTTACTTAAATCATAAAATCCAAACTCTTGGATTAATGCTTCGTAAAATTATTTGAGGTTGAAAACCGTCCTTGGAACAGTTTTCCGTAGTCAAAATAATCATTTGGAGAAGAAAAACAATTTTCTAGAAACATTTGTGAAACTAGTGGTGCAGGAATTTTCGGATTCCTTGCGCACCCTTCGTAAAATAATTCCAATTTAAAAATCGGTTCGTAATCTGAAAAATTTTTCTTCACGTAAGTTCTAGCTCTCGAAAAATTCTAAAACTTTCGTGTTTTACAAAAACTCCAATTCGGCCTAGATTCGTACCAGTTTTTATTTGAAACCGGACGACCCCTGAAAACTGGATCTGGAGGATTTAAAAGATTAGCCACGGGTTTTGGCATAAATGGAGGCCATTGGAGCCTTATTTTGGAAAACGGTCCATGTTGTCCCCTAGAAAAAGTCATTCTGAACAACTTTCATGTTTTACGTTTTCCCAAATTCGGCCTCTAAAGGCCTGTTATTTTTCTTTTCCGAAAACTAGACAGATTTAATCCGAACCTGCCAGTTTTCTTACTTACTTGATTTTACGTGTCCTACTTCGCGGAACTAACTCAACCGATCACTCGGGAGCCTAAATAAACATCATGCAATGTTAACTAACGTCCCACATATATCAACATGTCATCCCATCGCAGCCATGCAAACCAAACCGGAACTACAAAAACCTAGGTTTGCATGCATCTAGGATTTGCATCACATAAAATTGAACCATTCATGCAACACCGAAGCTAGGTCTAACACCCTAGCCAGCAAGCCATACACGGCTGCACCTAAGGCAGGGGACATACCAACCAAAAATCCATGCAAACCTAGCATTCATGCAAGCATAAACTCATAGCACACAAGCATAAACCATGCATAGCTAAACCACATGCAACACATCCTAATCAAGCACCATACTAAGTCTAGGGCATCAACATAAAAACTTGAGCTTAAGCTCTTACAATCCATGCTTGAAATACATTATAAATTTCTCAAATTAAGCTTGAACCAAAAGCTTAGGGTTTAGGGAATTTACCTCACCAATTTCGGAAGTTGGTTCACACTTTTGGATCCAAACTTCCTTGCTTTTCTTGGCTGCCTCCACAACCGGATTTCCCCTCCAAATGGGTTCCAATTTTTCAGCCATGCACATACAAACATACCCATAAATATCCATCAAACTTGCATGGAAAAATCACTAAAGTTTGAGGGATTTTACCTTGACTTACCCTAGGCATGGATTAGGGAAGGTGAACCGAAAATACTCTCCCCTTTGGCTGCACTGTAATACCCGGAAATTTCATGGACTTAAGATTTCTCTTTTTATTAGAACTTAGAAGTCCGCATGATGTGTTTTTATGATATTTCATGGAAAATTATGAATCACATGTGAAATTTGTAATTTTATTAGCCAAGATTAGAAATTTTCTTTTAAATCGGCTATGAGACTCGGAAAAAATGCCGAGGTTGGTAAACGGCATTTTGAGTCAAAAAGGACGAAAAGGAAAGAAAAAGGACGAAAAGGGATGAAATTTTAAGAAAGTCAAAGGTTTGACCAAAAAAGTCAACTTTGACCAAAAAGTCAAAGGGTTGACCAAAAAGTCAAAGTTTGACCAAGGACGGGTCAAAAATGTTGACCCCGAAAAATGATGAAATGCAGTATAAAAAGAGACTGCAAAGACTTTTTATGGTCAAGAAAGCAAGAATAAGCCGTAAAAACCACTCTAGAAATCAAGCACACCGAATCAAGATTAAAGGGCAAAAAGGTCTCCGAAAAATTGGAGAAAGAAAGTTTTCGGTTCAATTTTACAAGAAAGAATTTTGGACCAAATTATGGAGCACAATATTTTTTAATATATGTGTGACGCAAAGGAAAGGAAAATGAATTAACTTTGAAGAGGAAAAAATGGCAAACAAGACCCTTATTTTAAGGGAATAAGTGTGAACTAAGTTAGTGAGGTGTGGAGCCCTCTCCACCACCCAAAAGATGCCACTTGGCTCTCCTAATTTTCAGCCATCAACAGCCCCCACTTCTCTCCCTTAATGGCCGGCTAGCAACAAGGAAGAAATGAAAGAAAAAGAAAAGAAAATGGCTTGGTTTTGGTAACTAAATGGTAGTCCAATTCCAACTAAACCAAAGGAGCATGTGAGCTTGTGTTTCTCTCCCCAAAACCCAGACACACAACCACCTACTTCCCCTTTGTTGCTTCTTCAAAAGTTCGGCAAGCACAAGGAAAAGAAGACAAGAAAAAGCATGAGAAAAGATGGAAAAGAAAGACAAGGCATAAAGCCATTTTTTGAGGAAAAAGTGTGCACCCTTTGCATGCCACTTGTCCCCTTGTTTCTCCAAGAGTTTCGGCTGCCAACAGCCCTTCCCATGGCCCCCCATCAGCCAATTAATTCCCCCAAAAATCCGGACACAAGGCAGCCCCTAGCCTTCCTCATTTTCGGCTGCACCAAGAGAAAAGAAAGAAGGACAAGAAAGCATGTGAGAAAGCCTTGAATTAAGGAGAAAAGTTGGTCAACAAAGCAAGCTAACCTCCCTCACTTTTCCCCACAAAATCAGCTGCATGTCCCCCTCCTTTTTCTCCTTCACATTCGGCAGCAAGCAACTCAAATCCCCCTTGGAGTTTCGGCCAGCTAAGAGATGGAGAAAGACATGACATAAAGCCATGGTTTAAGGAGAAGCAAAGTGAACAATAGCTATCCCTTTTCCCTCATGACTTTCGGCAACTCTCCAAGCAACAAAGTGCTGCCAGTTTTTAGAAGAAAACCGTGGGAGAGAGAGGGAGAAAGAGAAGGAGAAATCTGAAAAAAAAATCAAGAGGGTTTGTGCTTGGTGGTGTCGGCTGTGCTAGGGGAGAATCAAGAGAAATTTTGTGAGCCATGGAGACCCATTTTGGGGCAGCAAACCATGGGAGAGAGGGAGTGAAAATGGTGAAGAAATCTGGAAAAGTTTTTGAGGGAAAGCCATGTGATGAGTTCGGTTCTAGCAAGAGGAACCAAGAGAAGATTTTTGGTGCTTCTTGGAGCCAAAAATCCGTGAGCTTGGAGAGAAGGAAAAGGTAAGAGAAAACTTGGATTTTTCATCTTATGAGGCTCGGTTTTGATGAGCTAGAAAGAGCTAACAAAAAGTTCTTGGATTTCCATTTTTCTTGCAAAAATCCGTGAGCCATGAAGGAGGATTCGGATCCCTTGGAGG
>CM046376.1:22041221-22096602 GCA_025413485.1 Ficus microcarpa
GGTCAAGACTTGGAGAGCAAGCAACGGATGACATCATTGCTGACCTCATCGCTTACATCACCAAATTTCTAAAATTTGCACTTTTGCCCTAAAAACTAGAATTCTTACAAAAATGCCCCCTAGGTGGCCGGTTGCTTTCTTGGTGATCAAGCCAAACTTATCTCATCATGATGACATCATCTTGATGACATCATGTGCTTACATCATCAGTTTTCCAAAATTTACACTTTGACCCCAAAAGTGAAAATTCTTGCATTTATGCCCCTAAAATGTCATAACCGGTCATTTTGCTTGCTTTTCAAGCAATTGACATTCTCTTCATAATATTATGTGATTTTCTCATACTTAAATCACATATTTTCTAAAATTACATTTTTACCCCGAAAGACAAAATCCTTGCAATTTTACCCCCAAAAGTAGCCGGTCCTTATCTTTGCTTGCAAGACAAGTCATTGTCTTATTGTGACATCATCTAATGACATCACTAAGCTTACTTAACATATTTTCCAAAATTTACACTTTTGCCCCCAAAGTGAAAAATTTGACATTTTTGCCCCTGACTCTGACCGGTCCTTTTGGGTGACTTGGTGACCAAGTTTTCTATATTTTCATGTCCTTTTGCCCTTGACCTTAACTAGGTATGCTTGATTTTCTAGGGTGATTTTAAAGCCTATTTGAGCTATCTTGCCCATACTGACCTATTTTACAGTATTTTCTCATACTGCATCATTTAACACTGTCAAGTCAACCGTTGACCACTCTTGGTCAAACTTTGACTTTCCTGGTCAAATTTGACTTTTTCGGTCAAACTTTGACTTTTCCGAAAATACGTCCTTTTTCGTCCTTTTCGACTTGAAATGGCGTTTTTTAACCTTAAAAACCTATTCTGAGTCTTATTGAGCTATAAGATCTCGTAAAACGTATGAAAAACTCTTAACTGAGTTTTTCCGTAAACATCTCAACGTATACACATAATTCCTTTGAAAAGGAAATGGTAACATGAAATTTCTAGGTATTACATAGCATGCATCTTAACCATTTCAAGCACAAAAATCAAGCAAGCAAATTGTCACGACCCGAACTTACCGCCACCAAGGCCACGCGGTGTCTGACCGCGCGAACCTGGAGCGTTCGCTTCGGACCGCGACATTAACTTAACTTACTTACTTGACTTGTTATGAAAAATAAAGTTACCCAATTTCGTGAGTAAATTTTTTTTTTATTCCTTTTCTAAAAATCGTTACTTGAAACTTTTATTGCGGAAATCATAAAACTTTAACACAAGTTAAACGTAAGTAAAAACTACTTTTCTTTCATAAAACCTTACTGCTTAAAATGTACTCACTCGAGTACCTAGCCTTCACCTATGAGGAAAGCTAGCATACATACATAACTTAACTTAAACATACATGCATACATACTGAATGAAATGAAAACACATTTTCTTTTAAACGCCTTTCGGAAACCCCGTAGCAGTCCATACCCACATTTCACACTCTGTTGCGCCATCTATCCACAGCTTGTTCAGGAAGTGCCGGTAGGAACCTTACCTACAGCATGAACATAAACAATGAGCTAAAAAGCTCAGTAAGCACAACATCCTATCCGCATGCAATCTAATGCACAACAACGTGAACCAATTATGATTTATTATTTAAACTCATTTATGGTTTCTATACTGAATTTATCTTATCTTATCTTGCTTACTATAACATGTGTGTATGTACTTCGGTACGTAACCATGGAGTGATTGAAGGCGGTCCGACCATACCAACTCAAACCATGAAGCACAAAGCTTAACATGGAGTAGTGGAGGCAGCCCTTCCATGACAATTAAACCATGGGACGTGCCGTTTTAACTTACCACAGAGGCAACGTCAGTACAACACAGCATGTCCTACTGTCTTATCTCTTGTCTTACCATCTGACTTATTTTAGTGACATGCTTCGTGATGCCATAAAAATTTAACATAAACATAAACGTGCATCTGCATACATAAACTTATCCAAACATACATACATACTACATGGCATACTTAATGCATACATAACACATAAACACCTTACATACATAACACATAACATACATAGCACACTTAACACATAACATACATAACATACTTAACATGCATACATAACGTGACATACATAACATGCATACATACGTGAACTTGAACATACCCTACATGCATACATAACATGACATCCTAACATGCGTTCATGCCGTAGGCGGAGTTGTACTTACCTTTCCGTCATACGTGCTTGACTGATTGTCCCATCCTAGTGCTGTTCCACTACTGGTACAGCTGCAGGTTCTGCCTGCTTGACATAGGACAGACTCTACTTAATATCGTGAAATGCAGGTAAACTAACCAACATGTCTACATGATTCTTGGTTGTATGTCCCTTTACGTGCAAAACCTATAACTTGGCTACCAACGGTAACCTGGCGTGCTAAGCCAACACTAAACCTCTAAGGGTTGCTAATCTTAATCTGCATCTATCGGGTTATATCTGATAACCCTTTAGTTTGGCTATCGGTATCCGTTAGGGTCACTTTGGATAATCCGTGAGGATAAACTAACTCTATACCCTTAGTCAACCAAAAGTCAACCATGGTCAACTTTGGTCAACTATGGTCAACCCCCTCGGGTCAACCTCTAGGGTCTCGGGCTTGACCCGGCAACTCGAGTCTAACACCCGATTACTACACGTGAACTAATCGTATGCTAAAAACTTTGCTTAAAAATCTTATTTCCTTTCTTGGAAAACACTTAGGGAAATAAATCCCAAGATTCACATTTTGTGTAAAAATTCATAACTTGTGTCATAAAATCCAAATCCTTGGTTTTATGTTTTGTAAATTCATTTTAGGTCGAAAACCGTCTTTGGAACGATTTTCATAGCCAAATCACGTTTTTAAGGTTGAAAAACCATTTTTACAAAATCACTTGTTAAGTTTTGTGGTACAGGAATTCGGATTCCTTGACCACCCTTAGTAAAACAATTTTTATCTTAAAATTGGTACATTATCTGAAAAAGTTTTCTTCACGAAAGTTCTAGCCCTCAAAAAATGCTAAAACTTTCGTGTTTTACAAAACTCCTAATTCGGCCTAGATCAGTACCAGTTTCGAGTTGAAACTGACTGATCCTGAAGCTAACGGGTCTGGGGGACGTGAATGTTTAGCCACGGGTTTTATTATTTTGAAGGCCATTGGAGCCTTATTTTGGAAAATGACTCGCCCTGCCCCCTTGGAAAAGTTGTTTTGGACAACTTTCATGTTTTACGTTTTCCCAAATTCGGCCTCTAAGGGCCTGTTATTTACCGTTTACGAAAACTGGGCATACTAGGTCCGAACCTGTAGCCAGTTTCGTGTTACTTGATTTTACGCGTCCTAAATCGCGAGCTAACTCAACCGATCACTCGGGAGCCTAAATCAATCACATGCAGCGTTGTCTAACGTCCCACATGCTTTGGACATGTCACCCCACGTGGTCATGCAAACCAAACCGGAACTTACTAACCTAGGTTTGCACACTTGTCTAAGGTTGCATCACATGAAATGGCATCACATCAAACAATACCGAAATTAAATCTAACACCCTAGCTCATGAGCCACACTTGGCTGCACCATAACAGGGACATAACTCACCAATTTTCATGCAAACCAAGCAAACAAAGCAAGCACATAAACCATGCACAAAACAGAAAATCATGCAAAGCTAACTAGCTAACCATGCACCCTAATCAAGCCTTACACCCTAGCATACACATAGCTGAAAATTAAATGAGCTTATGCTCTACATCACTTGCATAAATACACATTAAATTCCCAAATTTAATGCTCAAACCAAAGCTTAGGGTTAGGGTTTTACCTCCCACACATTTCGGCAAACTTGGTTCCTCCTTGGAGCCGAACCTCTAGCTCCCCCTTGGCTGCCTCCTCTTTGCAGCCGAACTCACCACCATCAAAGGTGCTCCAAATCCAGCCATGAACACATACACATACACATAATTAATCCATGAAAGCTTGCATGGAATTTCACTTAAAAATTCTAGGGTTTTACCTTTAACTCACCCTTGATCTTGGTAGGATTTGTGGACTGAAATCCTGTCTCCATTTGGCTGCCCACTTGCACATGGTTTTGGCTCACCAAAAGCCCCCAAAATTTTTCACCAACTAGGGTGATCCACTGCTGCCTTAGCCGACCTTCATGCAGCCCCTAACCATAAAATTTTTTCTCCATTTTTGCTGCATCATGCAGCCGAATCCATGCACACACACAAGGCACAAAAACCACCTTGGCTCCTAGATTGGTTTCTCTTCTCCATGCTCGGCACACCCACAATGGATTGACCCGAAAATTTTTCTGCACTTTCCTTCATCTCCCCCACGGCATGCTGCCCAGAAAAATCTGGAAAATTTCCAGATTTTATGCTTGCTTCAAGCTCCAAGAAGCCGAGCACTCCAAGTGGCTTCACACAAAAATTTTTCCAACTTTTGGCTTGGTTCTCTCTCCCTCTTGGCTCCGGATTTTTCTGCAGATTTTTGGGCATGGTTTGGCTGTGTTTCTCTCTTTTTTTTCTACAGCAAAATGGGTGGGTATTTATAGGCATTTTTGACAACTTTTTGGAATTCTATTTTGACCCCAAAAGTTGCATTTTTTATTGCTTTCCTCCCCCAAAGTGGCCGGCTGTCCTCCAGCTCACTAGCAGCTCATCTACAGCTGGAAAAGGTGATGTCATGGCTGAGCTCATGGCTTACCTCACAACTTTTCAAAAATTACATTTTTGCCCCCTGAAAATGGAAATTCTTGCAAAAATGCCCTTTAGGTGTCCGATTGTCCTAAAAATCAACACACCCATCCTATTTGATGATATTATCATCTTGGTGACTTCATACGCTCATTTCGTCAATTTTCTAAAATTTACACTTTTGCCCCCAAAAGTGAAAATTTTTGCATTTTGGCCCCTAAACTTCAAAAATGGCATAATGCTTGCTTTTCAATCCAATATCATTCTTTTCATGATTTTATGTGATTTTCTTCCATTAAAATCACATATTTTTAAAATTTACATTTTTGCCCCGAAAGACAAAATCTTTACATTTTCGCCCCCGAAAATGACTATTCCTTAATTTCTTCTTGCAAAACATGTTATTTCCTTATTGTGACCTCATCTAACGACGTCTCGTGGCGTACTTCTCATATTTTTCAAAATTTACATTTTTGCCCCCAAAAATGAAAATTGGGCAAAAATGAAAATTTTGACATTTTTGCCCTTTGACCTGGATTGGCCTCCTTTGATGATCTCTTGACTAAAAAAGTCAGTCTGGCCTTAACTAATGCTAGGGATGCTTGATTTCTAGGGTGTTTCTACTGTCTACTTGGGCTATACCGCCCATACTGACATATTTTACAGTATTTTCTCATACTGCAGCATTTTTCACTATCGAGTCAACTGTTGACCACTTTTGGTCAAACTTTGACTTTTTCGGTCAAAGTTGACTTTTTCGGTCAAACTTTGACTTTGTCGGCAAAACGTCCCTTATCGCCCCTTTCGACTAGAAAAGGCGTTTTCTAACCTTAAAAATCTGTTCTGAGTCTTATTGAGCCATAAGACTCCGTAAAACGTGTGAAAAACTCTTAACTGAGTTTTTTTCTGAAAACATATCAATATATGCTCATAATTCCTTTAAAAGAGGAAAAATGGCAATCATGAAAATCTGGTTATCACACAAATAACATAAACAAGCCAACCAACCCTAATCCCTAACCAAGCACACACATCCAAAACTAGGGCTGAAAATAAACTTGGACTCATGTCCTTACAAATCCATCTTAAACCACAAATAAAAATGCTTAACTTGAACTTAATTTAAGGATTGGCTCAAGATTTTACCTTAAACCCAAGTTAGGGTTTGAAATCCCAGAACTTCTTCCTTCCTTTTGGCTTCCTTGCCCACACGGCTGCACCCTTGGTTGGCCACCAAAATTTTTTTCTCTTAGTTCATCTCAAAAGCCGAACATTCACCAAAGATTTCCCCCAAATTTTTCCAGCTTTTTCACTCCTATTCCTCTCCCCAAACCCACGGTATTGCTGCCCAAAAATGGGTCTCCAAGCTCTCAAAATTTTTCTTGTTTCTTTCTAGAGTAAGATCTAACTCTCCCAAACAAAAGCCCTCTAAAAATTTTCTGATTTTCTCTTCTCTTTTCCTCCTCCTTACCCACGGTTTTTGAGTAGAAAAATGGCAAGAGTTTGGCTGCCTTTTTTGATTAAAATGAATGGGATTTGTTGGGGGGGGGGGTATTTATAGAGGAGGGGAGGCTTGGAAAACACATCAAGGGGGGGGGGTATGTGGCAAGTGGCCGGCCAAGGGCTAGAGGGAAGGTGTGGAAAGTTCATGCACCTTTCCTTTCCCATGAGGCGGCCAAATGTTGTATGGTGGGGAAGCCTCCACCTTTCCCATGCTTAGCTCACCCTTGTGAGGTCAT
This sequence comes from Ficus microcarpa, assembly GCA_025413485.1. NCBI lineage: Eukaryota > Viridiplantae > Streptophyta > Magnoliopsida > Rosales > Moraceae > Ficus > Ficus microcarpa. Next base: position 22,047,717 of record CM046376.1, read on the forward strand.
CTTCTTGAGGTCATCCCTTAAAAACAAGGGCCTTGTTTGGCTCTTGGCTAATTCTACAAAATAATCCATTTTTCTTGTGCCACACAGATAATTCCAATACTGTGCTCAGTGTTTTCATACTATACTTCGGTCCAAAATTTTTCTTTGTAAAATCGGACCGTAAAAATTTCTCTCTTATTTTTCGGAGACCTTTTTGCCCTTAATTCTAACTCGGTGTGCGTGATTTTCTAGGGTGGTTTTACGGCTTATTCCTATTATCTTGATCATAAAAACGTTTTCTATACTCCTTCATCATACTTGTGAAGTCGACGTTGTGACCCGTCTTGGTCAAACTTTGACTTCCGTAAAATCGCATCCTTTTTCGTTCTTTTCGACCCAAAAAGCCGGTTGCTAACCTCGGCATTCTATTTTGAGTCCTTTAGCAAATTCAACGAGAAATCAAACATTAACAAATAAATTATGAATTTCTCATTGCTATTCATAATTTTTCATGAAACATCTTATAAACACATAATATAGACTTTAATTCCTTATAAACAAGGAAATTATAAGTCCATGAAAAATTTCGGGTCTTACACTACTTGGAGGCCAAGTAATTGTAGATAAGTATGAAAATATTTTTTTGGTTCACACTCCACATGGCTGGCCATTTTGAGGGACTTGGAAGGCGAATATTTTGTTTTTAAGGACCAATATGCAATTCAAGGAGAATTTAAGAAAAAAAATTGTGGAAAATTATGAATTTTTCACCTATAAATGGGGGTGGTAGTTGAAACTTGCATTCTTTAATTGGCTTCTCAAACTTCTAGTACTTTCTCAACTATTCCTCTCTAGTCCTTAAGGAGAAAAAAAAAAGTGGGGGGGGGGGGGGGGGGGGTGTAGCCGGTTGTCACCACTATTTTCTGTATCTTGTTGGGCAACACTCTTATTTCTTGGAAGATTAAAAAACAAGATATTATTTCTCCATCCTCCACCGAAGCATAATATCGTGTCATGGCTTCTACTACTTGTGAGATAGTTTGGTTATGTTGGTTGTTTGCAGATATAGGTGTTTTTCTTCATCAGCCTACTCCCTTATATTGTGATAGTCATAGTGCTATTTAGATTGCCCACAATTCAGTGTTCTATAAGCAGACTAAACAGATTGAGATTGATTATCATGTCACTCGACATCACTATCGACTTGGCACCATCGCATTGCCTTTCATTTCTTCTTTCATACAGATTGCTGACATGCTTACTGTGATGCCCCGTTACCTTACTTACTTAAACTTCCATCTTGATTTTAGTAACTTAAACTTAAAACTTACTTAACTATATCTTTCTTGAAAATTTGAGAATAATTTTTTTTTTCTCAACATACATATATATAAATAGATTAGCTCATAGCAAACTTGTCATACATACATACTGAAATAAAAAGATCGTTTGAAGTCTTCAGTACCATATATACTATATGCATAAACCTATTAACTCAAAAGAGGTTGCGGAAAATATGCGTAATGGTATCCCACACTGCCCTTCATCCGTCGCATCGTCCACATATAGCCCACCAATTAAACTGCAGGCTTCTTACCTACAGTATGAAATAAATCTGATGAGCTTTCGCCCAGTAAGCACAAACGTAATCTCACAAAACATGTTAACATAATGTAATTCATGCATGAACCATTTATGTTCATTTATTAATCTTTTATGATCAGTTATTAACTTGAACTTGTCATCTTTCTTTAACATGTGGGCCCCTTGTATACGTACCTAATGCGCGCTCTCCAGATAAAGTTAGGGTTTACAAGGTCCCTAACAGTTCTGGGAATCATTGAACTTTAACATGAATAATCCTCCACCTGATGTGAGGTTGGTACGACACCTTACTTGTATGTTCTTACCATGTGGTTTAACATTAGTGATCATACCTCATGATGGCACTATATTATATCGTAACTTGACATTTCATCATATTATGACATTCTTAAAAACATAGCATTCTTTGAATCATGGCATGGCATTCTTAAATCGTGGCATGGCATTCTTGAAAACATAACATTTTTTTGAAACATGGCATTTTCGTAACCATGGCATATTTGTAAACATGGCATCTTTGTAAACATGGTATTTTTGAAAACATGGCATTTTTATAAATATGGTATTTTTGTAAACATGGCATATTTGTAAATATGGCATCTTTGAAAACATGACATTTTTGTAAACAGGGCATATTTGTAAATATGAAATTTTTGAAAACATGGCATTTTTGTAAACAGGGCATATTTGTAAATATGGCATTTTCGAAAATGTGACGCCCTTATCCTACGTTGGGCCTTCACCTTACTTATACTTAACTTACTTTACTTGGAAATTTAGGAATATATATATATATATTTTTTTCAACATACATATAAAAAGGTTTTCTCATAGAAACTTATCTTACATACTGAAATAGAAAGTTTGTTAATAGCCTTTAGTACCAAAATACCATATAACATAACTTGTTTTCATCATATATATTTATATACAAAAACTTCTTGACTCAGAAAAAGGTTGCGGAATATATGCGTAGTGGTATCCATACCGCCCTTCATCCGCCGCACCGCCCGCATATAGCTCATCATTTAGGCTGCAAGTTTCTTACCTATAGTGTGAAATATAACTAATGAGCTTTCGCCCAGTAAGCACAAACATAATCTCACAAAACATTTTCATTCAAAGCATCTTGGAAACATAACAATCATCACATGCATATGCGTGAACCATTTATGTTCATTTATGCATTCCTTTTTAACTTGAACTTATCTTTCATATGGGCCCCATTGTGTACGTACCATAAGCGCGCCTCCAGATAGAGTTGGGGGTTTGCAAGGCCCCTAACAATTCTGGGAATCATTAAACTTAAACATTAAAAATCCTCCAACCTTTGGGAGGTTGATCCTCCACCTTTGGGAGGTTGGTACGACACTTTACTTGTGATTTCTTACCATGTTGTTTATCTTTAGTGAACATGCCATATGATGTCACTATATCATAACATAACTTACTCTTCATTCATAACATGGCATTTCTAAAACATGGCATTTGTACAAACATAGCACTTGTGCAAACATAACATTTTTGCTAGTATAGCACTTTTGAAAACATAACATTTTGCCATTATAGCATTTATAGCATTTTGTAAAAATAACATTTATGCACATAGAGCATCTTGTAAACATAAAATTTATGCAAACATAGCATTTTTGTGAAGCATGATATTTAAAGATGGCATTGCGTAACACATAACATAAACATGTTGTAGCGTATTTGAAAACCGCATACTTTAAAATATTTTACTAGCTTTCATACTGCAGGTGAGGTTTGTACTTACCTCTTGTGCCGTGTTCTGGGTGTTGCGTCCTTAAATCGGTTTGCAACTGCAGGTCACCTCTTGCTTTTTGAAAGAACATAGGATTAGGATCCTATCATGAAGTGTTGGTGACCTAACCAACTCTCATACCTAAACTTAATTGTATGTCCCCTATACTTGTTATCTTACTTGGTTACCATTAATCGTCTTACCTTATTAAGAGTAATCAAACGTTGATTATTCCTTATGAGGTCACGTTGGATAACCTCTTTGTAATACCTAGAAATTTCATGTTATTATTTCCTCTTCGAAGGAATTATGTGCATACGTTGAGATATTTACGGAAAAACTCGGTTAAGAGTTTTTCATACTTTTTATGAGATTTTATAGCTCAATAAGACTCAAAATAGGTTTTTAAGGTTAGAAAACGCTATTTCAAGTCGACAAGGACGAAAAAGGACGTAATTTTGAATAAGTCAAAGTTTGACCGAAAAAGTCAAATTTGACCAAGAAAGTCAAAGTTTGACCAACAGTGGTCAACGGGTTGACTTGGCAGTATTGTATGATTCAGTATGAGAAAATACTGTAAAATATGTCGTATGGGCGATATAGCTCAAATAGGCTTTAAAACCACCCTAGAAAATCAAGCACACCTAGTTAAGGTCAAGGGCAAAAGGACATGAGAATATGGAAAACTTGGTCACCAAGTAACACATTGGGGCCGGTCACATGCAGGGGCAAAAATGTCAAAATTTTCACTTTTGGGGTAAAAGTGTAAATTTTAGAAATTTGACGATGTAAGCGTAGTGATGTCATCAAGATGATGTCACAATGAGGCAATAACTTGCCTTGCAAGACAAGTAAGGGTCGGCCACCTATGGGGGCAAAATTGCAAATATTTTGTCTTTAGGGGCAAAAGTGTAATTTTGAAAAATATGTGATGTAAGCATGAGGTAATCACATGATGTCACCAAGATGATGTCATCATGATGAGATAAGCTTGGCTTGTTCACCAAGGAAGCAACCGGCCACCTAGGGGGCATTTTTGCAAGAATTTTAGCTTTTGGGGCAAAAGTGTAAATTTTGGAAATTTGGTGATGTAAGCATGTGATGTCACCAAGATGATGTCACCTTGATGAGGTCATCCAACCTTGTTCTCCAAGGCAATGGCCGGCCACCTCACCACCAAAAAGTGGGAATTTTCAAAGTTTAGGGGTTAAATTGCAATTTTTGGAAAATTTGCTTTTGCCTATAAATAGGGGTGGCATTTAATCATTTAAATCAGAAAATTGGGCCAAGTTCTTGCCATTTTTCTGCACCCCAAAACCGAGAGAGAGAGGAGGAGAGAAACCGAGAGAGAACCAAGAGAAAAAGTTGGAAAAAGCCAAGGGAGGCTAGTTAGTGTGCATGTTCGGTTTCAAGCTAGAAACCAAGGGGAAATTTGGAAATTTTGGACCCATTTTCTGGGCAGTGGCCGTGCATAGGAGAGGAAGAAAAGGGAGAGAAATTTTGGTGAAAAAAAATGGCGGTGTAGCCGAGAGTGAAGAGGAAACACCAACCAAGGAACCAAAGTGATTTTTGGTGCCTAGATGGTGCATAGGTTCGGCCTTGTTGGTGCAGAAAATAGGAGAAAAAAATTTGAAGAATATGGGTATAGGAGGCTTCGGCTTTGGCTGCAAGAAATCACCAAGTTTGGTGAAAAATTTTGGTGCCATTTGGAGAGCTAAAGCCAAGTGATTGGAGAGCCAAAGGGAGGGAGGATTTTCGGTTTGCATATCCTAACCCATCCCTAGGGTTAGCTAAGGTAAAACTCCCTCAAACTCTAGTATTTTTCCACGCAAGTTAGATGGGATATTTATGAGTCTGTTTGTATGTGCATGGCTGAAAAATTGGAACCCCATTTGGAGGGGAAATCCGGTTGTGATGGCAGCCAATGGGGAAGCAAGGGAAGTTTGGATCCAAGCTAGTAAACCAACTTCCAAACCCTAGAGATAAACCCTATAATCTTAAGCTTTTGGTTTAAGCTTTAATGTGGAAATTTAAGTATATTTCCAAGCATGGTTTGTAAGAGCATAAGCTCAAGTTTTATGGTTAATGCCCTAGACTAGGTGTGGTGCTTGATTAGGGTGTGTTAAGGGTGGTTTGCTTATGGTTTTTTTTATGCTTGTGTGCATTATATTTGTGCTTGTTTGCATGCTAGGATTGCATGGCTTATTGGTTGGTATGTTCCCTGCTTGTGTGCAGCCGGTTATGGCTGGTTTGCTAGATGGTTAGAGCTAGCTATGGTTTGTCATGAATGGTTCAATGTATGGTGATGCAACCTCTAGTTCATGCAACCCTAGGATAGTGCAGATCTGGTTTGGGTTGCATGGCTGCGTTAGAATCACGTGTTGATTCATGTGGGACGTTAGTTAACGCTGCATGTTGGTTACTTAGGCTCTCACGTGATCGGTTGAGTTAGTTCCGCGAAGTAGGACACGTAAAACCAAGTAAGCACAAAAACTGGCAGATTCGGAGAGAATCTGCCCAATTTTTGGAAAAGTGAAATATAAGGCCTTTAGAGGCCGAATTGGGAAAAACGTAAAACATGAAAGTTGTCCAAAATGATTTTTTCTAGGGGGTAGTGTAGACAGATTCTCGAAATGAGGCTCCCATGGCCTCTGTTTTCCCCAAAACCCGTGGCTGATCCCCAGACCCAGTTTTCACTTAGTTTTTTCGGGGTCAGCCAGTTTCAAACAAAAACTGGGACGAATCTAGACCGAACTAGAATTTTTGTAAAACACGAAAGTTTTAGCATTTTTTGAGAGCCAGAACTTTCGTGAAGAAAACATTTTCAGATTACGAACTGATTGTTAAACTGGGATCATTTTTCGAAGGGTGCGCAGGGAATCCGAAAATTCCTGCACCACTAGCTTTACAAATGTTTCTAGAAAACTGTTTTTCTTCTACAAACTATTGTTTTGATTATGGAAAACTGTTCCAAGGACAGTTTTCAACCCCAAATGATTTTATAAAGCACAAATCCAAGAGTTTGGATTTTTATGATTTAAGTGAAGGATTTTTACAAGTTAAGTAAGAAGTTTTGGGATTAATTTCCCTAAATTTTCCAAGTAAGGAAAATGAATTTTTCAAGCTAAAGTATAGCAGGCAATTAGTTTACAAAAGGTAACCGGGAGTTATACCCGAGTTATCGGGTCAAGCCCGAGGCCCAAAGGTTGACCCATAGGGGGTTGACCATAGTTGACCGTAGTTGACCGGAGTTAACAATAGTTGACTTTGGTTGACTAATGACATTGGTTTAGTTTGGCCTTAAGGGTTATCCAATGTAACCCTAAAGGACACCGATTAAGCTAAGCTAAAGGGTTAATGGATTTAACTCGATAATTTGTGGATTAAGGATGAAGCCTAGGGTTGGAAGATGATTTAACCCTAATGGTATGTTATGGGCCTAGTACATAGGGTTACTATTGTAACCAAGTAAGATGTTTTGCATAAAGGGACATACAACCAAAACCAAGACCATGTAAGGTAAGCATGCTGGTTAGGTCATCAACATTTCATGAGTTTAAATTAGAGCATATCCTTTATCGAGCAGGCAGAACCTGCAGCTGTACCAGATAAGGAACAGCGTTAGATGGGACAATAAATCAAGAGCGTAGTGTAATACCTAGAAATTTACATGTTGCCATTTCTTTTTTTAAAGGAATTATGGGCATACGTTGAGATGTTTACGGAAAAACTCAGTTAAGAGTTTTTCATACGTTTTACGAGGTCTTATGGCTGAATAAGACTCAGAATAGGTTTTTAAGGTTAGAAAACGCCCTTTCAAGTCAAAAAGGACGAAAAATGACGTATTTTCGGAAAAGTCAAAGTTTGACCGAAAAAGTCAAATTTGACCAGGAAAGTCAAAGTTTGACCAAGAGTGGTCAACGGTTGACTTGACAGTGTTAAATGATGCAGTATGAGAAAATACTGTAAAATAAGTCAGTATGGGCGAGATAGCTCAAATAGGCTTTAAAACCACCCTAGAAAATCAAGCACACCTAGTTTAGGTCAAGGGCAAAAGGACATGAAAATATAGAAAACTTGGTCACCAAGTAACCCATTAGGGCCGATCACATGCAGGGGCAAAAATGTCAAAATGTTCACTTTTGGGGCAAAAGTGTAAATTTTGGAAAATATGTGAAGTAAGCTTAGTGATGTCATTAGATGATGTCACAATAAGGCAATGACTTGCCTTGCAAGCAAAGATAAGGACCGGCTACTTTTGGGGGTAAAATTGCAAGGATTTTGTCTTTCGGGGCAAAAATGTAATTTTAGAAAATATATGATTTAAGTATGAGAAAATCACATAATATCATGAAGAGAATGTCAATTGCTTGAAAAGCAAGCAAAATGACCGGTTATGACATTTTAGGGGCATAAATGCAAGAATTTTCACTTTTGGGGTCAAAGTGTAAATTTTGAAAAATTAATGATGTAAGCACATGATGTCATCAAGATGATGTCATCATGATGAGATAAGCTTGGCTTGTTCACCAAGGAACCAACCGGCCACCTAGAGGGCATTTTTGCAAGAATTTTCACTTTTGGGGGCAAAAGTACAATTTTAGAAAATTGTGAGGTAAGCGATGATGTAAGCAGGTGATGTAAGCCATGATGTCACTCCTTACTTGCTGATCAAGGGACAGCCGGCCACCTCGTGGAACAAGGTTTAATATGTTGAAAATTTTGGGGTCAAAATACAATTTTCACAAAGTTTAAAATGCCTATAAATACATGCATTTGGACTGATTTTTGGAGCTGAAAAATTGGAGAAAAGCAGCCAAATTCTGGCCAATTTTCTTCAGAAAAATCCGTGTGCCAAGAGGAAGAGAAAGGGCAAGAGAAAAAAATTGGAAAATCACATGTGAAGTCACCTTGGTGTGCACGGTTTTGGAGCATGGAAAACGAAGATGAAATCTGGAATTTTTAGAGTGAAATTCTGGGCAGTGGCCGACTGGAAGAGAGGAGGAAAAGGGAGAAAAATTTTAGTGAGAAATCCATGGTGTGGCCGAGTATAGAGAAGACACACCAACCAAGGGGCCAAGGAAAATTTTGGTGCCTAGATGGTGCATGGGTTTCGGCTTGTTTGTGCAGAAATTTGGAGAAGAAATTTTGAAGATTTTGGGGCTACCAAGGGTCGGTTTTGGCTGCAAGAAATCACCAAGGTTGGTGAAAAATTTTGGTGCCATTTGGTGAGCCAAAGCCGAGCATGTGTGCAGCCAAAGGGGAGAGGATTTTCGGATTCATCTACCCTAACCCATGCCTAGGGTAAGTCAAGGTAAAATCCTTCAAACTTAAGTGATTTTTTCCATGCAAGTTGATGGAATATTTATGGGTATAATTGTATGTGCATGGCTGGAATTTGGAACCCATTTGGAGGGAGAAATTCGGCTGTAAAGGCAGCCAAGGAAAGCAAGGGAGTTTGGCTCCAAAGGTGTGAACCAACTTCCGAAAATTAAGAGGTAAATTCCCTAAACCCTAAGCTTTTGGTTCAAGCTTAATTTGGGAAATTTAATATGTATTTCAAGCATGGAATGTAAGAGCTTAAGCTCAAGTATTTATGTTGATGCCTAGACTTAGTATGGTGCTTGATTAGGGTGTGTTGCAAGTGGTTTAGCTATGCATGGTTTATGCTTGTGTGCTATGAGTTTATGCTTGCATGAATGCTTGGTTTGCATGGATTTTTGGTTGGTATGCTCCCTGCCTTAGGTGCAGCCGTGTATGGCTTGCTTGTTAGGGTGATAGACCTAGCTTCGGTGTTGCATGAATGGTTCAATTTTATGTGATGCAAACCCTAGATGCATGCAAACCTAGGTTTTTGTAGTTCCGGTTTGGTTTGCATGGCTGCGATGGGATGACATGTCAATGCATATGGGACGTTAGTTAACGTTGCATGTTGACTACTTAGGCTCCCGAGTGATCGGTTGAGTTAGTTTCCGAAGTAGGACACGTAAAATCAATTAAACACGAAAACTGGCAGGTTCGGATTAAATCTGCCCAGTTTTCGGAAAAGAAAAATAATAGGCCTTTAGAGGCCGAATTTGGGAAAACGTAAAACACGAAAGTTGTTCAGAATGACTTTTTCTAGGGGGCTACATGTGCGGATTCTCGAAATAAGGCTCCAATGGCCTCCATTTATGCCAAAACCCGTGGCTAATTTCTTTAAGTCCCCAAACCCAGTTTTCAGGGGTCAGCCAGTTTCAACTCAAAACTGGTACGAATCTAGGCCGAATTGAAAATTTTGTAGAACACAAAAGTTTTAGCATTTTTTGAGAGCTAGAACTTTCATGAAGAAAAATTTTTCAGATTACGAACCGATTTTTAAATTGGAATTATTTTACGAAGGGTGCGCAAGGAATCCGAAAATTCCTGCACCACTAGTTTCACAAATGTTTCTAGAAAATTGTTTTTCTACATCAAACGATTATTTTGACTATGGAAAACTGTTCCAAAGGCGGTTTTCAACCTCAAATGATTTTATAAGGACCTAATCCAAGAGTTTGAATTTTTATGATTTAAGTGAAGAATTTTTATAAGTGAAGTAAAGAATTTTGGGATTAATTTCCCTATGTTTTCCAAGTAAGGAAAAGGCATTTTTCAAGCTAGAGTATAGCAAGCGATTAGTTTACGATTGGTAACCGGGAGTTATGCCTAAGTTACCAGGTCAAGCCTGAGGCCCAAAGGTTGACCCATAGGGGGGTTGACCATAGTTGACCGTAGTTGTCTGAAGTTGACCATGGTTAATTTTGGTTGACTAATGGCATTGATTTAGTTTAACCTTAAGGGTTATCCAATGTAACCCTAAAGGATACTGTTTAAGCTCAACTAAAGGGTTATCAGATATGACCCGATAGTTACGGATTAAGATAAGTAACCCTTAGGGGTTTAGTAAGGCTTAGTACGCAAGGTTACCAAGTGTAACCCAGTTAGACGTTTTGCGCCAAAGGGACATACAACCAAGACCATGTAAGCATGTTGGTAGGATCACCAACATTTCACGAGTTTAAGTTAGATCATGTCCTTTGTCAAGCAGGCAGAACCTGCAGCTGTACCAGGAGAAGAACAGCATTAGTTGGGACAGTTAAGCAATAACGTAGGACGGAAGGTAAGTACAACTCCGCCTACAGCATGAACACATGTTTGTTGCATAAGTTGTTTTTAAGAAATCATGAACGGCATTTCATGATTTATGATGTGATGTTATGAAGTAGTATGTTATGTGTTATGTTAAGAAGTAGTATGTTTATGTCTATGTTTTAATGAGATATGACATGATGCTATGTTAAGATGTAGTATGTTCATGTTTCATGTTAAGATGCAGTATGTCCATGTTTCATGTTAAGATGCAGTATGTCATGTTTATGTGAAGGTGTAGTAAGTTATGTTTTATGTTCGATATCATGGCATCACGAAGCATGCTCACTGATAATGAACTACATGGTAAGAACAAGTTCTTAAGTTATGAGATAAGTTAAGTAAGGATTGTTGTATTGTACTGGCTTGCCTCTGTGGTAAGTTCAAATAGTATGTTCCATGGTTTGACTTGAATTGGATGGACTGTCTCCACTACTCCATGTTAAACGTTTTGTTTCATGGTTTGAGTTGGATCGGACGGATCGCTTTCAACCACTCCATGGATATGTACCTCAGTACGTGCACACATGGTATAGAATTAAATAGAGAACCATAGTCTGATTAATAAGAAATCATAATTGGTTCATGCGTATGCTTGCACTTTCATTTGCATGCGGATTGAATATTGTGCTTACTGAGCTTTTTAGCTCACTACTTACGTTCATGTTGTAGGTAAGCTACCTCCCGGCAATACCTGATGCAAAGCTGTGGAGAGATGGCGCTGCGGACTGTGAAACGTGGGAACGGACACCACTACGGGTTTCCAAAATATGTTGAAATGAAAAATGTGTTTACATTATGTTTTAAGCATGTATGGTACAATTTCAGTTTCAGTTTCAGTAGATATGGCAATGAGTTGCCTCTTATTGTACCGATCCGCATTAGGTCGGGTCTGGTCCACGTTTTTATGTTATGTTTAAGTATGGTAGCTTCCCCAAGAGGGTAAAAGCTCAGTACTCAAGTGAGTACATATTAAAAGGTTAAGTTATTATGAATGAGAATCAGTTTTAAGATATGCTTAAGTTAAGCTTAAAGTTTTATGTTTTATGCATGGGCAGTTTTCAGGTCATGATTTTAAAATGAAGTTAAGTCTTTTGAAGTTTCAAAAGAAGTTTTAAAAGAAAAGAAAAAAAAAATTTCCGTAATTTTCTTCAAGATTTAAGTTAAGTAAGTAAGGTAGCGACCCAAGTTTGCGTAATTAGCCCTACGTGGATTTGGGGGTGTTACAGGTTTGGTATCAGAGCAAAAGCTTTTCTACCATCCAATTTCACAGTTCTGCCGCCAGCGCCACAGTTTTGTAAGTTGATTTCTTACTCTGTGTAGTTATAAGATATTATAAAGACATGTACCTGGTGTTAAACCCAGGTTAGATTTGTTAGGATCGAAAGGGACGATAAGGCTTCGATTGGCATTCCGAGGAATAAAGGAAGAGCTCCGCATCTCCAATAGGACCCAAAGCAATGGTTTCACGGAGTGGAGAGTCTTTTCCGATGATGTGCTGCAAGGACGCATTTCCAGGCTACGTTATGTTGCAGTTTGGCCCGTTTGTCCGAACGAGTCAATGGGCTACTACTGCCAACGGACCAGGGTTGCGCAGCAAAAGCGTGGTGGATACGCTATGTTTATGATCTGATATGAAGAGATTGCGAGAAATCTCTATTAGGATATGTTAAGATATGAAAGGAGTATGAGTGATAGAATTAGCACTAGAAGTTGGTCTGTCGCAGGAACGATAGAACCAAAATTTCGTAGAAGTCTATCTTGCGACTGTTGTGCTTAAGTTGCAATGATGATTGCTAGAGTAGCAATAAGAGATAAGATGAATGGCTATGATATGATGGGAAGTTTAGATATTCCTAAGAATTGCGATTATGCCCTTGTGTTAGGGAAGAAAAGTTTGAAGCAATGAGAAAAGCTTCTACTATCCAAGAAGTAGTTGGATATTTTAAGTATACCTTTTGATGCATCACTCGAACGATATTATGGTTTTTCCATTATGAACTTTGAAAAGTTTCAAAGATGATATTTTTATAAGAAATGCTCAAATTATGATCTCATGTTAATAGAACCCCTTCACGTTTAGAAAGACGGCCAAATCCTTGAGGAAGGAATTCCAATATAGGAGCTGTCATCAGCATAAAGGTTCCGAGTTAGGAGCCATTATGAAAGGCCACAAACCTTGAGGATAAGTCCAAGAAAGGGGCCACCATGAAAAGCAAATGGTTCTAATAGCATAGGATCAAGTTTCAAGAAAGAAACTATATTTTAGAAATAGTATTGAAAGTATGGTACGAAGTATTTTCCAAGTATGGGAAAGATTTTACAGTAAGCTTTTCAAGTATGAACAAGCTAGATGTGATATGTTTTCAAAATATGACAAGTATCAGAAATACTTGCTCAACATTTTACGTAAATAGTTCTTGTGATGCAGTAGGAAAGGAAAGTATGTAAGTATGTTTGTATGCAGTATGACAAGTAAGAAAGGAAAGTATGTATGTTAGCATGAAGTATGTATGATAAGCATGATAGTATGTAAGAAAGCATGAAAGTATGGAGGCAAGTAAGTATGATAAGTATGAGAATATGAGGATATGGTGGATTTTTGAGGAAAAGTCACCTAGAAATATCCGAATTTTCGAGGACGAAATTTTTTTTTAAGGAGGGTAGAATGTAATACCTAGAAATTTACATGTTGCCATTTCTTTTTTTAAAGGAATTATGGGCATACGTTGAGATGTTACGGAAAAAACTCAGTTAAGAGTTTTTCATACGTTTTACGAGGTCTTATGGCTGAATAAGACTCAGAATAGGTTTTTAAGGTTAGAAAACGCCCTTTCAAGTCAAAAAGGACGAAAAATGACGTATTTTCGGAAAAGTCAAAGTTTAACCGAAAAAGTCAAATTTGACCAGGAAAGTCAAAGTTTGACCAAGAGTGGTCAACGGTTGACTTGACAGTGTTAAATGATGCAGTATGAGAAAATACTGTAAAATAAGTCAGTATGGGCGAGATAGCTCAAATAGGCTTTAAAACCACCCTAGAAAATCAAGCACACCTGGTTAAGGTCAAGGGCAAAAGGACATGAAAATATAGAAAACTTGGTCACCAAGTAACCCATTAGGGCCGGTCACATGCAGGGGCAAAAATGTCAAAATTTTCACTCTTGGGGCAAAAGTGTAAATTTTGGAAAATATGTGAAGTAAGCTTAGTGATGTCATTAGATGATGTCATAATAAGGCAATGACTTGCCTTGCAAGCAAAGATAAGGACCGGCTACTTTTGGGGGTAAAATTGCAAGGATTTTGTCTTTCGGGGCAAAAATGTAATTTTAGAAAATATGTGATTTAAGTATGAGAAAATCACATAATATCATGAAGAGAATGTCAATTGCTTAAACAGCAAGCAAAATGACCGGTTACGACATTTTAGGGGCATAAATGCAAGAATTTTCACTTTTGGGGTCAAAGTGTAAATTTTGGAAAATTGATGATGTAAGCACATGATGTCATCAAGATGATGTCATCATGATGAGATAAGCTTGGATTGTTCACCAAGGAACCAACCGGCCACCTAGAGGGCATTTTTGCAAGAATTTTCACTTTTGGGGGCAAAAGTGTAATTTTAGAAAATTGTGAGGTAAGCGATGATGTAAGCAGGTGATGTAAGCCATGATGTCACTCCTTACTTGCTGATCAAGAGACAGTCGGCCACCTTGTGGAACAAGGTTTAATATGTTGAAAATTTTGGGGTCAAAATACAATTTTCACAAAGTTTAAAATGCCTATAAATACATGCATTTGGACTGATTTTTGGAGCTGAAAAATTGGAGAAAAGCAGCCAAATTCTGGCCAATTTTCTTCAGAAAAATCCGTGTGCCAAGAGGAAGAGAAAGGGCAAGAGAAAAAAATTGGAAAATCACATGTGAAGTCACCTTGGTGTGCACGGTTTTGGAGCATGGAAAACCAAGATGAAATCTGGAATTTTTAGAGTGAAATTCTGGGTAGTGGCCGACTCGAAGAGAGGAGGAAAAGGGAGAAAAATTTTAGTGAGAAATCCATGGTGTGGCCGAGTATAGAGAAGAGACACCAACCAAGGGGCCAAGGAAAATTTTGGTGCCTAGATGGTGCATGGGTTTCGGCTTGTTTGTGCAGAAATTTGGAGAAGAAATTTTGAAGATTTTGGGGCTGCCAAGGGTCGGTTTTGGCTGTAAGAAATCACCAAGGTTGGTGAAAAATTTTGGTGCCATTTGGTGAGCCAAAGCCGAGAATGTGTGCAGCCAAAGGGGAGAGGATTTTCGGATTCATCTACCCTAACCCATGCCTAGGGTAAGTCAAGGTAAAATCCTTCAAACTTAAGTGATTTTTTCCATGCAAGTTGATGGAATATTTATGGGTATAATTGTATGTGCATGGCTAGAATTTGGAACCCATTTGGAGGGAGAAATTCGGCTGTAAAGGCAGCCAAGGAAAGCAAGGGAGTTTGGCTCCAAAGGTGTGAACCAACTTCCGAAAATTAAGAGGTAAATTCCCTAAACCCTAAGCTTTTGGTTCAAGCTCAATTTGGGAAATTTAATATGTATTTCAAGTATGGAATGTAAGAGCTTAAGCTCAAGTATTTATGTTGATGCCTAGACTTAGTATGGTGCTTGATTAGGGTGTGTTGCAAGTGGTTTAGCTATGCATGGTTTATGCTTGTGTGCTATGAGTTTATGCTTGCATGAATGCTTGGTTTGCATGGATTTTTGGTTGGTATGCTCCCTGCCTTAGGTGCAGCCGTGTATGGCTTGCTTGTTAGGGTGTTAGACCTAGCTTCGGTGTTGCATGAATGGTTCAATTTTATGTGATGCAAACCCTAGATGCATGCAAACCTAGGTTTTTGTAGTTCCGGTTTGGTTTGCATGGCTGCGATGGGATGACATGTGAATGCATGTGGGACGTTAGTTAACGTTGCATGTTGACTACTTAGGCTCCCGAGTGATCGGTTGAGTTAGTTTCCGAAGTAGGACACGTAAAATCAAGTAAACACGAAAACTGGCAGGTTCGGATTAAATCTGCCCAGTTTTCGGAAAAGAAAAATAACAGGCCTTTAGAGGCTGAATTTGGGAAAACGTAAAACACGAAAGTTGTTCAGAACGACTTTTTCTAGGGGGCTACGCGGGCGGATTCTCGAAATAAGGCTCCAATGGCCTCCATTTATGCCAAAACCCGTGGCTAATTTCTTCAAGTCCTCAGACCCAGTTTTCAGGGGTCAGCCAGTTTCAACTCAAAACTGGTACGAATCTAGGCCGAATTGGAAATTTTGTAAAACATGAAAGTTTTAGCATTTTTTGAGAGCTAGAACTTTCATGAAGAAAAGTTTTTCAGATTATTTTAAATTGGAATTATTTTACGAAGGGTGCACAAGGAATCCGAAAATTCCTGCACCACTAGTTTCACAAATGTTTCTAGAAAATTGTTTTTCTACATCAAACGATTATTTTGACATGGAAAACTGTTCCAAGGGCGGTTTTCAACCTCAAATGATTTTATAAAGACCTAATCCAAGAGTTTGGATTTTTATGATTTAGGTGAAGAATTTTTATAAGTGCAGTAAAGAATTTTGGGATTAATTTCCCTAAGTTTTCCAAGTAAGGAAAAGGCATTTTTCAAGCTAGAGTATAGCAAGCGATTAGTTTACGATTGGTAACCGGAAGTTATGCCTAAGTTACCGGGTCAAGCCCGAGGCCCAAAGGTTGACCCATAGGGGGGTTGACCATAGTTGACCGTAGTTGTCCGAAGTTGACCATGGTTAATTTTGGTTGACTAATGGCATTGATTTAGTTTAACCTTAAGGGTTATCCAATGTAACCCTAAAGGATACCGTTTAAGCTCAACTAAAGGGTTATCAGATATGACCCGATAGTTACGGATTAAGATAAGTAACCCTTAGGGGTTTAGTAAGGCTTAGTACGCAAGGTTACCAAGTGTAACCCAGTTAGACGTTTTGCGCCAAAGGGACATACAACCAAGACCATGTAAGCATGTTGGTAGGATCACCAACATTTCACGAGTTTAAGTTAGATCATGTCCTTTGTCAAGCAGGCAGAACCTGCAGCTGCACCAGGAGAAGAACAGCATTAGTTGGGACAGTTAAGCAATAACGTAGGACGGAAGGTAAGTACAACTCCGCCTACAGCATGAACACATGTTTGTTGCATAAGTTGTTTTTAAGAAATCATGAACGGCATTTCATGATTTATGATGTGATGTTATGAAGTAGTATGTTATGTGTTATGTTAAGAAGTAGTATGTTTATGTCTATGTTTTAATGAGATATGACATGATGCTATGTTAAGATGTAATATGTTCATGTTTCATGTTAAGATGCAGTATGTTCATGTTTCATGTTAAGATGCAGTATGTCCATGTTTATGTTAAGATGCAGTATGTCATGTTTATGTGAAGGTGTAGTAAGTTATGTTTTATGTTCGATATCATGGCATCACGAAGCATGCTCACTGATAATGAACTACATGGTAAGAACAAGTTCTTAAGTTATGAGATAAGTTAAGTAAGGATTGTTGTGTTGTACTGGCTTGCCTCTGTGGTAAGTTCAAACAGTATGTTCCATGGTTTGACTTGAATTGGATGGACTGTCTCCACTACTCCATGTTAAACGTTTTGTTTCATGGTTTGAGTTGGATCGGACGGATTGCCTTCAACCACTCCATGGATATGTACCTCAGTACTTGCACACATGGTATAGAATTAAATAGAGAACCATAATCTGATTAATAAGAAATCATAATTGGTTCATGCGTATGCTTGCACTTTTATTTGTATGTGTCACGCCCTGACTTATCGCCACCAAGCCCACGCGGTGTCTGACCACGCGAACCTGGGGTTGGGTTCGGTCCGTGACAATTACTTACTTACTTGTCTTGCTTGATTTGAAAAAAATAAAGTTACACAAATTTCTAGAGTAAATTTTTTTTTTCTTCTTTTCTAAAAATCGTTAGTAGAAAACTTTTAGTGCGAAAATCATAAAACTTTAACTCAAGTAAATTATAACTTAAAACTGTTTTTCTTTTATAAAACCTTACTGCTTCTGATGTACTCACTCGAGTACTGAACTTTCACCTGAGCGGAAAGCTCCATACATACATAAACTGAGTCATACATACATGCTGAAAACGTAATGAAAACACATTTTCATTTAAACGCACTTCGGAAACCCCGTAGTAGTCCATACCCACGTTTCACATTCTGTTACGCCATCTCTCCATAGCTTGTATCAGGAAATGCCGGTAGGAAACTTACCTACAGCATGAACGTAACTAATGAGCTATAAAGCTCAGTAAGCACAACATCCTATCCGCATGCAACTAAATGCACGAAAACGTGTACCAATTATGATTTATTATTAAAATCTTTTATGGTCTTTCTACTGATCTTATCTTGCTCCTATAACATGTGTGTATGTACTTCGATACGTAACCATGTAGTGATTGAAGGTAGTCCGACCAAACCAACTTAAACCATGAAACACACAGTTTAACATGGAGTAGTGGAGGCAGTCCTTCCATATCAAGTCAAAACATGGAACATGCCGTTTTAACTTACCACGGAGGCAAAGTCAGTACAACACAACATGTCCTACTTAACTTATCTCTTGCTTACCATGTGACTTATTTTTAGTGGACATGCTTCGTGATGCCACAATATCTAACATAAAACATACTACATGCTTGACATAACATAAACATACATACTACATGACATACTACATAACATGCTTAACTTCACATACATACATGAACATACTACATAACATGAACATAACACATACTACATGCTTAACATGAAACATACTTAACATACTTACTGCATGACATATTGCATAACATGTACATACTACATGACATAACATAACATATCACATAACAACGTAAATCATGAAATCCCATTCATGATTTCTTAAACACATCATATGCAAACAAACATGTTCATGCTGTAGGCGGAATTGTACTTACCTTTCCGTCATACATTCTTGCTTAACTGTCCCTTCCTAGTGCTGTTCCACTCCTGGTACAGCTGCAGGTTCTGCCTGCTTGACAAGGACATGCTCTACTTAAATCTCCTGAAAATGCTGGTAAACTAACCAACATGTCTACATGATCTTGGTTGTATGTCCCTTTAAGTGTAAAACTTATAACTTGGTTACTCTTGGTAACCTGGCGTGCCAAGCCAAAATTAAACCTCTAAGGGTTGCGTATCTTAATATGAAACTATCGGGTTATTTCTGATAACCCTTTAGTTGAGCTTAACGGTATCCCTTTGGGTTACTTTGGATAACCCGTAAGGATAAACTAACTCTATGCTATGAGTTAACCAAAAGTCAACTAAAGTCAACCTTGGTCAACTGCGGTCAACTATGGTCAACTCTCTATGGTCAACCTCTCGGGTCTCGGGCTTGACCCGGCAACTTGGGTCTAACACCCGGTTACCACACGTGAACTAATCGTATGCTAAAACATAGCTTGAAACTCACATTTCCTTTCTTGGAAAATACTTAGGGAGAAATCCCAAAATTTACATTTCGTGTAAAAATTCATAACTTGAGTCATAAAATCCAAACTCTTGGTTTTATGCTTTGTAAATTCAATTTAGGTTGAAAACCGTCATTGGAATGATTTTCATAGCCAAAACACTTGTTTAAGGTTGAAAAACCATTTTCTAGAAACACTTGATAAAGCTTGTGGTGCAGGGATTTCGGATTCCCTGAGCACCCTTCATAAAACAATTTTTGTTTCAAAATCGGTACGTTATCTAAAAAAGTTTTCTTCACAAAAGTTCTAGCCCTCGAAAAATGCTAAAACTTTCGTGTTTTTCAAAACTCCTAATTCGGCCTAGTTTCGTACCAGTTTTGAGTTGAAACTGGCTGACTCCTGGAACGAACAGGGTCTGGGGGCTTAAATGCTTAGTCACGGGTTTTGGCATTTTTGAAGGCCATTGGAGCCTAGAAAAAGTTTTTTTGGACAACTTTCATGTTTTACGTTTTCCCAAATTCGGCCTTTAAAGGAATGTTATTTTTCGTTTACGAAAACTGGGTAGACTTAGTCCGAATCTGACTAGTTTTCGCGTTTAAATTGTTTTTACGCGTCCTACTTCGGAAGCTAACTCAACCGATCACTCGGGAGCCTAAAACATCAACATGCAACGTTAACTAACGTCCCACATGTTTTGACATGTTATCCCCACGTGGTCATGCAAACCAAACCGGAACTTAACCTAGGTTTGCATTGCATTCTAGGGTTGCATCACATGAAATTGAACCAATTCATGCAACACCGAAATAAAATCTAACATCCTAGCACATGAGCCATACTCGGCTACACCTAGGGCAGGGACCATACTAACTAATTTTTCATGCAAACAAAGCATTCATGAAATCATAAAACATAGCACACATGCACACAAAAATCATGCATACTAACTAGCTAACCATACACCCTTAATCAAGCATCACATCTCTAGCTAAGCATAACCAAATTTTTCTGAGCTTATGCCCTTACATTCATGCTTGAAAATACATCATAAATTCCCAAATTTAATGCTTAAACCAAAGCTTAGGGTTAGGGTTTACCTTTTGGAGATTTTCGGCAATTGGTTCCACCTATGGGAGCCGAACCCCCTTGGCTGCTTGGCTGCTCCTTTGCAGCCGAAATCTCCCCACCAAAGGGCTCCATTTTCCAGCCATGCACACATACACACATACACATAATTATCCATCAAATCTTGCATGGAATTTAACTTAAAATTCAAGGATTTACCTTGACTTACCCATGGTTTAGACTAGGGTTTATGAACCCGAAAATCTGTCCCCTTTGTTGGCTGTTCTCATGCTCGGTTTTGGCTCCCAAATTGCACCAAGAATTTTCACCATCTTTGGTGAATCCTCTCAGCCAAAGCCGAGCCTCTTGGCTGCCCCTAAGACCCACCAATTTTCTGCTCCATCTTGGCCGAAACAGCCACCCACCAAGCACCAAAAATCCTCATTGGCTCCATGGTCGGTTTCTCTTCTCCATGCTCGGCACACACACCATGGTTGGCCTGAAAATTTTTCCCTTTTCTTCCTCTCTTCTCTCTCGGCTGCTGCCCAGAAAAATCTGGAAAAATTTTCCAGATTTCCTCCCTTGGTTCATGCTCAAAGCCGAGCACTCCATGGAGGATCACTCATGAGTTATTTCCAATTTTTTTCTTGCTCTTTCTCTCCCTCATGGCTCATGGCTTTTCTGCAGATTTTTGGCCATAACTTGGCTGCTTTTCTCCATTTTTTTTCAGCAGCAAATCTGTCCACAAAGGGTCCTATTTATAGGCATTTTTCAAACTTTTGGAAATTAGAGTTTGACCCCAAAAGTTTCCATTTCTCTTGCTTTTGCCTCAAGGTGGCCGGCTGTCCCCAGCTTAGCAGCAGCTGGCATGGGTGATGTCATGGCTGACCTCACTTGCTTAGCTCATGGCTTACCTCACACTTTTCTAAAATTACATTTTTGCCCCAAAAATGGAAATTCTTGCAAAAATGTCCTCTAGGTGTCCGATTGTCCTAAAAATCAACACACCCATCCTATTTTATGATATTATCATCTTGGTGACTTCATACGCTCATATCGTCAAATTTCTAAAATTTACACTTTTGCCCCAAAAGTGAAAATTTTTGCATTTATGTCCATAAACTTCATAATTGACCATAATGCTTGCTTTTCAAGCAAATATCATTCTTTTTATGATTTTATGTGATTTTCTCATACTTGAATCACATATTTTCTAAAATTACATTTTTGCCCCGAAAGACAAAAATCCTTTCAATTTCACCCCCAAAAGTGGCCGGTTCTTATTTCTGCTTGCAAGGCGAGTCATTGCCTCATTTTGACATCATCTATCGACGTCACTTAATTTACTTCACATATTTTCCAAAATTTACACTTTTGCCCCAAAAGTGAAAATTTTGACATTTTTGCCATTTGACTTTGACTTGTCCTTTTGGGTGACTTCTTGACTAAAAACGTCATTCTTGACCTTAACTAATGCTAGGGATGCTTGATTTCTAGGGTGTTTCTACTGTCTACTTGGGCTATCTCGCCCATACTGACATATTTTACAGTATTTTCTCATACTGCATCATTTTCCAATGTCGAGTCAACCGTTGACCACTTTTGGTCAAACTTTGACTTTCTTGGTCAAAGTTGACTTTTTCGGTCAAACTTTGACTTTTTCGGAACTTCGTCCTATTTCGTCCTTTTCGACCTGAAAGGGCGTTTTCTAACCTTAAAAATCTGTTCTGAGTCTTATTAAGCCATAAGACTTCGTAAAACGTGTGAAAAACTCTTAGCTGAGTTTTTCCGTAAACATGTCACATATGCTCATAATTCCTTTAAAAAAAGAAAAATGGCAATCATGAAAATTCTAGGTATCACAGTATGCGGATTAAATATTGTGCTTGCTGAGCTTTTTAGCTCACTACTTACGTTCATGCTGTAAGACCCGAAATTTTGTAGACTTGTAATCTCCTTGTTCATAAGGAATTAGAGTCTAATTTATGTGTTTATGATGTGTTATATGAAAAATTATGAATAATAATGAGAAATTCATAATTTTATTTAAACGATGTTCGAGTCCTCATTTAATGATTTTGAGACTCAATTAATGTTTTACGAGCCAAGAATGAAGTTTTTAAAGGAAAAAGAACGAAAAATGATGAAATTTTTCAAAAGTCAAAGGTTTGACCAAAAAGTCAACTTTGACCAAAAAGTCAACTTTGACCAAAAAGTCAAAGGATTGACCACAAAGTCAAAGGATTGACCAAAAAGTCAAAGTTTGATCGGGACGGGTCACAACGTCGACTTCACAAGTATGATGAAGAAATATGGAAAGAATCTCCAAAAATGAAGTTTTATAAGCCATAAATCCACCCTAGAAAAATCAAGCACACCGAAAAAGAATTAAGGGCAAAAAGGTCTCCGAAAAATTGGAAAAAGAGAGTTTCGGTTCAAAATTTACATGGAAGAATTTTTGGATCAAAATATAAAATAAGAATGCTCATCACAGTGTTGGAAATAACTGTAGAGCGCTAAAGGAGCTGTGAAAGAACGAAATGGCCAAACAAGGCCTTGGAAGAGCTAGTGGAAGATGACATCACCTTCCACTAACTCAAAGTTGCATCATGTGGATTTTACCATGCATGATGGCCGGCCATACATGGGAGACAAAAAGGAAAAGAAAAAAAAATGGGAAAGCCTTAAATTAAAGAGAAAGGTGCACCAACTTTTGTCCATCAAAGGTCCCCCATCCTTAGTCACTTTTTGTTTAAAAAATGAACTAAATCCCTTGTTCACTCCCCACAAAATCCGGCAGCCCTCTACCCCTCCATCATGGTCGGCCAACTAGAAGAAAAGAAAGGAAATTGATTTGGTTAGAGTAACTAGATGGCCTTTCAAGTCCAACCAAGCAAAGGACAACAACACCATGCCTATGACTCATTTTTTACTAGCCAAAGCAAGCTAGTGGCAGCCATTCCCCCTCCCCTTGGTCGGCAGCAGCTGGGGACAGCAAAGAAAAGAAAAAAAATTGGGAACAAGGCTAGACATAAAGCCTTAAATCAAGGAAAAAGTTGAACCACTTTTGTCCATCAAGTCTAGTCACTTCTTGCTTAAAATAATGAACTAAACCCATGCCTTTTTCCTCTTCAAATTCGGCTGCACAACTCCCTTCAGCCCTCATTGGATTCGGCTGCACATAAAGGAAAAGCAAGACAAGACTAAAGCCTTAAATTAAGGACAAGCAAGCTCTCCACTTTTCACTCCTCCAAGGATTGCCACATGCCCTCCTTTCCCTTCCCATTTTCGGCAGCACACTCCTCCACCCCTCCCTCACATTCGGCTGCAGCTAAGGAAGAGAAAGACTTGACATAAAGCCTTGAATCAAGGGCAAGGAAACCAACCACTAGTCATTCAAGACATCCCATCTACTTTTCCCTTCTCTTTTCCTTGTCAAAGGCAGCCAAAACCTTTGTCATTTCTTGGGTATACTCGGCAGCAAGAGGGAGAAAGAGAGAGAGAGATATCCAAAGAAGATTTTTGGGTTTTTCCATCCTAGAGAGTTCGGTTTTCACAAGGGAGAGAGCTAGAGAAATCCTTGTGAGTTTTGAGTGAAGTGGCCGACCAAGAGCAAGAGAGAAAGAGCAAAGAAGGACTTGAGAAATTTTGGTGAGCTTTTGGGAAGGAAACCGAGCAAGAAGAGGAGAAGAAAAGGTAAGAAAAACTTGGATTGTCTTCTTGTGATTTTCGGTTTTAGAAGAAGCAACAAGAGCTAACCAAAAAAATCTCTTGGATTCCATTTTTTTTGAGCCAAAGCCGTGAGCACCAAGCAAGGAAGGATTTGAGAAAATTTTTGTGGGATTCTCCAAGATTTGGCCGAACAAGGAAGAGAAGAAAGAGGTAAGAAAAACTTGGTTTTTCTTCTTGTGATTTTTGGTTTTGGCTAGAGCAAGGAAAAGCTAACAAAAAAAAATTTTGGACCCCATTTTGTGTGGTGAAGCCGTGAGCTAGAGGAAGGAAAGAGAGTTTGGATTTTCAAAACCCTAACTTGGGTTTGATGTAAATCTCTTAAACCACCTTGAAATCAAGTCTTATTTAAGTGTTTTTGATGTTGATTCAAGTAGTTTGTAAGGACATAAGTCCACTTTAAATTTCTGCCCTCATTGTTGGTGTGTGTGTGCTTGATAAGGTTAGGGTTTGATTGGCTGATTTTTTATGCTTGTTTGCTTTAAAATTTGTGCTTGAAAATGATGGATTTTTCATGCTAGAAAGTAGGTTGTATGTCCCATAAGATGAGGCCAAAAATCTGCCCTTGACAGTGTAATACCCGGAATTTTCATGGACTTAAGATTTCTCTTTATATTAGAAATTAGAAGTCCGCATGCTATGCTTATGAGATGTTTTCATGAAAAATTATGAATCACATGTGAAATTCGTAATTTTATTAGCCAAGGTTAGAATTTTCTTTTAAACCGGCTACGAGACTCGGAATAAAATGCCGAGGTTGGTAAACGGCATTTTGAGTCAAAAAGGACGAAAAGGAAAGAAAAAGAATGAAAAAGGATGAAATTTTAAGAAAGTCAAAGGTTTGACCGAAAAAGTCAACTTTGACCGAAAAAGTCAAAGGGTTGACCAAAAAGTCAAAGTTTGACCAAGGACGGGTCAAAAATGTTGACCTCGAAAAATGATGAAATGCAGTGTAAGAAGAGACTGCAAAAAGCTTTCTATGGTCAAGAAAGCAACATTAAGCCGTAAAAACCACCCTAGAAATCAAGCACACCGAATCAAGATTAAAAGGGCAAAAAGGTCTCCGAAAAATTGGAGAAAGAAAGTTTTCGGTTCAATTTTTACGAGAAAGAATTTTGAACCAAAATTATGGAGTACAATATTTTAATATCTGTGTGACACAAGGAAAGGGAATGAATTAAATTTGAAGAACAAAAATGGCCATAAAAGGCATTGTGGGAGTTAGTGGAAAAAGACATCAACCCACCTCCCTTGCACCTAATTAAGTGCCACTTGTCCCTCTAATTTCAGCAGCCATTACTCCCTTTGCTCTCTCAATATTCGGCTGCAACCAAAGGAAAAAGAGAAAGCATGGAACAAAGCCATGAATTAAGGAATGATGTCTCCCTAAAGAGCTAACTAGATGGGAACTAAATGTGAGCTAGTTAAAGTAAAGAAATGGAGCTCTTTTTCCACTCCATCATGTTCGACCAAGCCCCCTTTATCCCTCCAAAAATTCGGCTGGTCTAAGAGAAAAGAAAGAAAAGAAAATCACAAAGAAAAGCATGAGAAAAGATGGAAAAAAAAGACATGGCATAAAGCCATAAATCAAGGAAAAGTAACCAACCACCACATCACCTTTTCCTTTAGCCAACTACTCCCTCTTTTCTTCAACAAAAATTCGACCAACCTTTCCCATTCTCCCCCTAAGTTTCGGCAGCTCAAGGACAAGGAAAAGGAGAGCCATAAAGGCATGTGATAAAGCCTTGGTTTAAGGAGAAAAAGTTGGTCAACAAAGCAAGCTAACCTCCCTCACTTTTCCCCACAAAATCTGCTGCATGTCCCCCTCATTTTCTCCTTCACTTTCGGCAGCAAGCAGCCCACTCCCTCCCTTGGAGTTTCGGCCAGCTAAGAGATGGATGGAATAGACTTGACATAAAGCTACTTTTGAGGAGAAAAGCAAGACAATCAACCTTCCCTGTTTTCCATCACATTCGGCAGCTCTTCCCCTCCCATCTCCTCCATCATTTCTGCCAGTTTTGCAAGAAGAAATCCGTGGGAGAGAGGGAGAGGAAGAGGAGAGAAAATCTGGAAAAAAATCAAGAGGGCTTGTGTATGTGTCCTTCGGCTGTTCTAGGGGAGAAAGGAGAGAGTTTTTGTGAGCCATGGAAGACCCATTTTAGGGCACAAATCCGTGAGCTTGGGGAGTGAAAGAAAGAGAGAAAATCTGGAAAAAAATTTATGGGATAAGCCAAGCTTGAAGTTCGGTTCTAGCAAGAGGAACCAAGAGGAAGGATTTTGGTGCTTCTTGGAGCAAAAATCCGTGAGCATGGAGGAAGGAAAAAGATAAGAGAAAAACTTGGATTTCTCATCTTATAAAGTTCGGTTTTGATGAGCTAGAAAGAACTAACAAAAAGTGTTTGGATCCCATTTTGCATGGTGAATCCGTGAGCCCCCAAACCAAGGAGGAACCAAAAGAAGTTTTGAGGATTTTCAAACCCTAACTTGGGTTAAGGTAACCTCTTAAACCAAGCTTAAATTTAAGCTCAAGATAAGCATTTTTATGATGGTTTAAAATGGATTTGTAAGGACATAAGTCCATCTCCTTTTTCAGCCAAGATTTTCAGTGTATGTGCTTGATAGGGATTAGGGTTTGGTTGGCTTATTTTATGATGTTGCTTGCATGATTTTTGATGCTTGAAAATGACTAGGATGCATGCTAGATGTGTTATTTAAGTCCCCTAAGTTATGGTCAAAAATCTGCCAAGCAGTGGATGTATGGCTGCTTGTATAAGGAGGAATGTGATGAATGATGCAAGGATAGAACACCATGCAGCCAAGGACGTTTTTGTGGGCTGCATGGGTGTGAAGGATGGGCAAGAATGAATGTATGGGACGTTAGATACGTTGCTTGTTTAATGTTTAAGCTCTCGATGTGATCGGTCGAGTTAGAATCCACGAACTAAGACGTAAAACCGGATTAACAACCGAAACTGCCATTTCGGAGTCGAAACTGGCCAGTTTCGGGAAAGTGAAATTATTAGGTCCTTAGAGGCCGAATGGGTTAAAAGTTAAAACACGAAAGTTGTTCGGAACAACTTTTACTAGAGGACATCATGGACAGAATCTCAAAATAAGGCTCCAAAGGCCATCGTTTTTATGAAAACCCGTGGCTGATCCCTGGGGTCAGTTTTCACTCCGTTTTTCAGGATCACCCACATTCAAACGAAAACTGGTACTGATCTAGCCAGAACTGGGTTTTGTGCAAAACACGAAAGTTTTAGCATTTTTCGATAGCTACAACTTTCGTGAAGACAAGTTTTTCAGATAATGAACGGATATTTAATCTGGGTTGTTTTTACGAAGAGTGCTCTGGGAATCCGAGAATTTCCAGCACTTGGTTTATAAAAACGTTTTCTAGAAAAAAGTAAAGTGTCTTTAAAATGTTATTTTGACTACGAAAACCGTTCCAATGGCGAGTTTCAGTCCTCAATGATTTTATGAAGTCCTGTTTTAAGAAAATGAATTTTTACGAGACAAGAAAAGAGTTTTTGGGATTATTCACCCAAAATGTTCAAGTTAAGAGAAAAATGAGATTTTCCATAAGTTAAAGGAAAATGAGATTTTTCAAGAAGAGAGTGGGATTTTTAAGAGTTTAGAATTGAAATTCCACATTTTTCCAAGAAGTAAAGAAAGTGATGATTTTAGACAAGTATTTTCAAGAGTAATGAAGTAAGAGCTTTTTACAAGCAAATTAATGAGATTTTTGGAAGATAACTATATAATGTTTTCCAAAAATAATGAAATGGAGTTTTAAGGTAAAAATGGGTAATCAATGTAACGACCCACCTAGCGTAGGCCGTTACCATACTTGTTAACATACAATCATAATATAAACTTACTTACAATGATTGAAAACACAGCGGAAAATTTTTTTTTTTTTTTTTTTATAGCATTCACAAAACACTATAAACATAAAATAATACTGTTTTTGCGTACGAGTATATTAATTACCAGTTAATATAAAATATTTCATAATTTACATAAAACCACAAAACTCGTAGTGATACCCATTATCCACTCATTCACAGTGCCTTGGCTCGCTACTCCATCTTGCATCATTGTCAGATAGCTGGTTCCTTACCTACAGCATAAACTTAAACAGTGAGCTAAAGCTCAGTAAGTACAACTCTTAAGCCGTAAAGAAAATATAACATAGACATGACATACACATAGCATGCATTGACCACATTATGCTTTCTTATTCTTATTCCTTATGGGCCCTTAACTAGCGTGTTCGTATCCGGCGCGCGACTATGGATTGGTTGGGGCGGCCAAACCATATCCAGCTCAATCCACAGTCCAACCCGACCTGGCGCGGGTGGTACGACACAGCGCTTGATGACTTACTTATTCTTATTATTAGTGAACATACATTCTGTTGTCACCTTTTTAATTCTATTATTTCTTACCTTAGCATAATAATCATATACTTAACATATTTTATATTGCATACATGTTATCTAACACATAGCACAGAACACATCATGAAAATCTAGTGATATATACTAGTAGCTTATGCTGTAGACGGTGTTGTACTTACCGTCTATCCGTCTGTCGCTTGGCTACTTCTCTTCAAGATTCAACTGCAGAATTCCTCCTGCTCGATTGAAAGACGTATATGAGATTTCTAATCTAACTCATAATATGTTGGTAACTAACCAACATTCATGCGGGTTTTCGGTGATATGTCCCCCTAAAAATAAAACCATGCATACATAGCGGGTGACTACCTTAGTAGTCTTATTGATCATAAATCGCGACCTAAAAGGTTACGTTGGATATCCTTTTTTTTTTATACACTTAGCCCATTTATAAACGTGTCGGGTTAGATCAACACCAACCCTTGGGCTTTAATCATCAACTTATAGGTTAACCAAGGTTAACCCTTACGATTACTAAAGTGAATCCCTATTCGGTCCACTTTAGGGTTTTGGGGACTAAGTCCCGATAACTCGGGTATAGTTTCCCGGTTATCTTCCGTCTTAACGTTTCTTTGAAATCTTAACTTAGAATTCATTTTCTTTAAAAACTTTAACTTAAAATTCCTTTTTCCTAAAGGACTTAGCTTTTAAAACTTAATCTTGGTAACTTTCTTCGTAAAAGTTCGTAAATCTTGGCCTATAATTTCATAAAATATTTAAGGGTCGGAAACTGCTTTTGGGACAGTTTCCATACTTGAAGTAACGTGTTTAGTTCGAAAAACGTTTTTCCTAGTATGGTTCTATAAAATCTTGCACAGAAATTCTTTGATTCCTGCGCAGTTTTGACATTTCAGTTTATACTTAAAAATCCCATTTGAATTTGAAAAAGTTTCCTTCACGAAAGTTCTAGCCCTCGAAGAGTTCTAAAACTTTCATGTTTTGTAAAATTTCTGATTCCATACCGATTGGTACCAGTTTTTAATCGAAAATGAGGTTAACTTAGAAATCCGGGTCTCACAGACCACCTACGGGTTTTCTTGAAAAAGAAGGCTGTTGGGGCCTTATTTTGGAAAACTGGCAGCGTTGGCCGCTAGGAAACACCCTAGTCTACAACTTTCGTGTTTTAAGTTTTTGCCCATTCGGCCTCTAAAGGCCTGTGATCCACGTTTTGCCGAAACTGTCCCCTGGAACCCGAGAGACAGTTTTGGTTCTTACATTTATTTTTACGTCCTAAATCGTGGGTTCTAGCTCGACCAACCACTTCGGGAGATAGTCAACATACATGCAGCGCATCTAACGTCCCTTGACCTAACCATGCAGCCCATGTGATCTTGCAACCCAAAAACCCGAACTCACTATCCTAGGGTTGCATAATCTCTAGCTTAGCATACATCACACATTTCATGCACTTGGTTCATAAAAATCATCACATACATGCATAATTCCAATTGACCTAATTTGGGGACATATTACCTAATTCAAAACCCTAACATGCCATTCTAGCAATCTAATCACATAGCATAATTTATGAGCATAAAATTAAACCAAACCACACCTAGAATCACCCTAATCAAGCACTAAGCACACATGTAATCTAAGGTAGCAAATTAAACATACATAGGAGCTTATGCTCTTACAAAAATTTTTGCATAAAATACACATAAATCATAAGCTTAAAACTCATTTAAACTTGGTAAAAAGCTTTTGAAATTTTTACCTCAAATAGGGTGGATTTTCGGCTTAGGGTTTGAGATGCCCGAAAACTCTTCCTTGGCTCCCCTTATCTCCAAGTTTCGGCTGCTCACCCTATGTGCACCAAAAATCAAATTTTTGGTCCCCTTTTGGTCTCCTCTCCTTGCTCGGCCACTCAAGGGAGGTTAGCCCTAAATCTGAAATTTTTTTCTTTCTTTTCTCCCACAAACCCGAGGCTTGCTTGGAGTAAGAACCAAGCTCCAAAACTTTGATCAAATCTCTCCCTTGTTGCTAGCTCACTAACCCGAACACTCTTGCTCACTTTTCCCTTGAAAATTTGGTTTCCTTCCTCTCTTTTCCCTGCACCAAACCCACGGCAAAGGGGCTGCTAGAGCTGCCAGAAAATTTTTTTCTTTCTCCCCCTCGGTTCCTAGGCTACCCGAAGCAAGCTAAATGGAGTTGGCTTGAAGAAAAATTTCTGAACTCTCACTCTCTCTCTCTCGGTTTCTTGTGCAGAAAAATGCAAGAGGTTGGCTAGGTTTTTGCATTAAAATGAATAGAGAAACACCCCTATTTATAGACAAAGAGTAAGCTTTCAAAAATTCTATTTTGGCCCCAAAAATTTTAAAATTTTGGACATTGGGCATGCTAGGTGGCCGAAGTCTAGGGGAGGTGGAAGACAACTCATAGTGAGTTGGCATAGTCCACATGTCATCTAGCCATTGGTCCAACACACCACACATGTGAATAAAATAATACTTTCTTTTATGATATCTTAATTTAGGGCTTTGTTTGATGAAAAACCTTGAAATTTTGATTGTAAAAATTTAAATTCCAATACTGTAATTATTATTTCACAGTTTGGATTTTTATATTTACAGTCAAAAAAATCGGATCGAAGATATTTTCTCAAATCCTTTCTGCCTCATGACCTAATATGGCGTGCTTGATTTTTCTAAGGTGGTTTTAGTTTTTATCGGTCATAAAAATTAGTTCCTGCAGTATTTTTCATAAAACGCAGATCTTAAAATTCCTCCGTCGCAATTTTGACCATTTTGGTCAAACTTTGACTTTTCGGGTCAACGGTTGACTTTTTGGTCAAAATTTTGACTTTTGTAAAATCGAGTAGATTTTCACTTCTTCTTGTTCAAAAAGGCTATTTGCTTCTTCGAACAGTCATTTTTGAGTTTTATTAAGCTATAAAAACTCATAACACACATTAGAGCTCTGAAATAAGCTTTTTCATGAAATTGCATGTACTATTTACATTCAATTCTTTACAAAAGCTAGTTACATGAAAAACTAGACATCACAATCTACCCTCCTTAAAAATTTTCGTCCTCGAAAATTAAAACAATTCGGGGTAGCTCTTCTTCATCGCATCTTCTAGTTCCCATGTTGCTTCTTCAACGCTATGGTTTCGCCACAAAATCTTGACCATAGGGATAATTCTATTCCTTAAGAC
This sequence comes from Ficus microcarpa, assembly GCA_025413485.1. Classification (NCBI taxonomy): domain Eukaryota; kingdom Viridiplantae; phylum Streptophyta; class Magnoliopsida; order Rosales; family Moraceae; genus Ficus; species Ficus microcarpa. The sequence continues at coordinate 22,079,175 of CM046376.1, forward strand.
CTTATTTTCTCTGTCGAGAATTCGTACGGGCTTTTCTTTATAGGTTAGATCCGTCTGAACCTCCACTGGTTCTTGGCTGAGCACGTGGGAAGGGTCTGAAACATACTTCTTGAGCATCGAAACATGGAAAACATCATGCATGGAAGCTAATTCTGGCGGCAAGGCGAGCTTATACGCAACTTTTCCAATCCTCTTGAGGATCTCAAACGGTCCCGTGTACCGTGGACTGAGTTTTCCTTTCTTGCCAAACTGCATTACTCCCTTCATAGGAGCAATTTTGATGAAAACAGCATCACCAACTTGAAATTCCAATGGTCGTCTACGCTTGTCGGCATAGCTTTTCTGTCGGCTAAAGGCTATGTCGAGTCTCTGTTTGATCTTCTTAATATCCTCGGAGGTCTTTTCGATGAAGTTCGTAGTTTGCAACTGTTTTTGCCCGACTTCTTGCCAGTGAACAGGCGATCTACACTTTCGTCCATACAATGCTTCAAATGGAGCCATTCCAATTGAGGCATGATAGCTGTTGTTGTAGGAAAATTCGATCAGTGATAGCTTTTCATCCCAATTTCCCTTGAAATCTAGGACGCACGACCTCAACATATCCTCCAAGGTCTGGATAGTTCTTTCTGACTGACCATCCGTTTGGGGGTGAAATGCTGTGCTAAACTTCAATCTCGATCCCATGGCAGCGTGAACGCTCATCCAAAATCGTGAAGTGAAACGCCCATCGCGGTCCGAAATGATTGATTTTGGAATTCCATGCAGTTTGACGATTTGAGCTACGTAAATTTGTGCCAATCTTTCCACTGAGTGGGTAGCTTTAATCGCAACGAAGTGGGCTGATTTGGTCAAACGATCGACTACGACCCAAATCGTGTCGTTTCCACTCGTAGTTTTGGGCAATCCGACTACAAAATCCATCGTAATCTGCTCCCATTTCCACTCCGGAAGTTCTATCTTCTGTAATTCTCCTCCCGGATGCCGGTGTTCAGCCTTAACTTTTTGACAAGTTAGGCATTTTGACACAAATTCTGCCACCTGATTCTTCATGTTCGGCCACCAGTAGGTCTCCCTGAGATCCTTGTACATCTTGGAAGCTCCTGGATGTACGGAGTATGGCGTTTGGTGTGCCTCTGTCATTATCCGTTCCTTCAAACCCTTCACGTTTGGAACACAAATTCTCCCTTTAAAGTGGAGTATACCATCATCGGAAGTCTTGAACTCTGTGCCCTTCTCACTAAACAAACGAGCCTTCAGCAATGAAGAGTCATTTTCTTGATGAGCCTTAATGAAGTCCAGCAGATCAGACTTAAGGGTAAGCGAAGATAACCTTCCTGTTATTACTTCTATGTTGAAATCAGCGATCTCCTTCTGTAGAGGCTTAGGGAGTGCTTCAATGGACATCAGCGTGCCTACTGACTTCCTACTTAATGCGTCTGCTACCCTGTTAGCCTTTCCAGGGTGGTAAAGGATTTCACAATCATAATCCTTTACGAGTTCTAACCACCGTCTTTGCCTCATATTTAACTCCTTCTGAGTAAAAATATACTTGAGGCTCTGATGGTCGGTGTGGATTTCGCATTTATTCCTATACAGATAGTGCCTCCATATCTTGAGTGCGAAGACCACTGCTGCTAACTCCATATCATGAGTAGGGTAGTTCCTTTCATGATTCTTCAATTGTCGCGACGCGTAGGCTACTACCTTCCCATTTTGCATCAAGACAGCTCCTAATCCATTTTTAGAAGCGTCACTGTAAATCATGAAGTTTCCTGCTTCTACATCAGGAATTATCAGCACAGGTGCGCTTGTCAATTTCCTCTTAAGCTCCTGGAAATTTTCTTCACATTTCTGAGTCCACTCGTACTTCTTCTCCTTCCGAGTGAGAGCTGTAAGAGGTGCTGCTATCTTCGAAAATCCTTCAACGAATCTTCTATAATACCCTGCCAACCCAAGAAAACTTCTAATCTCTGTGACGTTCCTGGGTGCTGGCCACGAACTGACTGCTTCCACTTTTGTTGGGTCTACAGAAATTCCTTCTTTTGTCACCACATGCCCCAAAAAGTGAACTTTTTCTAGCCAAAATTCACATTTCGTGAATTTAGCATACAGCTGGTGTTGTCTCAACATTTCCAGTACCAGCCTCAAGTGATGCTCATGCTCCTCCTGGGACCTCGAGTATATCAAAATATCATCAATGAAGACGATCACGAATTTGTCCAGGAAGTCCTTAAACACTCGGTTCATTAAATCCATGAAGGCAGCTGGGGCATTGGTTAGTCCAAATGGCATGACCAAGAATTCGTAGTGCCCATAACGCGTTCTGAAAGCTGTCTTGGACACATCTGACTCCTTAATCCGAAGTTGATGATAGCCTGAACGCAAATCGATCTTTGAAAATACTATCGCTCCCCTAAGCTGGTCGAACAGATCATCTATCCTTGGGAGAGGATATTTGTTCTTAATTGTGATCTTGTTCAACTCTCGGTAATCGATGCACATACGTAGCGATCCATCCTTCTTCTTTACGAACAAGACAGGTGCTCCCCATGGAGAGTGGCTCTGCTTGATAAATCCCTTGTCCAAAAGCTCTTGTAGCTGTACTTGAAGCTCCCTGAGTTCTGCAGGTGCCATTCTGTACGGTGCCTTCGATACCGGTGCAACTCCTGGTAGTAACTCGATTTCGAACGAGATCTCACGTTCTGGCGGCAGTTCTGGTAATTCTTCTGGAAACACATCCACATATTCCCTGATGATGGGAACATCTTCTGGTATCAACTCCTTTTCTTGCTTCTTATCCACCATGTTAGCTAAATACCCTTGACATCCATTCGCTAACATCTTCCAGGCTCTTACAGCCGATACAAGCTTAGTGGTGGAATTCCGAGGTTGCCCATGGAAGTTAAACTCATCCTTCTCGCCTAGGTTGAACGTTATTCGGCGTCTTCGACAGTCAATCCTAGCGTCGTATCTGCCTAAGAAATCCATCCCCAAGATTACATCGAAATCATGGAGTTTGATTGCGATAAGATCTGCAACTAATTCTCTACCATTGATGATAACAGGAACATTTTGGATCCAGAAATTGGACCACAAAATTTCACCAGATGGTAAAGAAGCATTGAAGGGTTGTCCTATCCTATTAACACTGTCTCCTAACTTCTGAGCAAATTCCAAGGATATGAACGAATGCGTAGCGCCAGAATCGAATAGTGCAATCACATCATAAGTGGCGATAGAAATCTGAACTGTCACCACATGTGATGTTCCGGCTTCTGCATCTCCCTTCGTGTAAGCATAGATCCTGGCTTGGGGTTCTGGTGCTTCCAGTCTGCCTAATACTGTCGTAGGTCCCTCAAGCCTAGCTTGTACTGCGTGTATTTGCCGTTGGTTGGAGTTGCGATTCTGATACTGGGGCTGCTGGTTCTGGTACTGCGGTTGCTGGTTATTCTGAGGGCAATTCTTCGCAAAATGTCCCTCTTTACCACAGAGGTAGCAAGCATTGGATCCTTTCCTGCAGACTCCTGGGTGTTTCTTCCCACAAGTCTCGCATTGTGAGATCTAGTTTTTCATGTAACTAGCTTTTGTAAAGAATTGAATGTAAATAGTACATGCAATTTCATGAAAAAGCTTAGTTCAGAGCTCTAATGTGTGTTATGAGTTTTTATAGCTTAATAAAACTCAAAAATGACTGTTCGAAAAAGCAAATAGCCTTTTTGAACAAAAAAAAGTGAAATCGACTTGATTCTACAAAAGTCAAAATTTTGACCGAAAAAGTCAACTGTTGACCGAAAAGTCAGAGTTTGACCAAAATGGCCAAAATTATGACGGAGGAATTTTAAGATCTGCATTTTATGAAAAATAATGCAGGAACTAATTTTTATGACAGTTAGAAACTAAAACCACCTTAGAAAAATCAAGCACGCCACATTAGGTCACGAGGCAGAAGGATTTGAGAAAATATCTTCAATCCGATTTTTTTGACTGTAATTATGAAAAATCCAACTGTAAAATAATAATTACAGTATTGGAATTTAAATTTTTACAATCAAAATTTCAAAGTTTTTATCCAAACAAAGCCCTAAATTTTTTAAGATATCTCAAAAGAAATATTATTTTATTCTACAAGAGGTGTGTTGGACCAATAGCAAGGAGACATGTGGACTTTGCCAACTCACTATGAGTTGTCTTGCACCCTCCAATATCCGGACACCTAGCATGCCACAAGTCCAAAATTTTGAAAATTTTGGGGTCAAAATGAGATTTTTGAGAGTTCTCTCTTGGCCTATAAATAGATGGGTCTTCTATTCACTTTAATTCAAAAATGCAGCCAACCTCTTGCCCTTTTTCAGCTCAAGAAACCGAGAGAGAGAAGGGAGAGTGATCAGAAAATTTTTCAAGTCCAAGCCAATCAATCTTGCTTCAGGTAGTCTAGGAACCGAGTGGAAGAAAAAGAAAATTTTTCTGGCAGCCCTTGCAGCCTTGTTACCGTGGGTTTGAAGCAGGGGAAACACAAGAGAAAAACCAAATTTTGGGGTAAAAATTAGGGTTAGAGATTCGGGTTTGGTTAGAGAGCAAAAGAGTGAGATTTGATCAAAGTTTTGGAGCTTGATTCTTGCTCCAAGCAGCCCTCGGGTTTGTGTGAGAAAAGAGGGAAAAAATTTCAGTTTTGGGGCTAGAAACCCTAGAGTGACCGAGCAAGGAGAGGAGACCAAAAGGGAGCCAAAAATTTGATTTTTGGTGCGTGTAGGGTGAGCAGCCGAACCCTTGGAGTCCTTGGTGCAAGCAGTTTTTTTTCGGGTACCCCAAACCCTAGCCGAAAGCCACTTCTTGTGAGGTAAAATTTTAAAAAGCTTTTTGTCAAGTTTAAATGAGTTTTAAGCATGTGATTTATGTGTATTTTTATGCAAAATTTTTGTAAGAGCATAAGCTCCTATGTATGGTTTATTGGCTGCCTTAGATGTGCATGTGTGCTTAGTGCTTGATTAGGTAGATTCTAGGTGTGGTTTGGTTTAATTTTATGCTCATAAATTATGCTATGTGATTGGTTTGCTAGAATGGCATGTTAGGGTTTTGATTTAGGTAATATGTTCCCAAATTAGGTCATTTAGTTTTGTGCATGTATGTCATGATTTTTATGAGCCAAATGCATGATTTGTGTGATGTATGTTTAGCTAGAAGATATGCAACCCTAGGTTAGTGAGTTCGGAAATTTTGGGTTGCAAGATCACATGGGCTGTATGGTAGGGTTAAGGGACGTTAGATGCGCTGCATGCATGATTGACTATCTCCCGATGTGGGCGGTCGAGTTAGAACCCGCGACTTAGGACGTAAAAATAAATGTAAGAACCAAAACTAGCTCTCGGGTTCCAGGGAGCAGTTTCGGTAAAACTTGGATTACAGGCCTTTAGAGGCCGAATGGGCAAAAACTTAAAACACGAAAGTTGTAGACTAGGATGTTTCCTAGCGGCCAGCACGGCCAGTTTTCCAAAATAAGGCTCCAACGGCCTTCTTTTACAAGGAAACCCGTAAGAGGTCTGTGAGACTCGGATTTCAAAGTTAACCTCGTTTTCGATTAAAAACTGGTACCAATCGGTACAGAATCAGAATTTTTACAAAACACAAAAGTTTTAGAACTCTTCGAGGGCTAGAACTTTTGTGAAGGAAACATTTTCAAATTCAAAAGGGATTTTTAACTATAAACTGAAATGCCAAAACTGCGCAGGAATCAAAGAATTTATGTGCAAGATTTTGTAGAACCACTTTAGGAAAAACGTTTTTCGAACAAAACACGTTGTTTTAAGTATGGAAACTGTCCCAAAAGCAGTTTCCGACCCCCAAATATTTTACGAAATTATAGACCAAGATTTACGAATTTTTACGAAAAAGTTAACAAGATAAAGTTTTAAAAGCTAAGTCTTTTATGAAAAAGAGATTTTAAGTTAAAGTTTTTAAAGCAAATGGATTCTAAGCTAAGTTTTCAAAGAATGTTAAGACGCATGATAACTGGGGAATTATACCCGAGTTATCGGGACTTAGTTCCCAAAACCCTAATGTAAGCCGAATAAGGATTCACGTTAGTGATCACAAGGGTTAACCATGGTTAACCTATAAGTTAAGAATTAAAGCCCAAGGGTTGGTGTTAATCTAACCCGACATGTTTATATGTGGGCTAAGTGTATGAAATGGATATCCAACGTATCTTTTTAGGTCACGACTTATGATCTATAAGACTACTAAGGTAGTCACCCGCTATGTATGCATGGTTTTAATGTTTAGGGGGACATATCACCTAAGACCCACATGAATTAGATTAGAAATCTCATGTACGTCCTTCGATCGAGCAGGAGGGATTCTGCAATTAAAGCTCGAAGAGGAGTAAGCCAAGCGACACACGGATAGACGGTAAGTACAACACCGTCTACAGCATAAGCTACTAGTATATATTACTAGATTTCCATGATGTGTTCTGTGCTATGTGTTAGATAACATGTATGCCTTATAAATTATGTTATGTATATGATTATTATGCTAAGGTAAGAAATAATAGAATTAAAAAGGTGACAACAGAATGTATGTTCACTAATAGTAAGAATAAGTAAGTCAGTAAGCGCTGTGTCGTACCACCCACGTCAGGTTGGGTTGGACTGTGGGTTGAGTTGGATATGGTTTGGCCGCCCCAACCAATCCATAGTCGCGCGCCGGTTACGAACACACGAGGTAAGGGCCCATAATGAATAAGAATAAGAAAGCATAATGTGGTCAATGCATGCTCTGTGTATGATTGTGTCTATGTTATACTTTCTTTACGGCTTAAGAGTTGTACTTACTGAGCTTTAGCTCACTGTTTTAAGTTTATGCTGTAGGTAAGGAGCCAGCTATCTGATAATGATGCAAGATGGAGTAGCGAGCCAAGGGACTGTGAATGAGTGGATAATGGGTATCGCTACGTGTTTTGTGATATTATGTAAATTATGAGAGATTTTATATTAACTGGTAATTAATATACTCGAACGTAAAACAATATTACTTTGTGTTTATAGTGTTTGTGAATGCTATAAAAAAAAAAAAAAATTTCCGCTGTGTTTTTCAATCACTGTCTAAGTTTATATTACGAATGTATGTTTACAAGTAAGGTAACGGCCTACGCTAGGTGGGTCGTTACAAGAGTTGGTATCAGAGCGGTTCCCTTGCGACACGAATTCACAGTTGCCTGACATCGCCTCCATCATTGCAAGTAAGTTTAGATTTCTTTCTTATATGCTATATGGTTTATATGCAATAATGTTTATGGTTATATTACGTGATATAGACGCGGTATCATGGACACGACACAAGTGAAGAGGGATCGGGATGCTGTAGTTTCTTTTTACCGATCGCAGCCTCAGTACTTCGATAGCACCAGACGATCAGTATCGATCAGCATATGGCTTCATGATATGGAGCAGATCTTCATGATGTGTCACATCGAGGAGCACTTACAGGTCACCCTAGCCAGCCGATGTCTGATTGGTGATGCTAGGATATGGTGGGTTACGTTAGGAGAGCCGCAGCTACCTAGCCGTACTTGGGCACACTTTCGTGCAGCAGTGGTGAGCCGATATGGTCCACTTCCAGCACGAGGAGCTGATGAGCCGATTCATGATCCTGCGATATATAAGGACATGCGACTTACTCGCTATCAGATGATGTCACAGGATTGGCACGCCTATTCAGGGGAGACTATGGTCCACTACTGTTGGAGATTCCAGGAGACAATGCTTCCTTACATTCCCCAGGATATACCAAAGCCCGAGTTACAGGCGTTGATGCTCCTACGGAATGGAGTACCGACACACATCAGACAGTCTGTTCCATCACCCCGCCGTGAGATGACCGTTGGTAGCTTCACTGATGACATACTAGCAGCAGAGACGATAGCTCAGACCGTACCTGCCGCTGATCATGCAGATGAGGCCCAGGATCCCGTTGCTGATGACGCTGGAGATGAGGATCCGCAGTACGAGGTAGGGCCCGAGGATCCGCAGTACGAGGTCGGACCCGAGGAGCCAGTACCGGAGATGCCTGCCCAAGAGGCAGAAGACCCGATGGACGCGGAGGACACCTCAGATGATGATGTCATACCGATAGATCCACCGGAGCAGGAAGACCCTCCCGTTGTCGAAATTTCTAGTGACGATGAGGATGATATGGATGACGAGAATGATCCTGAGGAGTTTCCCCTTGATGATCCCGACGATCTAGCGGATGATGACGCACCTGCACCTGTAGTAGTCCTTTCCGACACAGATACGTCCGCGAGTACTCTCGACGATACTGTTTAGATTAGGGCCGATTCCGCAATTTTCTTTTGCTAGGATTATTATAGTATATGTTATTCGGATATTAGGTTGTACATATATGTAGGATGAGAAAGTGTTAGACACTTCCATCCGAAGTTCTGTCCGTAAATATGTAAATATGTACAGTATGATGTATTTTGAAGTATATAAGATACGATGATGTACTTTTGCTTATTGTACAAAAAGAGACCGTGTGTTCACGGGATATATGAAAAAGTTATGTTATGATGTTACATGTTATGTTTAGTATGTATGCAGTATGATAAAGTTATTATGTTATTATGTTATGCTATGATATGCATGTTGATGTGATGATATGAATGGAATGTATGATAAGTTTATTAGCTTATGATAATATCTGTTTCCTATAGACGGAATATAAGCATGGTACGAACACGGGGAAACGCAGCCGCAGATCCGCCCCAGCCGGATCTAGTGACTCTAATGACGAATTTGCAACAGCAAATGCTGCAACAACAACAAGAAATGGCTAGATTCCGCGAACAGTTAGAACGTATGAATCCAGCACCCCCAGTCCAAGAAGCTCCACAGCCAGTTCCCCCAGTGGTACCTCAGGTACCTAATGTGCAACCAGAAGTCCCTCCGTATGTTCCGATGGCACCAGCTGCCATGCAAGTAGATCCGCTAGCGATACGTGAGGACCTACTGTATGAACGTTTCAGAAGAATGAAGGCGCCCGAGTTTGAGGGGCCTACAGATCCGATGGCCGCGGATAATTGGCTTATAGACATCCAGGTCATTTTGGATTTCATGAGGCTTACAGAGCAAGAGAAAGTACTGTGCGCTTCTTTCGCTCTCAAGAAGGACGCCAGACATTGGTGGATTACAGTACAGATGCGGAGAGACGTTACAGCTATGTCCTGGCGAGACTTTGAGGATGAATTCCGTTCCACGTACTACAACAGAGAAGTCCTGGCTGTACAACAGGACGAGTTTACAAACTTCCGACAGGGATCTATGACAGTTCTGGACGCAATCAGAAGATTCGAGCAACTGGCTCGCTTATGTCCAAAACTGGTACCGAATGAAGAGGAGAAGGTGCGACTGATGATGAGAATGTTCCGTACCGACATTGCAAAGCAAGTCAGTGCCGGAAGTAGTCCACCTGAAACAGTGTCAGACTGCGTTAGCCGAGCCATCAGAGCAGAGTACTGGATTAATCGAGACAAAGAGGCGAGAGCCCAGATTTTCAAGTCCAGGAAGGAAGAAAAGTCTGCTGCTAAGTCGACACAACCTCGTCAGAATACGGAAGCAAGTAACAGAGGACAAGCAAGCAACCCCGGTCAGAGTCCCAAGCAATCTGGGAAGAACAAACGGAAGGGGAATTTTAATAACCAGGGGCAACAGAAAAATTTCCAACAAAAGAGGAACAACCGGGGAAATGATGGCAACAATGTCACCTACCCTACATGTGAGACTTGTGGGAAGAAACACCTAGGAGTCTGTAGGAAGGGATCCAATGCTTGCTACATCTGTGGTAAAGAGGGACATTTTGCGAAGAATTGCCCTCAGAATAACCCACAACCGCAGTATCAGAACCCGCAGCCACAGTATCAGAATCGCAACTCCAACCAACGGCAGATACACGCAGTACAAGCAAGGCTTGAAGGACCTGCGACAATGATAGGCAGACTAGAAGCCCCAGAACCCCAAGCCAGGATCTATGCTTACACGAAGGGAGATGCAGAAGCCGGAACATCACATGTGGTGACAGGTCAGATTTCTATCGCCACTTATGATGTGATTGCACTATTCGATTCTGGCGCTACGCATTCGTTCATATCCTTGGAACTTGCTCAGAAGCTAGGAGACAGTGTTAATAGGATAGGACAACCCTTCAGTGCTTTTTTACCATCTGGTGAAATTTTGTGGTCCAATTTCTGGATCCAAAATGTTCCTGTTATCATCAATGGCAGAGAATTAGATGTAGATCTCATCGCAATCAAACTCCATGATTTCGATGTGATCTTGGGGATGGATTTCTTAGGCAGACACGACGCTAGGATTGACTGCCGAAGACGCCGGATAACGTTCAACCTAGGCGAGAAGGATGAGTTCAACTTCCATGGGCAATCTCGGAATTCCACCACTAAGCTTGTATCAGCTGTAAGAGCCTGGAAGATGTTAGCTAATGGATGTCAAGGGTATTTAGCTAACATGGTGGACAAGAAGCAAGAAAAGGAGTTGATGCCAGAAGACGTTCCCATCATCAGGGAATATGTGGACGTGTTTCCAGAAGAATTACCAGGACTGCCGCCAGAACGGGAGATCTCGTTCGAAATCGAGTTACTACCAGGAGTTGCACCGGTCTCGAAGGCACCGTACAGAATGGCACCTGCAGAACTCAGGGAACTTCAGATACAGTTACAAGAGCTTTTGGACAAGGGATTTATCAAGCAGAGCCACTCTCCGTAGGGAGCACCTGTCTTGTTCGTGAAGAAGAAGGATGGATCGCTACGTATGTGCATCGATTACCGAGAGTTGAACAAGATCACGATTAAGAACAAATATCCTCTCCCAAGGATAGATGATCTGTTCGACCAGCTTAGGGGAGCGATAGTGTTTTCGAAGATTGACTTGCGATCAGGCTATCATCAACTTCGGATCAAGGAGTCAGATGTGTCCAAGACAGCCTTTAGAACGCGTTATGGGCACTACGAATTCTTGGTCATGCCCTTTGGACTAACCAATGCCCCAGCTGCCTTCATGGATTTAATGAACCGAGTGTTTAAGGACTTCCTGGACAAATTCGTGATAGTCTTCATCGATGACATTCTGATATACTCGAGGTCCCAGGAGGAGCATGAGCAGCACTTGAGGCTGGTACTGGAAATGTTGAGACAACACCAGCTGTATGCTAAATTCACAAAATGTGAATTTTGGCTGGAAAAAGTTCACTTTTTGGGGCATGTGGTGACGAAAGAAGGAATTTCTGTAGACCCAACCAAAGTGGAAGCAGTCAGCTCGTGGCCAGCACCCAGAAACGTCACAGAGATTAGAAGTTTTCTTGGGTTGGCAGGATACTATAGAAGATTCGTTGAAGGATTTTCAAAGATAGCAGCACCTCTTACAGCTCTCACTCGGAAGGAGAAGAAGTACGAGTGGACTCAGAAATGTGAAGAAAATTTCCAGGAGCTTAAGAGGAGATTAACGAGCGCACCTGTGCTGATAATTCCTGATGTAGAAGCAGGAAACTTTGTGATTTACAGTGACGCTTCTAAAAATGGATTAGGAGCTGTCTTGATGCAGAATGGGAAGGTAGTTGCCTACGCGTCGCGACAATTGAAGAATCATGAAAGGAACTACCCTACTCATGATATGGAGCTAGCAGCAGTGGTCTTCGCACTCAAGATATGGAGGCACTATCTGTATGGGAATAAATGCGAAATCTACACCGACCATCAGAGCCTCAAGTATATTTTTACTCAGAAGGAGTTAAATATGAGGCAAAGACGGTGGTTGGAACTCGTAAAGGACTATGATTGCGAAATCCTTTACCACCCTGGGAAGGCTAACAGGGTAGCAGACGCATTAAGTAGGAAGTCAGTAGCCACGCTGATGTCCATTGAAGCACTTCCTAAGCCTCTACAGAAGGAGATCGCTGATTTCAACATAGAAGTAATAACGGGAAGGTTATCTTCGCTTACCTTAAAGTCTGATCTGCTGGACTTCATTAAGGCTCATCAAGAAAATGACTCTTCGTTGCTGAAGGCTCGTTTGTTTAGTGAGAAGGGCACAGAGTTCAAGACTTCCGATGATGGTATACTCCACTTTAAAGGGAGGACTTGTGTTCCAAACGTGAAGGGTTTGAAGGAACGAATAATGACAGAGGCACACCAAACGCCATACTCCGTACATCCAGGAGCTACCAAGATGTACAAAGACCTCAGGGAGACCTACTGGTGGCCGAACATGAAGAACCAAGTAGCAGAATTTGTGTCAAAATGCCTAACTTGTCAAAAAGTTAAGGCTGAACACAGGCATCCGGGAGGAGAATTACAGAAGATAGAACTTCCGGAGTGGAAGTGGGAGCAGATTACGATGGATTTTGTAGTCGGACTGCCCAGAACTACGAGTGGAAACGACACGATTTGGGTCGTAGTGGATCGTTTGACCAAATCAGCCCACTTCGTTGCGATTAAAGCTACCCACTCAGTGGAAAGATTGGCACAAATTTACGTAGCTCAGATCGTCAAACTGCATGGAATTCCAAAATCCATCATTTCGGACCGCGATGGGCGTTTCACTTCACGATTTTGGATGAGCGTGCATGCTGCCATGGGATCAAGATTGAAGTTTAGCACAGCATTTCACCGCCAAACGGATGGTCAGTCAGAAAGAACTATCCAGACCTTGGAGGATATGTTGAGGTCATGCGTCCTAGATTTCAAGGGAAATTGGGATGAGAAGCTATCACTAATCGAATTCTCATACAACAACAGCTATCATGCCTCAATTGGAATGGCTCCATTTGAAGCGCTGTATGGACGAAAGTGTAGATCGCCTGTTCACTGGCAAGAAGTCGGACAAAAACAGTTGCAGACTACAGACTTCATCGAAAAGACCTCCGAGGACATTCAGAATATCAAACAGAGACTCGACGTAGCCTTTAGCCGACAGAAAAGCTATGCGGACAAGCGTCGACGACCATTAGAATTTCAAGTTGGTGATGCTGTTTTCATCAAAATTGCTCCTATGAAGGGAGTAATGCGATTTGGCAAGAAAGGAAAGCTCAGTCCACGGTATACGGGACCATTTGAGATCCTCAAGAGGATTGGCAAAGTTGCGTATAAGCTCGCCTTGCCGCCAGAATTAGCTTCCATGCACGATGTTTTCCATGTTTCGATGCTCAAGAAGTATGTTCCAGATCCTTCCCACGTGCTCAGCCAAGAACCAGTGGAGGTTCAGACGGATTTAACCTATGAAGAAAAGCCTGTACGAATTCTCGACAGAGAAGATAAGGTCCTAAGGAATAGAATTATTCCTATGGTCAAGGTTTTATGGCGAAACCATAGTGTTGAGGAAGCAACATGGGAACTAGAAGATGCAATGAAGAAGAACTACCCCGAGTTGTTTTAATTTTCGAGGACGAAAATTTTTAAGGAGGGTAGATTGTGAGATCTAGTTTTTCATGTAACTAGCTTTTGTAAAGAATTGAATGTAAATAGTACATGCAATTTCATGAAAAAGCTTAGTTCAGAGCTCTAATGTGTGTTATGAGTTTTTATAGCTTAATAAAACTCAAAAATGACTGTTCGAAGAAGCAAATAGCCTTTTTGAACAAAAAGAAGTGAAATCGACTTGATTCTACAAAAGTCAAAATTTTGACCGAAAAAGTCAACTGTTGACCGAAAAGTCAAAGTTTGACCAAAATGGCCAAAATTATGACGGAGGAATTTTAAGATCTGCATTTTATGAAAAATAATGCAGGAACTAATTTTTATGACAGTTAGAAACTAAAACCACCTTAGAAAAATCAAGCACGCCACATTAGGTCACGAGGCAGAAGGATTTGAGAAAATATCTTCAATCCGATTTTTTTGACTGTAATTATGAAAAATCCAACTGTAAAATAATAATTACAGTATTGGAATTTAAATTTTTACAATCAAAGTTTCAAAGTTTTTATCCAAACAAAGCCCTAAATTTTTTAAGATATCTCAAAAGAAATATTATTTTATTCTACAAGAGGTGTGTTGGACCAATAGCAAGGAGACATGTGGACTTTTCCAACTCACTATGAGTTGTCTTGCACCCTCCAATATCCGGACACCTAGCATGCCACAAGTCCAAAATTTTGAAAATTTTGGGGTCAAAATGAGATTTTTGAGAGTTCTCTCTTGGCCTATAAATAGATGGGTCTTCTATTCACTTTAATTCAAAAATGCAGCCAACCTCTTGCCCTTTTTCAGCTCAAGAAACCGAGAGAGAGAAGGGAGAGTGATCAGAAAATTTTTCAAGTCCAAGCCAATCAATCTTGCTTCGGGTAGTCTAGGAACCGAGTGGAAGAAAAAGAAAATTTTTCTGGCAGCCCTTGCAGCCTTGTTACCGTGGGTTTGAAGCAGGGGAAACACAAGAGAAAAACCAAATTTTGGGGTAAAAATTAGGGTTAGAGATTCGGGTTTGGTTAGAGAGCAAAAGAGTGAGATTTGATCAAAGTTTTGGAGCTTGATTCTTGCTCCAAGCAGCCCTCGGGTTTGTGTGAGAAAAGAGGGAAAAAATTTCAGTTTTGGGGCTAGAAACCCTAGAGTGACCGAGCAAGGAGAGGAGACCAAAAGGGAGCCAAAAATTTGATTTTTGGTGCGTGTAGGGTGAGCAGCCGAACCCTTGGAGTCCTTGGTGCAAGCAGTTTTTTTTCGGGTACCCCAAACCCTAGCCGAAAGCCACTTCTTGTGAGGTAAAATTTTAAAAAGCTTTTTGTCAAGTTTAAATGAGTTTTAAGCATGTGATTTATGTGTGAGATCTAGTTTTTCATGTGATAAGCTTCTGTAAAGACTTGAATGTAAATAGTATATGTAATTTCATGAAAAAGCTTATTTCAGAGCTCTAATATGTGTTATGAGTTTTTATAGCTTAATAAAACTCAAAAATGACTGTTCGAAGAAGCAAATAGCCTTTTTGAACAATAAGAAGTGAAACCGACTCAATTCCACAAAAGTCAAAAATTTGACCGAAAAAGTCAACTGTTGACCGAAAAGTCAAAGTTGGACCAAAATGGCCGAAATTATGACGGAGGAATTTTAAGATCTGCGTTTTACGAAAAATAATGCAGGAACTAATTTTTATGACAGTTAGAAACTAAAACCACCTTAGAAAAATCAAGCACGCCACAGTAAGTCACAAGGCAGAAGGATTTGAGAAAAGATCTTCAATCCGATTTTTTTTGACTGAAATTATGAAAAATCCAAACTGTAAAATAATTATTACAGTATTGGAATTTAAATTTTTACAGTCAAAGTTTCAAAGATTTTTATCCAAACAAGCCCTAAATTTTAAGATATCTCACAAAGAAATTATTATTTTATTCAAAAGTGAGATGTGTTGGACCAATCACAAGAGGACACCTAGCTTTGCCAACTCACCATGAGTTGTCTTGCACCTCCCCTAGAATTCAGACACCTTGCATGCTAGAAGTCCAAAATTTGCAAAATTTTGGGGCCAAAATCCTATTCTCAAAAGTCCTCCAAATTGTCTATAAAAGGGGGCTGATTTCTCTATTCATTTTAAACAAAAATTGCAGCCAAACTCTTGAGGTTTTTCAGCTCAAAAATCCGAGAGAGAAAGGGTGAGTGATCAGAAAATTTTTCTAAGTCCAAGCCAAGCAATCTTGCTTCGGGTAGCTAGGAAACCGAGTGGAGAGAAAAGAAAAATTTTTCTGCAGCTCCAACAGCCTTGTTGCCGTGGGTTTAGAGCAGGGGAAACACAAGGGAAAACCAAAATTTTGGGGTAGAAATTAGGGTTTAAGGTTCGGGTTTGATTTGTGAGCAAGAGAGTGAGTTTTGAGCAAAGTTTTAGAGCTTGATTCACCTTGGAGCAGCCTTCGGGTTTGTGGGAGAAAAGAGAGGAAAAAATTCCAGATTTGGGGCTAACCTTTCTTGAGTAGCCGAGCAAGGTGAGGAGACCACAAAGGAACCAAAAATCTGATTTTTGGTGCGTGGGGAGTGAGCAGCCGAGCCCTTGAACCAAAGGGAGCAACCAGTTTTTTTTCGGGTCATCCAAACCCTAGCCGTGTGAGATCTAGTTTTTCATGTGACTAGCTTCTGTAAAAACTTGAATGTAAATAGTACATGTAATTTCATGAAAAAAAGCTTGTTTCAGAGCTCTAATATGTGTTATGAGTTTTTATAGCTTAATAAAACTCAAAAATGACTGTTCGAAGAAGCAAATAGCCTTTTTGAACAATAAGAGGTGAAACAGACTCGATTCCACAAAAGTCAAAATTTTGACCGAAAAAGTCAACTGTTGACCGAAAAGTCAAAGTTGGACCAAAATGGCCGAAATTATGACGAAGGAATTTTAAGATCTGCGTTTTTCGAAAAATAATGCAGGAACTAATTTTTATGACAGTTAGAAACTAAAACCATCTTAGAAAAATCAAACACGCCACAGTAAGTCACGAGGCAGAAGGATTTGAGAAAAGATCTTCAATCCGATTTTTTTGACTAAAATTATGAAAAATCCAAACTGTAAAATAATTATTACAGTATTGGAATTTAAATTTTTACAGTCAAAGTTTCAAAGATTTTTATCCAAACAAGCCCTAAATTTTAAGATATCTCACAAAGAAATTAATATTTTATTCAAAGTGAGATGTGTTGGACAAATCACAAGAGGACACCTAGCTATGCCAACTCACCATGAGTTGTCTTGCATTTCCTCCACCCTCCATAGAATCCGGACACCTAGCATGCTAGAAAGCCAAATTTGCAAATTTTGGGGTCAAATTCTATTTCAAAAAGTCCTACAAGTTGTCTATAAAAGGGGGGCTGAACTCTCTATTCATTTTAAAGAAAAATGCAGCCAAACTCTTGAGAATTTTCAGCTCAAAAATCCGAGAGAAAGGGAGAGAGTGATCAGAAAATTTTTCAAGCTTAAGCCTTCCATCTTTGCTTCGGGTAGCTAGGAAACCGAGTGGAGAGAAAAGAAAAATTTTTTCTGCAGCCAAACAGCCTTGTTGCCGTGGGTTTGGAGCAGGGAAACACAAGGGAAAACCAAAATTTGGGGTAGAAATTAGGGTTTAAGGTTCGGGTTTGATTGGTGAGCCAAAGGAGTGAGTTTAGTGCAAGTTTTGGAGCTTGATTTGACTCCAAGTAGCCCTCGGGTTTGTGGGAGAAAAGAGAGGAAAAATTTCAGATTTGGGGCTAGCTTTCTTGAGTAGCCGAGCAAGGTGAGGAGACCACAAGGAGCCAAAATCTGATTTTTGGTGCGTGGGGAGTGAGCAGCCGAACCCTTGAACCAAAGGGAGCAACCAGATTTTTCGGGTCATCCAAACCTAAGCCGAAAATCCCATCTTGTGAGGTAAAATTTTTAAAAGCTTTTCACAAGTTTAAATGAGTTTTAAGCAT
>CM046376.1:22096702-22127811 GCA_025413485.1 Ficus microcarpa
GATTGAAGTTTAGCACAGCATTTCACCCCCAAACGGATGGTCAGTCAGAAAGAACTATCCAGACCTTGGAGGATATGTTGAGGTCATGCGTCCTAGATTTCAAGGGAAATTGGGATGAGAAGCTATCACTAATCGAATTCTCATACAACAACAGCTATCATGCCTCAATTGGAATGGCTCCATTTGAAGCGCTGTATGGACGAAAGTGTAGATCGCCTGTTCACTGGCAAGAAGTCGGACAAAAACAGTTGCAGACTACAGACTTCATCGAAAAGACCTCCGAGGACATTCAGAAGATCAAACAGAGACTCGACGTAGCCTTTAGCCGACAGAAAAGCTATGCGGACAAGCGTCGACGACCATTAGAATTTCAAGTTGGTGATGCTGTTTTCATCAAAATTGCTCCTATGAAGGGAGTAATGCGATTTGGCAAGAAAGGAAAGCTCAGTCCACGGTATACGGGACCATTTGAGATCCTCAAGAGGATTGGCAAAGTTGCGTATAAGCTCGCCTTGCCGCCAGAATTAGCTTCCATGCATGATGTTTTCCATGTTTCGATCCTCAAGAAGTATGTTCCAGATCCTTCCCACGTGCTTAGCCAAGAACCAGTGGAGGTTCAGACGGATTTAACCTACGAAGAAAAGCCTGTACGAATTCTCGACAGAGAAGATAAGGTCTTAAGGAATAGAATTATCCCTATGGTTAAGGTTTTGTGGCGAAACCATAGCGTTGAGGAAGCAACATGGGAACTAGAAGATGCAATGAAGAAGAACTACCCCGAGTTGTTTTAATTTTCGAGGACGAAAATTTTTAAGGAGGGTAGATTGTGAGATCTAGTTTTTCATGTAACTAGCTTCTGTAATGAATTGAATGCAAATAGTACATGCAATTTCATGAAAAAGCTTAGTTCAGAGCTCTAATGTGTGTTATGAGTTTTTATAGCTTAATAAAACTCAAAAATGACTGTTCGAAGAAGCAAATAGCATTTTTGAACAAAAAGAGTGAAATCGACTCGATTCTCCAAAAGTCAAAATTTTGACCGGAAAAGTCAACTGTTGACCGAAAAGTCAAAGTTTGACCAAAATGGCCAAAATTATGACGGAAGAATTTTAAGATCTGCGTTTTATGAAAAATAATGCAGGAACTAATTTTTATGACAGTTAGAAACTAAAACCACCTTAGAAAAATCAAGCACGCCACATTAAGTCACGAGGCAGAAGGATTTGAGAAAAGACTTTCGATCCGTTTTTTTTACTGTAATTATGAAAAATCCAAACTGTAAAATAATAATTACAGTATTGGAATTTAAATTTTTACAATCAAAGTTTCAAAGTTTTTATCCAAACAAAGCCCTAAATTTTTAAGATATCTCAAAAAGAAATATTATTTTATTCTACAAGAGGTGTGTTGGACCAATAGCAAGGAGACATGTGGACTATGCCAACTCACCATGAGTTGTCTTGCACTCCCCTAACTCCGGACACGTAGCATGCCACAAGCCCAAAAATTTGAAAATTTTGGGGTCAAAATGGGATTTTGAAAGCTTGATTCTTGGCCTATAAATAGGAGTGTCTTCTATTCATTTTAAACAAAAAATGCAGCCAAGTTCTTGCCATTTTTCAGCTCAAAAATCCGAGAGATAGAAGAGTGAGAGATCAGAAAAATTTTTCAAGTCCAACTCCATCTAGTTGCTTCGGGTAGGCTAGAAACCGAGTGGAAGAAAAAGAAAATTTTTCTGGCAGCCCTTGCAGCCTTGTTGCCGTGGGTTTGAAGCAGGGGAAACACAAGGGAAAAACCAAAATTTGAGGTAGAAATTAGGTTAGAGATTCGGGTTTGCTTAGTGAGCAAAGGAGTGAGATTTGATCAAAGTTTTGGAGCTTGGTTCATGCTCCAGCAGCCCTCGGGTTTGTGTGAGAAAAGAGGAAAAAAAAATTTCAGTTTTGGGGCTAGAAACCCTAGAGTGACCGAGCAAGGAGAGGAGACCAAAAGGGAGCCAAAAATTTGATTTTTGGTGCGTGTAGGGTAAGCAGCCGAACCCTTGGAGTCCTTGGTGCAAGCAGTTTTTTTTCGGGTACCCAAACCCTAGCCGAAAGTCACTTCTTGTGAGGTAAAATTTTAAAAAGCTTTTTGTCAAGTTTAAATGAGTTTTAAGCTTATGTTTTATGTGTATTTTTATGCAGAATTATTGTAAGAGCATAAGCTCCTATGTATGTTTTATTGGCTGCCTTAGATGTGCATGTGTGCTTAAGTGCTTGATTAGGTAGATTCTAGGTGTGGTTTGGTTTAATTTTATGCTCATAAATTATGCTATGTGATTGGTTTGCTAGATTGGCATGTTAGGGTTTTGATTTAGGTAATATGTCCCCAAATTAGGTCATTTAGTTTTGTGCATGTATGTTATGATTTTTATGAGCCAAATGCATGATTTGTGTGATGTATGTTTAGCTAGAAGATATGCAACCCTAGGTTAGTGAGTTCGGAAATTTTGGGTTGCAAGATCACATGGGCTGTATGGTAGGTTAAGGGACGTTAGATGCACTGCATGCATGTTGACTATCTCCCGATGTGGGCGGTCGAGTTAGAACCCGCGACTTAGGACGTAAAAATAAATGTAAGAACCAAAACTAGCTCTCGGGTTCCAGGGAGCAGTTTCGGTAAAACTTGGATTACAGGCCTTTAGAGGCCGAATGGGCAAAAACTTAAAACACGAAAGTTGTAGACTAGGATGTTTCCTAGCGGCCAACGCGGCCAGTTTTCCAAAATAAGGCTCCAACGGCCTTCTTTTACAAGGAAACCCGTAAGAGGTCTGTGAGACTCGGATTTCAAAGTTAACCTCGTTTTCGATTAAAAACTGGTACCAATCGGTACAGAATCAGAATTTTTACAAAACACAAAAGTTTTAGAACTCTTCGAGGGCTAGAACTTTCGTGAAGGAAACATTTTCAAATTCAAAAGGGATTTTTAACTATAAACTGAAATGCCAAAACTGCGCAGGAATCAAAGAATTTCTGTGCAAGATTTTGTAGAACCACTTTAGGAAAAACGTTTTTCGAACAAAACACGTTGTTTTAAGTATGGAAACTGTCCCAAAAGCGGTTTCCGACCCCCAAATATTTTATGAAATTATAGACTAAGATTTACGAATTTTTACGAAAAAGTTGATAAGACTAAGTTTTAAAAGCTAAGTCTTTTATGAAAAAGGATTTTTAAGTTAGAGTTTTTAAAGCAAATGGATTCTAAGCTAAGTGTTCAAAGTAAAGATTAGGACGGAAGATAACCGGGACTTTATACCCGAGTTGTCGGGACTTGGTTCCCAAAATCCTAATGTAAGCCGAATAAGGATTCACGTTAGTAATCACAAGGGTTAACCTTGGTTGACCTATAAGATGTTAATCGAAGCCCAAGGGTTGGTGTTAATCTAACCCGACATGTTTATATATGAGCTAAGTGTATAAAGTGGTTATCCAACGTAACCTTTTAGATCACGATTTATGATCTATAAAACTACTAAGGTAGTCACCCTTTATGTATGCATGATTTTAATTCTTAGGGGGACATATCACCGAAAACCCACATGAATTAGATTAGAAATCTCATGTACGTCCTTCGATCGAGCAGGAGGGATTCTGCAATTAAAGCTCGAAGAGGAGTAAGTCAAGCGACACACGGATAGACGGTAAGTACAACACCGTCTACAGCATAAGCTA
The DNA here is from genome assembly GCA_025413485.1 of Ficus microcarpa. Taxonomy (NCBI): domain Eukaryota; kingdom Viridiplantae; phylum Streptophyta; class Magnoliopsida; order Rosales; family Moraceae; genus Ficus; species Ficus microcarpa. Next base: position 22,100,410 of record CM046376.1, read on the forward strand.
CTAGTATATATTACTAGATTTTCATGATGTGTTCTGTGCTATGTGTTAGATAACATGTATGCCTTATAAATTATGTTATGTATATGATTATTATGCTAAGGTAAGACATAATAGAATTAAAAAGGTGACAACAGAATGTATGTTCACTAATAGTAAGAATAAGTAAGTCATTAAGCGCTGTGTCGTACCACCCACGCCAGGTTGGGTTGGACTGTGGGTTGAGTTGGATATGGTTTGGCCGCCCCAACCAATCCATAGTCGCGCGCCGGTTACGAACACACGAGGTAAGGGCCCATAATTAGTAGAGATAAGAAAGCATAACGTGGTCAATGCTTGCTATGTGTATATCATGTTTATGCTATATTTTCTTTACGGCTTAAGAGTTGTACTTACTGAGCTTTAGCTCACTGTTTTAAGTTTATGCTGTAGGTAAGGAACCAGCTATCTGAAAATGATGCAAGATGGAGTAGCGAGCCAAGGGACTGTGAATGAGTGGATTATGGGTATCGCTACGAGTTTTGTGTTTTATGTAAATTATGAGATATTTTATATTAACTGGTAATTAATATACTAGTACGCAAAAACAGTATTATCTTATGTTTATAGTGTTTTGTCAATGCTATAAAAAAAAAAAAAAATTTCCGCTGTGTTTTTCAATCACTGTCTAAGTTTATATTACGAATGTATGTTTACAAGTAAGGTAACGGCCTACGCTAGGTGGGTCGTTACAGATTACAAGTCTACAAAATTTCGGGTCTTACATTTTTGGGGTCCACCTTTCGCTTCTTAGTCTTGGTAGACTTCTTAGAAGCAGGTGCATTCACCGCAGGCTTATTCCCCTTGTTCTTCCCTTTTTCCTTATTCCTTTTGGGATTAGGAACAGACGAACTAGGTTCAGCCAAATTTACCTCAGCCTTAGATCCAGAACCCTTAAAAATGTTCTCAAAGGCTTGCAACTCCTTCATCAATTCCGTTAAAGACATCTCCTTCCGGTTAAGGTTGTAGGATGCCTGAAACAAATCGAAATCCTTGGATAAGGTTTGAAAAACCATAACCAGTTGAGTTGCAGCATCGATCTCAGCCCCATTTGCCTGAGCTTCAGACAAATAAGCCATGACTGTCATCATGTGCTCCTTGATGGGAGTTCCAACCTTCTGCCTGCAGTTCATGAGACCTTTGATAGCATCGGTCTTAGCCTGGATAGTTTGTTCACCAAACATTTCCTCCAGGTTATCCATGATCTGCCTAGCAGTTTGATGTTCCTCATGCTGTTTCTGGAGCACGTTAGACATGCTCGCCCGAATATAGCACATGGCATTAAGGTTGGAATTGTCCCAGCGCTCAAGCACTACAAAATCCTTATCAGGAGCATCGATCGCAAGCGTAGGAGGTCGAGGTTGGGTTAGGACAAAACTGTGTTTCTCAAAGTTTAGGACGATTAGCAAGTTCCTTTTCTAGTCATTAAAATTCCCGCCAGTTAATTTGTTTTGCGTAAGTATCACAGATAAAGGGTTTGACATTTTGATCTATAATAAGAAAACATGTAATAAGTATGAGCAAACATCCTATCAGTTTATAAAATATGATTTTGTAATGAAACAAAAAGATCTATATGCAATCTAAATGTTCATGTGTAAAACCCTTAAAACACATATCTTACAACGACAATTCCTAACTACCGCTTTCTAAGCTACTGAGGGGTAGTCATAGAATAACTAGCCAAGAACACGGATCCCTTCTGATTAATACATATTCATCCATGGAACAAACTCCATTAAATATATATTAACTATCGTTTATTTGGCCACTACTTTACATAACAGAGCCTCGAGGGAGGGTTAATAAATAAAGTAGTATGAGTGTGTAACCATCGTTTCCAATTTTGAATCCATATTTTACATCCGCCACCGAGGGGTGATCTAAACATAAAATATGCCCAAAATTGTTATCCTTTCGGAAATCCAAATCAGTGTGCGCTCTAGGTAAGATACCTATCCGAAGGGAATTCCCGGATCGAAACCGAGTAGTAGGCACTACCATGCGTAACTATTGGACCAACGATGGAGGCCGTAGGTCTTAGTGTGTAAAACCTTCTCCCACTCAATCTTTTAAATTAGGGTTTTTGTTTTTCATGCATAAACAATATTTATTGAGTGGCACTCCCTAGTCTATATGGCATGTTATCAATACATCATGAAATAGTATAACATATTCATATAGCAAGTCATCATCCATGGTTTGCAAAATATGTAAATAGCCGTGGATCATGATTCCATCCTAGAGAAAAGAAAATTGCAAAATTTACAAAAATTAACCGAAACATATATCGGCCTTCATTTGTAGATCCATGCCGTGTATCCTTCTTCAATGTGTCTTCCTTCTCCAATGTCACATCTTTTTAAATTTAAAATTAAATTTAAATTTCAAAAAAGATTATATGTGATTTTTAACTTTAATCAAAATTACAAAATATCAAAATTTAAATTAAAAATCCAGTTTATTAAATTTTAAAATTTAAAATTTGAAATTTCCAAATTTAAAATTTGAAATTTCCAAATTTCAAATTTAAATCACAAAATTTTAAAATTCATAATAATATCCATTAAATTTAAATTTAAATTTTCAATTTTGATTTCCAAATTATCAAAATCACATATCATTGGAAATTAAATTTTCAAAAGATTCTTGTGATTTTTTTTTAATACAAAAAAACATTTTTTAATTAAAAAAAATTCCAAAAATAAAAAAAATCACATCATTTGAAAATTTCCATACCTTCGTTTATCTTCAATCTCCTTGAATCCATTGTAGCCCGAATTTTACAAAAAAATTCCTATGCAGTTTCCGGCTTACAAAAATTATAGGAATTGAAAGAACGACCCAGCGGTGATTATAGACCGCATCTATTACACTTGAAAAACCTAGATACAAATTCTAACCTCTATGAAATCATGACCGGCAAAATTGAACAAGCATCATATATTATCAAAATAATATAAAGCATTCATCCATACATCCATTCATAATATATTTAACATACTCAAAATAAAACCTAGAGTGCCAACTCTCTAAAATATTTCATTAATGCATAGAGAGAAATTTATTTGATCAAATAATTTATGTTATATGCATGATCATGAGTTGGCTCTGATACCAATTGTTGGAAAAATCGGATCCGGTATTGGAGTTACGGCGCAGCGGAAGTTTTAAAAATTTTATGCCGTTTCCGGAAAAGAAGCTCATGATGCATATAACGATAAATTAATTCATGATCAAGCGTACCTTATTTCTTGGATTCCGGAATTGCTAGAGCGTTTGACCAACGTGTCTTCTCTACTATTCTCGAGTTCCACGTCTCAGAGTGTGTGTGGGCACACGTTCTATGAATCCAAGCGACCGGTAATACTTTCCGAAGTCTAGATCCCTCCTTCTCAATTCCGATGATCCTCGTTGAGAATTTGATCCAACTTCTTTCTTCAAAACTACAAAACAAGAACCGGTTAACCTCCTATGAAAAATTATCACTCGATTTAACCTTCCTCGCAGTTTTGATTCAATGGAATTTTCTTTCCTTTTCTCTCTCACAAGAAAGCCGAATTTTTGATGTGGAAGAAAAACAAATTTTTTTTATTATTAAAAAACGTTTTTCTCCTTAAAAAAATCAAAAATTAGTTTTTCAAGAACTCCTAGTCTTTATATAGTATTCCAATCCTTTTCAAAATTTATCTCCTACTTGAAAAATAATTAATAATTATTTTCCGGATAAATCTTGAACCAAAAGATCATACAACTTTAGGGCTAGATTCATTGAACATAAAAATAATTTTCAAGAGGAAATTCCCTTTAAAATTCGGCCACAAAGTGAGAGAAATCTTGATTGGTGGTTTAAATTTTAAATCAAGAATCTAGACTAGTCAAAAGATCCTAGTCCTATCTAGATTCAAACTTCTTTTAAACCTTTTCGAATTTAAATAGGATTCACATATTTGAATAAATATTTTCCATAAACATTATCCATATTAATTAGTTTAAATTAATGAAATATTTCAAATTTTCTTTCCTCGCAAAAAACCATGCACCTATTTAATTAGGAAAGAAAAATTCATAAAATAATCTCCATTATTTAAACCAATTAATAATTAAATGTTAGGAATATATTTAAATAATTTTGAAACAAAATTTTCTTCCCTCCATACAATTAAAAAACGTGCACCACTTTTAATTAGGAGAGAAAAATTTTGTTTTCCAAAATTCAAATACAATCTTATTTTCAAAATTTAAATTAACCAATCACATGTTGACAAATCATTTGTCTACAAATTTCACATGTCTAATCTTTTCTGGATTGCATGTTAGAGAGTACCATGTCTTAATAGACATTACAAAATTCCATTTACAATTTACCGATCTCATTAGGAACAAATCCCGAGACGCTTCGTGGAACTATATAAGCTAATAGAGGGACCTGATGGAAATATGTAAAGAGGCTCCTATAATTATGAAAAATTAATCCCAGATTAATTATCCATCAATTATCAACTTCAAAACTATTCCACTAAAAGTTTGAAGCTGAACTCCTGTTTACATACCGTATTACGAAAGCTCTCTTACGTAGTGCTTCTTCAATGATTTATTCATCGCTTGCTTAATCCCCATATGTTATCCATGATTGAATTAAGAACTTTTTCCGTTTTACCTTTTCAATCATTTTAACTTAAAGTTCAATTATTCTCTATTGAAAGAACCACCAATTGTAAAACCATACAATTGGAAAACCACCAGAGAACACAAAGTAAACCGATGGCCAAGATCTTGTTATACTATCCTTCAATCCCCGAATAATACCTTTAAGTAGATAACATTTACTATCATTAAGATAGCTATGGATTCCGTATCTATGAATCTTGATTTCTCCATCCATAAGTCATGCACCCAAAACATAAGTATGTTGACCATGAATTAACAGTGTCTCACCTTTAGTGCATCAAAGTACATAAGTCATGGATGCGAACTCAAGTAATCATTTCAGGATTAAGATTAATGCAGGATGATAATCAAAGTATCATTGATTCTTATAAATGGAATTATTAAACCGAATCAATTAACACTTTAGGTCCAGTCCAATGTCATACCTCAATACTGGTATACATTAAAGTTTCTACTCGGAACCTATCCGATGGTCAAGACAAACCATCCCTCCAAGGAAGTAGACAACCTTTACAATCTTATCATGAATAAGATCCCCAAATCTTATTCCGTTGATTGCGGACTATTTATTTAGACTGTTATCAAATTACCACGTCTTCTATGCATACCCCGTATACATATGGTAATTCGATATATTACCAACAGCCTAGGAGTATTTTATGTTTGCTCAAAATAATTATACAATCAACAAATGAAAGTAAATAGGACACAACTTATTAAACATGAATAATTTCCTCTTATTAATATCAAAATGTCATATTTACAGAAAATCCCTAAGATTTTCTATCCTTAGGGCACCTATAGATCCCAACAATTTTTTCTTCAACTTGAACACTTTGGGTGAATAATCCCAAAACTCTTATAAAAATTCATTTTCTTAAAACGGAACTTCATAAACTTATTACGGACTGAAAATCGCCATTGGAACGGTTTTCGTAGTCAAAATAACGGGTTAGAACACTTTACATTTTTTTTTGAACACATTTTGTAAAACTTTGGTGCTTGGATTTTCGGATTCCCTGAGCACCCTTCGTAAAACCAACCCAGTTTAAAAATTGGTTCATAATCTAAAAAACTTGTCTTCACAAAAGTTGTAGCTATTGAAAAATGCTAAAATTTTCGTGTTTTGCACAAAACCCAGTTCTGGCTAGATCAGTACCAGTTTTCGTTTGAAACTGGCTGATCCTGAAAAACGGAGTGAAAACTGACCCCAGGGATCAGCCACGGGTTTTCATAAAAATGAAGGCCTTTGGAGCCTTATTTCGAGATTCTGTTCACGTTGCTCTCTAGTAAAAGTTGTTTTGAGCAACTTTCGTGTTTTAACTTTTAACCCATTCGGCCTTTAAGGGCCTGATATTTTCACTTTCCCGAAACTGGCCAGTTTCGACTCCGAAATGGCAGTTTCGGTTGCTTAATCCGGTTTTACGTCCTAGTTCGCGGATTCTAACTCGACCGATCACATCGGGAGCCTAAACATTAATCAAGCAACGTTTCTAATGTCCCATACATTCATTCTTGCCCATCCATCACACCCATGCAGCCCACACAAGCCGAAAACCCTAGACTTGGCTGCATGGTGTCTTGCTCTTGCTTTCATGAACAAGCATCACATTCATCATTTTTCTTCAACCAAATCAGCCACTGCCTTAGGGCTAGTTTGTGACCAAAATTTAGGGGACTTTACTAACACATCTAGCATGCATCCTAGCCATTTTTCAAGCATAAAAATCATGCAAGTAACATCATAAAATAAGCCAACCAAACCCTAATCCCTATCAAGCACATACACCAAATCAAGGGCTGAAAATAAACTTGGACTTATGTCCTTACAAATCTATCTTGAATCACCATAAACATGCTTATCTTGAGCTTAAATCCAAGATTGGTTCAAGAAGTTACCTTAACCCAAGTTAGGGTTTGAAAATCTCTTTTTCTCCTTGGTTCCATGGCTCACGGATTTTGGCTCCTCCAAGGGATCCGAATCCTCCTTCATGGCTCATGGATTTTTGCAAGAAAATAGAAATCCAAGAAACTTTGGTTAGCTCTTTCTTGCTCATCATAACCGGACCTTATAAGATGAAAAATCCAAGTTTTTACTCACCTTTTTCCTTCTCCCAAAGCCCACGGATTTTTTTTCCAGATTTCCTTCTTCTTTTGGCTCATCACAACCCACGGTTTTGTGCCCAAAAATGGGTCTCCATGGCTCACAAAATCTCTCTCCTTTCTCCCCTAGCACAGCCAAACACCACACATGCATCACCCTCAGATTTTTTTCCAGATTTCTTCTTCTCTTCCTCCCTCTCTCTCCCACGGTTTTTGTCTTGAAAAGCTGGCAGGGAATGAGAGGGGGAGCTGCTGAACCTTGGGGCAAAAGGGAGGACACCTTTATCCCTTGGTTTTTGGCTTTAACCTTCACCTTGCTTGCTTCTTGCTGCTGCCGAAAGTGATGGATGGAGTGGGGGGACAAGCAGCGGTTTTTGTGGAGAAAAGAGGAAGAGGCTAGCTTGCTTTGGTGGTATTGTGATGTCACACCTTTTTCCCTTGCCTTCCCATGTGATTGCCGAAAATGGAAGAGCACAAAGGGCATGTGGGCTGCTGCCGAAAGTGATGGAAGAAGTGGGGGAGGTTGGACTGCCTTTTTGTCCGGATTTTCTGGGCATGTGGCAGCCATGTCCTCACCTTGCTTGTGCTACCGAAAATGTGTGGAAGCAAAGGGACATGTGGCATGCAAAGGGTGATTACTTTTCCTTAATTCATGGCTTTACCCCATGCCTTGTTGTCCTTAATTTCTTTTCTTTCTTTTCTTCCTTGTTGTGGCCGAACTTGATGAAGCAAAAAGGGGAGAATGGCTGTCTTGTGTCCGGATTTTTGGGGGAGGAGATGGCTGATTGGTTGGCCATGGGTCATTGTCCTTAGCTTGGTTAGACTTGAATGGCCACTTATGTAACGACCCACCTAGCGTAGGCCGTTACCATACTTGTTAACATACATTCATAATATAAACTTACTTACAATGATTGAAAACACAGCGGAAATTTTTTTTTTTTTTTTTATAGCATTCACAAAACACTATAAACATAAAGTAATACTGTTTTTGCGTACGAGTATATTAATTACCAGTTAATATAAAATACTTCATAATTTACATAAAACCACAAAACTCGTAGCGATACCCATTATCCACTCATTCACAGTGCCTTGGCTCGCTACTCCATCTTGCATCATTTTCAGATAGCTGGTTCCTTACCTACAGCATAAACTTAAACAGTGAGCTAAAGCTCAGTAAGTACAACTCTTAAGCCGTAAAGAAAATATAACATAGACATAACATACATTGATCACATTATGCTTTCTTATTCTTATTCCTTATGGGCCCTTAACTAGCGTGTTCGTATCCGGCGCGCGACTATGAATTGGTTGGGGCGGCCAAACCATATCCAACTCAATCCACAGTCCAACCCGACCTGGCGCGGGTGGTACGACACGGTGCTTGTTGACCTACTTATTCTTATTATTAGTGAACATACATTCTGTTGTCACCTTTTTAATTCTATCATTTCTTACCTTAGTGTGATAATCATATACTTAACATATTTATATCGCATACATGTTATCTAACACATAGCACAGAACACATCATGGAAATCTAGTAATATATACTAGTAGCTTATGCTGTAGACGGTGTTGTACTTACCATCTATCGTCTGTCGCTTGACTACTCCTCTTCAAGCTTCAACTGCAGTATTCCTCCTGCTCGATCGAAAGACGTACATGAGATTTCTAATCTAATTCATGCGGGTTTTCGGTGATATGTCCCCCTAAAAAAATAAAACCATGCAAACATAAAGGGTGACTACCTTAGTAGTCTTATGGATCATAAATCGTGACCTAAAGGTTACGTTGGATATCCTTTTTATACACTTAGCCCATATATAAACATGTCGGGTTAGATCAACACCAACCCTTGGGCTTTAATCATCAACATATAGGTTAACCAAGGTTAACCCTTATGATTACTAACGTGAATCCCTATCTAGTCTATTTTAGGGTTTTGGGAACTAAGTCCCGATAACTCGGGTATAATTTCCCGGTTATCTTCCGTCCTAACGTTTCTATGAAATCTTAACTTAGGATTCATCTTCTTTAAAAACTTTAACTTACAATTTCTTTTTCATAAAAGACTTAGCTTTTAAAACTTCATCTTGTTAACTTTTTCGTAAAAATTCGTAAATCTCGGCCTATAATTTCATAAAATATATAAGGGTCGGAAACTGCTTTTGGGACAGTTTCCATACTTGAAATAACGTGTTTAGTTCGAAAAACGTTTTACCTAGTATGGTTCTACAAAATCTTGCACAGAAATTCTTTGATTCCTGCGCAGTTTTGACATTTCAGTTTATAGTTAAAAATACCTTTTGAATTTGAAAAAGTTTCCTTCATGAAAGTTCTAGCCCTCGAAGAGTTCTAAAACTTTCGTGTTTTGTAAAATTTCTGATTCTGTACCGATTGGTACCAGTTTTTAATTGAAAATGAGGTTAACTTAGAAATCCGAGTCTCACAGACCTCTTACGGGTTTTCTTGAAAAAGAAGGCTGTTGGAGCCTTATTTTGGAAAACTGGCCACGCTAGCCGCTAGGAAACACCCTAGTCTACAACTTTCATGTTTTAAGTTTTTGCCCATTCGGCCTCTAAAGGCCTGTAATCCACGTTTTACCGAAACTGCTCCCTGGAACCCGAGAGACAGTTTTGGTTCTTACATTTTTTTTTACGTCCTAAGTCGCGGGTTCTAGCTCGACCGACCACATCGGGAGATAGTCATCATACATGCAGCGCATCTAACGTCCCTTAACCTAACCATACAGCCCATGTGATCTTGCAACCCAAAAAATCCGAACTCACTATCCTAGGGTTGCATAATCTCTAGCTTAGCATTCATCACACTTTTCATGCATTTGGTTCATAAAAAACATCACATACATGCATAATTCTACTTGACCTAATTTGGGGACATATTACCTAATCCAAACCCTAACATGCCATTCTAGCAAACCAATCACATAGCATAATTTATGAGCATGAAATTAAACCAAACCACACCTAGAAGCACCCTAATCAAGCACTTAAGCACACATTCTATCTAAGGCAGCAAATTAAACATACATAGGAGCTTATGCTCTTACAAAAATTTTTGCATAAAATACACATAAATCTTAAGCTTAAAACTCATTTAAACTTGGTAAAAAGCTTTTAAAAATTTTTACCTCAATGAAGTGGATTTCGGCTTAGGGTTTGGGATACCCGAAAAAATTCTGCTTGCACCACTTTGATCCAAGGGTTCGGCTACTCACCCTATGTGCACCAAAAATCAAATTTTTGGTTTCCTTGTGGTCTCCTCTCCTTGCTCGGTCACTCAAGGAAGGTTAGCCCCAAATCCGAAATTTTTTTCCCTCTTTTCTCTCACAAACCCGTGGCTGCCTGGAGCAGGAACCAAGCTCCAAAACCTTGATCAAATCTCACCCTTGTTGCTAGTTCACTAACCCGAAATCTCTAACCCTAATTTCTCCCTCAAAATTTGGTTTTTCCCTTATGTTTCCCCTGCACCAAACCCTCGGCAAGGGGCTGCTAGAGCTGCCAGAAAAAATTTTTCTTTCTCCCACTCGGTTCCTAGGCTACCCGAAGCAAGCTAGATGGAGTTGGCTTAGGAAAAATTTTCTGATCACTCTCCCTTCTCTCTCTCGGTTTCTTGAGCTGAAAAAATTGCAAGAACTTGGCTGCATTTTTTGATTAAAATGAATAGAAACCACTTCTATTTATAGGCAAAGTTCAAGCTCTCAAAAATCTCATTTTGACCCCAAAATTTTTAAAATTTTGGACTTTGAGCATGCTAGGTGGCCGGCCAAGGATGAAGTGCAAGACAACTCATAGTGAGTTGGCATAGTCCACATGTCATCTTGCTATTGGTCCAACACACCTCTCATGGGAATAAAATAATAATTTATTTTTGTGATATCTTAAATTTAGGGCTTTGTTTGGTGGAAAACTTTGAAACTTTGATTGTAAAACTTTAAATTCCAATACTGTAATTATTATTTTACAGTTTGGATTTTTCATATTTACAGTAAAAAAAAATCGGATCGAAGATATTTTCTCAAATCCTTTATGCCTCATGACCTAATGTGGCGTGCTTGATTTTTCTAAGGTGGTTTTAGTTTTCATTAGTCATAAAAATTAGTTCCTGCAGTATTTTTCATAAAACGCAGATCTTAAAATTCCTCCGTCACAATTTTGACCATTTTGGTCAAACTTTGACTTTTCGGTCAACGGTTGATTTTTTTTGGTCAAAATTTTGACTTTTGTAAAATCGAGTAGGTTTCACTCCTTTTTGTTCAAAAAGGCTATTTGCTTCTTCGAACAGTCATTTTTGAGTTTTATTAAGCTATAAAAACTCATAACACACATTTGAGCTCTGAAATAAGCTTTCTCATGAAATTGCATGTACTATTTACATTCAATTCTTTACAGAAGCTAGTTACATGAAAACTAGATATCACAATCTACCCTCCTTAAAAATTTTCATCCTCGAAAATTAAAACAAATCGGGGTAGCTTTTCTTCATTGCATCTTCTAGTTCCCATGTTGCTTCTTCAACGCTATGGTTTCGCCACAAAACCTTGACCATAGGGATAATTCTATTCCTTAAGACCTTATTTTCTCTGTCGAGAATTCGTACAGGCTTTTTTTCGTAGGTTAAATCCGTCTGAACCTCCACTGGTTCTTGGCTGAGCACGTGGGAAGAATCTGGAACATACTTCTTGAGCATCGAGACATGGAAAACATCGTGCATGGAAGCTAATTCTGGCGGCAAGGCGAGCTTATATGCAACTTTTCCAATCCTCTTCAGGATCTCAAACGGTCCCGTGTACCGTGGACTGAGTTTTCCTTTCTTGCCAAACCGCATTACTCCCTTCATAGGAGCAATTTTGATGAAAACAGCATCACCAACTTGAAATTCTAATGGTCGTCGACGCTTGTCCGCATAGCTTTTCTGTCGGCTAAAGGCTACGTCGAGTCTCTGTTTGATCTTCTTAATATCCTCGGAGGTCTTTTCGATGAAGTCCGTAGTTTGTAACTGTTTTTGCCCGACTTCTTGCCAGTGAACAGGCGATCTACACTTTCGTCCATACAACGCTTCAAATGGAGCCATTCCAATTGAGGCATGATAGCTGTTGTTGTAGGAAAATTCGATCAGTGATAGCTTTTCATCCCAATTTCCCTTGAAATCTAGGACGCACGATCTCAACATATCCTCCAAGGTCTGGATAGTTCTCTCTGACTGACCATCCGTTTGGGGGTGAAATGCTGTGCTAAACTTCAATCTCGATCCCATGGCAGCGTGCACGCTCATCCAAAATCGTGAAGTGAAATGCCTATCGCGGTCCGAAATGATTGATTTTGGAATTCCATGCAGTTTGACGATTTGAGCTACGTAAATTTGTGCCAATCTTTCCACTGAGTGGGTAGCTTTAATCGCAACGAAGTGGGCTGATTTGGTCAAACGATCGACTACGACCCAAATCGTGTCGTTTCCACTCGTAGTTCTGGGCAATCCGACTACAAAATCCATCGTAATCTGCTCCCATTTCCACTCCGGAAGTTCTATCTTCTGTAATTCTCCTCCCGGATGCCGGTGTTCAGCCTTAACTTTTTGACAAGTTAGGCATTTTGACACAAATTTTGCCACCTGATTCTTCATGTTCGGCCACCAGTAGGTCTCCCTGAGATCCTTGTACATCTTGGTAGCTCCTGGATATACGGAGTATGGCGTTTGGTGTGCCTCTGTCATTATTCGTTCCTTCAAACCCTTCGCGTTTGGAACACAAATCCTCCCTTTAAAGTGGAGTATACCATCATCGGAAGTCTTGAACTCTGTGCCCTTCTCACTAAACAAACGAGCCTTCAGCAATGAAGAGTCATTTTCTTGATGAGCCTTAATGAAGTCTAGCAGATCAGACTTAAAGGTAAGCGAAGATAACCTTCCTGTTATTACTTCTATGTTGAAATCAGCGATCTTCTTCTGTAGAGGCTTAGGCAGTGCTTCAATGGACATCAGCGTGCCTACTGACTTCCTACTTAATGCGTCTGCTACCCTGTTAGCCTTTCCAGGGTGGTAAAGGATTTCACAATCATAATCCTTTACGAGTTCCAACCACCGTCTTTGCCTCATATTTAACTCCTTCTGAGTAAAAATATACTTGAGGCTCTGATGGTCGGTGTAGATTTCGCATTTATTCCCATACAGATAGTGCCTCCATATCTTGAGTGCGAAGACCACTGCTGCTAACTCCATATCATGAGTAGGGTAGTTCCTTTCATGATTCTTCAATTGTCGTGACGCGTAGGCTATTACCTTCCCATTTTGCATCAGGACAGCTCCTAATCCATTTTTAGAAGCGTCACTGTAAATCGCGAAGTTTCCTGCTTCTACATCAGGAATTATCAGCACAGGTGCACTTGTCAGTTTCCTCTTAAGCTCCTGAAAATTCTCTTCACACTTCTGAGTCCACTCGTACTTCTTCTCCTTCCGAGTGAGAGCTGTAAGAGGTGCTGCTATCTTTGAAAATCCTTCGACGAATCTTCTATAATACCCTGCTAACCCAAGAAAACTTCTAATCTCTGTGACGTTCCTGGGTGCTGGCCACGAGCTAACTGCTTCCACTTTTGTCGGGTCTACAGAAATTCCTTCTTTCGTCACCACATGCCCCAAAAAGTGAACTTTTTCTAGCCAAAATTCACATTTCGTGAATTTAGCATACAGCTGGTGTTGTCTCAACATTTCCAGTACCAGCCTCAAGTGATGCTCATGCTCCTCCTCGGACCTCGAGTATATCAGAATATCATCAATGAAGACGATCACGAATTTGTCCAGGAAGTCCTTAAATACTCGGTTCATTAAATTCATGAAGGCAGCTGGGGCATTGGTTAGTCCAAAGGGCATGACCAAGAATTCGTAGTGCCCATAACGCGTTCTGAAAGCTGTCTTGGACACATCTGACTCCTTGATCCGAAGTTGATGATAGCCTGATCGCAAGTCGATCTTCGAAAACACTATCGCTCCCCTAAGCTGGTCGAACAGATCATCTATCCTTGGGAGAGGATATTTGTTCTTAATCGTGATCTTGTTCAACTCTCGGTAATCGATGCACATACGTAGCGATCCATCCTTCTTCTTTACGAACAAGACAGGTGCTCCCCACGGAGAGTGGCTCTGCTTGATAAATCCTTTGTCCAAAAGCTCTTGTAGTTGTACTTGAAGCTCCCTGAGTTCTGCAGGTGCCATTCTGTACGGTGCCTTCGATACCGGTGAAACTCCTGGTAGTAACTCGATTTCGAACGAGATCTCACGTTCTGGCGGCAGTCCTGGTAATTCCTCTGGAAACACGTCCACATATTCCCTGATGATGGGAACATCTTCTGGCATCAACTCCTTTTCTTGCTTCTTATCCACCATGTTAGCTAAATACCCTTGACATCCATTAGCTAACATCTTCCAGGCTCTTACAGCTGATACGAGCTTAGTGGTGGAATTCCGAGGTTGCCCATGGAAGTTAAACTCATCTTTCTCGCCTAGGTTGAACGTTATCCGGCGTCTTCGGCAGTCAATCCTAGCGTCGTGTCTGCCTAAGAAATCCATCCCCAAGATTACATCGAAATCATGGAGTTTGATTGCGATGAGATCTGCAACTAATTCTCTGCCATTGATGATAACAGGAACATTTTGGATCCAGAAATTGGACCACAAAATTTCACCAGATGGTAAAGAAGCACTGAAGGGTTGTCCTATCCTATTAACACTGTCTCCTAACTTCTGAGCAAATTCCAAGGATATGAACGAATGCGTAGCGCCAGAATCGAATAGTGCAATCACATCATAAGTGGCGATAGAAATCTGACCTGTCACCACATGTGATGTTCCGGCTTCTGTATCTCCCTTCGTGTAAGCATAGATCCTGGCTTGGGGTTCTGGGGCTTCCAGTCTGCCTAGCACAGTCGTAGGTCCCTCAAGCCTAGCTTGTACTGCGTGTATTTGCCGTTGGTTGGAGTTGCGATTCTGATACTGTGGCTGCGGGTTCTGATACTGCGGTTGCTGGTTATTCTGGGGGCAATTCTTCGCAAAATGTCCCTCTTTACCACAGATGTAGCAAGCATTGGATCCTTTCCTACAGACTCCTGGGTGTTTCTTCCCACAAGTCTCACATGTAGGGTAAGTGACATTATTGCTATCATTTCCCCGGTTGCTCTTCTTTTGTTGGAAATTTTTCTGTTGACCCTGGTTATTAAAATTCCCCTTCCGTTTGTTATTCCCAGACTGCTTGGGACTCTGACCGGGGTTGCTTGCTTGTCCCCTAGTACTTGCTTCCGCATTCTGACGAGGTTGTGTCGACCTTGCAGCAGTCTTTTCTTCTTTTTTGGACTTAAAAATCTGGGCTCTAGCCTCCTTGTCCCGATTAATCCAGTACTCTGCTCTCACGGCTCTGCTAACACAGTCTGACACTGTCTCAGGTGGACTACTGCCGGCACTGACTTGCTTTGCAATGTCTGTTCGGAACATCCTCATCATTAGCCGTACCTTCTCCTCTTCATTAGGTACCAGTTTTGAACATAATCGAGCCAGTTGCTCAAATCTTCTGATTGCGTCCACAACTGTCATAGATCCTTGTCGGAAGTTCGTAAACTCGTCCTGTTGTACAGCAAGGACTTCTCTATTGTAGTACATTGAGCGGAATTCATACTCAAAGTCTCGCCAGGACATGGCTGTAACATCTCTCCGCATCTGTACTGTCATCCACCAATGTCTAACGTCCTTCTTGAGAGCGAAGGAAGCGCACAGTACCTTTTCTTGTTCTGTAAGCCTCATGAAATCCAAGATAACTTGGATATCAATGAGCCAATTATCCGCGGCCATTGGATCTGTAGGCCCCTCAAACTCGGGCGCCTTCATTCGTCTGAAACGTTCATACAGCAGGTCTTCACGTATCACTGGCGGATTTGCTTGCATGGCAGCTTGTGCCATTGGAACTTCAGCATACTGAGGGACTTCTGGCTGTACCCCTGGCTGAACATTAGGTACCTGAGGTACCACTGGCGGAATTGGCTGGAGCTTCTTGGGCTGGTGGTGCTGGATTCATCCGTTCTAACTGTTCTCGGAATCTAGCCATTTCCTGTTGTTGCTGCAGCATTTGCTGTTGCAAGTTCGTCATTAAAGTCACTAGATCCGGCTGGAGCGGATCTGCGGCTGCGTTTCCCCGTGTACGTACCATGCTTATATTCCTACTATAGGAAACAGATATTATCATAAGCTAATAAACTTATCATACATTTCATTCATATCATCACATCAGCATACATATCATACCATAACATAATAACATAATAACTTCATCATACTGCATACATACTTAACATAACATGTAACATCATAACATAACTTTCCATATATCCCGTGATCACACGGTCTCTTTTTGTACAATAACAAAAGTACATCATACTGTACATATTTACATATTTACGGTCAGAACTTCGGATGGAAGTGTCTAACACTTTCTCATCCTACATATATGTACAACCTAATATCCGAATAACATATACTATAATAGTCCTAACAAAAGAAAATAGGTGAAGTCGGCCCTAATCTAATCAGAGTCGTCGAGGGTACTCGCGGACGTATCTGTGTCAGAAAGTACTACTACAGGTACAGGCGCGTCATCATCCGCTATCTCATCGGGATCATCGAGGGGAAACTCCTCAGGATCATCCTCGTCATCCATATCATCCTCATCGTCGCTAGAGATGTCGACAACAGGAGGGTCTTCCTGTTCCGGTGGATCTATCGGTATGACATCATCATCTGAGGCGTCCACCGCGTCCATCGGGTCCTCTGCCCCTTGGGCAGGCATCTCCGGTACTGGCTCCTCGGGTCCCACCTCGTACTGCGGGTCCTCATCTCCGGCGTCATCAGCAACGGGATCCTGGGCCTCATCTACATGATCAGCGGCAGGTACTGTCTGGGCTATGATCTCTGCTGCTAGTATGTCATCAGTGAAGCTGCCGACGGTCATCTCACGGCGAGGTGATGGAACAGACTGTCGGATGTGTGTCGGTACTCCGTTCCGTAGGAGTATCAACGCCTGTAACTCGGGCTCTGGTACATCCTGGGGAATATAAGGAAGCATCGTCTCCTGGAATCTCCAACAGTAGTGGACCATAGTCTCCCCTGGATAAGCATGCCAATCCTGTGATATCATCTGATAGCGAGTAAGTCGCATGTCCCTATATATCGCAGGATCACGAATCGGCTCTTCGGCCCCTCGTGCTGAAAGTGGACCATATCGGCTTATCACGGCGGCGTGAAAGTGTGCCCAAGTACGGCTGGGTAGCTGCGGCTCTCCTAATGTAACCCACCATATCCTAGCATCACCGATCAGACATCTGCTAGCTAAGGTGACCTGTAGGTGCCCCTCAATGTGACACATCGTGAAGATCTGTTCCATATCATGTAGCCATATGCTAATCGATACTGATCGTCTGGTGCTATCGAAGTACTGGGGCTGCGATCGGTAAAAAGAAACTACAGCATCCCGATCCCTCTTCACTTGCGTCGTGTCCATACTACCGCGTCTATATCACATAATATAACCATAAACACTATTGCATATAAAACCATATAGCATATAAGAAAATAAATCTAAACTTACTTGCAATGATGGAGGCGATGTCAGGCAACTGTGAATTCGTGTCGCAAGGGAACCGCTCTGATACCAACTCTTGTAACGACCTACCTAGCGTAGGCCGTTATCATACTTTTTAACATACATTCATAATATAAACTTACTTACAATGATTGAAAACACAGCGGAAATTTTTTTTTTTTTTTTTTTATAGCATTCACAAAACACTATAAACATAAAGTAATACTGTTTTTGCATACGAGTATATTAATTACCAGTTAATATAAAATACTTCATAATTTACATAAAACCACAAAACTCGTAGCGATACCCATTATCCACTCATTCACAGTGCCTTGGCTCGCTACTCCATCTTGCATCATTTTCAGATAGCTGGTTCCTTACCTACAGCATAAACTTAAACAGTGAGCTAAAGCTCAGTAAGTACAACTCTTAAGCCGTAAAGAAAATATAACATAGACATAACATACATTGATCACATTATGCTTTCTTATTCTTATTCCTTATGGGCCCTTAACTAGCGTGTTCCTATCCGGCGCGCGACTATGAATTGGTTGGGGCGGCCAAACCATATCCAACTCAATCCACAGTCCAACCCGACCTGGCGCGGGTGGTACGACACGGTGCTTGTTGACCTACTTATTCTTATTATTAGTGAACATACATTCTGTTGTCACCTTTTTAATTCTATCATTTCTTACCTTAGTGTGATAATCATATACTTAACATATTTATATTGCATACATGTTATCTAACACATAGCACAGAACACATCATGGAAATCTAGTAATATATACTAGTAGCTTATGCTGTAGACGGTGTTGTACTTACCGTCTATCGTCTGTCGCTTGACTACTCCTCTTCAAGCTTCAACTGCAGTATTCCTCCTGCTCGATCGAAAGACGTACATGAGATTTCTAATCTAATTCATGTGGGTTTTCGGTGATATGTCCCCCTAAAAAAATAAAACCATGCATACATAAAGGGTGACTACCTTAGTAGTCTTATGGATCATAAATCGTGACCTAAAGGTTACGTTGGATATCCTTTTTATACACTTAGCCCATATATAAACATGTCGGGTTAGATCAACACCAACCCTTGGGCTTTAATCATCAACATATAGGTTAACCAAGGTTAACCCTTATGATTACTAACGTGAATCCCTATCTAGTCTATTTTAGGGTTTTGGGAACTAAGTCCCGATAACTCGGGTATAATTTCCCGGTTATCTTCCGTCCTAACGTTTCTATGAAATCTTAACTTAGGATTCATCTTCTTTAAAAACTTTAACTTACAATTTCTTTTTCATAAAAGACTTAGCTTTTAAAACTTCATCTTGTTAACTTTTTCGTAAAAATTCGTAAATCTCGGCCTATAATTTCATAAAATATATAAGGGTCGGAAACTGCTTTTGGGACAGTTTCCATACTTGAAATAACGTGTTTAGTTCGAAAAACGTTTTACCTAGTATGGTTCTACAAAATCTTGCACAGAAATTCTTTGATTCCTGCGCAGTTTTGACATTTCAGTTTATAGTTAAAAATCCCTTTTGAATTTAAAAAAGTTTCCTTCACGAAAGTTCTAGCCCTCGAAGAGTTCTAAAACTTTCGTGTTTTGTAAAATTTCTGATTCTGTACCGATTGGTACCAGTTTTTAATTGAAAATGAGGTTAACTTAGAAATCCGAGTCTCACAGACCTCTTACGGGTTTTCTTGAAAAAGAAGGCTGTTGGAGCCTTATTTTGGAAAACTGGTTGCGGTGGCCGCTAGGAAACACCCTAGTCTACAACTTTCATGTTTTAAGTTTTTGCCCATTCGGCCTCTAAAGGCCTGTAATCCACATTTTACCGAAACTGCTCCCTGGAACCCGAGAGACAGTTTTGGTTCTTACATTTTTTTTTATGTCCTAAGTCGCGGGTTCTAGCTCGACCGACCACATCGGGAGATAGTCATCATACATGCAGCGCATCTAACGTCCCTTAACCTAACCATACAGCCCATGTGATCTTGCAACCCAAAAAATCCGAACTCACTATCCTAGGGTTGCATAATCTCTAGCTTAGCATTCATCACACTTTTCATGCATTTGGTTCATAAAAAACATCACATACATGCATAATTCTACTTGACCTAATTTGGGGACATATTACCTAATTCAAACCCTAACATGCCATTCTAGCAAACCAATCACATAGCATAATTTATGAGCATGAAATTAAACCAAACCACACCTAGAAGCACCCTAATCAAGCACTTAAGCACACATTCTATCTAAGGCAGCAAATTAAACATACATAGGAGCTTATGCTCTTACAAAAATTTTTGCATAAAATACACATAAATCTTAAGCTTAAAACTCATTTAAACTTGGTAAAAAGCTTTTAAAAATTTTTACCTCAATGAAGTGGATTTCGGCTTAGGGTTTGGGATACCCGAAAAAATTCTGCTTGCACCACTTTGATCCAAGGGTTCGGCTACTCAACCTATGTGCACCAAAAATCAAATTTTTGGTTTCCTTGTAGTCTCCTCTCCTTGCTCGGTCACTCAAGGAAGGTTAGCCCCAAATCCAAAATTTTTTTCCCTCTTTTCTCTCACAAACCCGTGGCTGCCTGGAGCAAGAACCAAGCTCCAAAACCTTGATCAAATCTCACCCTTGTTGCTAGTTCACTAACCCGAAATCTCTAACCCTAATTTCTCCCTCAAAATTTGGTTTTTCCCTTGTGTTTCCCCTACACCAAACCCTCGGCAAGGGGCTGCTAGAGCTGCCAGAAAAATTTTTTCTTTCTCCCACTCGGTTCCTAGGCTACCCGAAGCAAGCTAGATGGAGTTGGCTTAGGAAAAATTTTCTGATCACTCTCCCTTCTCTCTCTCGGTTTCTTGAGCTGAAAAAATTGCAAGAACTTGGCTGCATTTTTTGATTAAAATGAATAGAAACCACTTCTATTTATAGGCAAAGTTCAAGCTCTCAAAAATCTCATTTTGACCCCAAAATTTTTAAAATTTTGGACTTTGAGCATGCTAGGTGGCCGGCCAAGGATGAAGTGCAAGACAACTCATAGTGAGTTGGCATAGTCCACATGTCATCTTGCTATTGGTCCAACACACCTCTCATGGGAATAAAATAATAATTTATTTTTGTGATATCTTAAATTTAGGGCTTTGTTTGGTGGAAAACTTTGAAACTTTGATTGTAAAACTTTAAATTCCAATACTGTAATTATTATTTTACAGTTTGGATTTTTCATATTTACAGTCAAAAAAAATCGGATCGAAGATATTTTCTCAAATCCTTTCTGCCTCATGACCTAATGTGGCGTGCTTGATTTTTTTAAGGTGGTTTTAGTTTTCATTAGTCATAAAAATTAGTTCCTGCAGTATTTTTCATAAAACGCAGATCTTAAAATTCCTCCGTCACAATTTTGACCATTTTGGTCAAACTTTGACTTTTCGGTCAACGGTTGACTTTTTTTGGTCAAAATTTTGACTTTTGTAAAATCGAGTAGGTTTCACTCCTTTTTGTTCAAAAAGGCTATTTGCTTCTTCGAACAGTCATTTTTGAGTTTTATTAAGCTATAAAAACTCATAACACACATTTGAGCTCTGAAATAAGCTTTCTCATGAAATTGCATGTACTATTTACATTCAATTCTTTACAGAAGCTAGTTACATGAAAACTAGATATCACAACTTAGTTACCAAAACCAAACCATTTTCCCTTCTTTTCCTTCTAGTGTAATACCCGGAATTTTCATGGACTTAAGATTTCTCTTTTTATTAGAAATTAGAAATCCGCATGATGTGTTTACAAGATGTTTTCATGAAAAATTATGAATCGCATGTGAAATTCGTAATTTTATTAGCCAAGGTTAGAATTTTCTTTTAAACCGGCTATGAGACTCAGAAAAAATGCCGAGGTTGGTAAGCGGCATTTAGAGTCAAAAAGGACGAAAATGAAAGAAAAAGAATGAAAAAGGATGAAATTTTACGAAAGTCAAAGGGTTGACCAAAAGTCAAAGGGTTGACCAACAAGTCAAATGGTTGACCAAAAAGTCAAAATTTGACCAAGGACGGGTCAAAAATGTTGACCTCGAAAAATGATGAAATGCAGTATAAGAAGAGACTGCAAAGACTTTTTATGGTCAAGAAAGCAAAAATAAGCCGTAAAACCACCCTAGAAATCAAGCACACCGAATCAAAATTAAAGGGCAAAAAGGTCTCCGAAAAATTGGAGAAAGAAAGTTTTCGGTTCAATTTTTACAAGGAAGAATTTTGGACCAAATTATGGATCACAGTATTTTTAATATCTGTGTGACACAAATGAAAGGAAATGAATTAATTTTGAAGAGGAAAAATGACAACAAAACCTATGATTTAAGGGATGATCACATGTGTGTGACACATCACAAGTGTAACGCCCCGACCTGGCGCCGGTGCGCTACTCTACTGTTTGCTACTAACTACTTACTATTACTGCTGACTATTGAAAATAATACTTACTTAGTATTCGAAAACACAGCGGAAATTTTTTTATTTTTTTTTATACCGTGCTGCTTAGCACGTAACTACTACGAAGATACAATTCTCAATTAACATATCTAAAAAGATGTAAACGCGTAGCGACTTCCATTCCCCACGATTTCACATTGCCCGACCACGCTCCTCCATCTTGTATCAGAGATTGTTGAGAGGTTGCTTACCTACAGCATAAACTTAAAACAATAAGCTTTCGCTCAGCAAGTACAACTCCTATACCGCAACATATATACTACTAACATCACAACATGTCAACACTGCATAAAACATATACTGGTAACTACTGCACTGAACATAAACTGATAAACATATGCATGAACCGGTTATATTCATGTTATGCTCTGTTATCTGCTGCTAACTTACTTACTGTCTTTCTAACTTAATCTGCTAATGGGCCCCTTACTGAGGTGAACGTACCCGGCGCGCAACTATGGACTTACACTTGCCATAGCCTGACCCGTCCTGTGACGGGGGATACGACACCGGCAAGTGCTGCTTGCCATCTGAACCGCCTTCAAAATCTATCTGAGATTTTTTTTTGTTCTTATAAGATTTAGTGAACATGCATCATGATGTTCCTATTCTTAAATCATGCTTGCTACTAAAATCTGAACTTACATACTGCATGGCATCTATAAAACATGTTATCTAAACATGGTATCAAACATAGCATATAGCATATAGCACATAGCACTGAACACTGAACACTGAACACTGAACACTGGACTCATCTCTAAGTAAGTATACAACTACTAGCCTATGCTGTAGGCGGCGTTGTACTTACCGTTTCTATCTCTGATGCTAAGCTGCTCCGCTTCCGCGTTTAGCTACTGGGTACGTCCTGCTTAACCGAAGGACATAAGTAAGGTCTCTAATCTATGACCATAATATGTTGGTCTCCAACCAACATTCATACATGCTTAGTTATATGTCCCCCCCTAACTATAAACTATCTCATGCTAGGTTACACTGAGTAACCTTATCACTTTGGGTTATATCTGATAACCCCATGAAATCGTATCTTGTAACTTACTAGGTTACGTTGGATAACCTTTTCTGCTAAACTCTCTGCTCATAACTGAACTGAATCTCTACTAGGTTAACTCTCGTTAACCTCTACGGTTACTAAGGTCAACCCTCTTCGGGTCAAGCTTGGGCTTTGGGCTAAGCCTGGTAACTCGGGTGTAAATCCCGGTTACCTTTCGTGACTAACTACCTCGCAAACCTTGAACTTGAAAAACTTTACTTTCTTTAAAATCACTAAAAGAGTTAGGCAGTAGAGCCCAACTTTCTTAAAATTCTTCTAAAACTTCCTGACAGATAGAACTGCTTTTATAAAACGTCTGAGGGTCGGAAACTGTCTTTGGAACAGTTTCCATGTTTAAAACAATGTTTTTAAATCAAAAACAGTTTTTCCTAAACTGGTTCTTAGAAAATTCTGTGCAAGGATTTCTTGATCCCTGCGCAGTTTTCCGAAATCAGGTTGTATTTAAAAATCCCTTTGGAATCCGAAAAAGTTGTCTTAATGAAAGTTCTAGCTCTCAAAAATTTATAAAACTTTCATGTTTTATTAAAAATCTGATTCTGCTTAGATCAATACCAGTTTTAATTTGAAACTCGTTGATCATGAAAGCTAGGTCTGACTGGACCACTCTCGGTTTTTCATGAAAACAGAGGCCTTTGGAACCTCATTTTGGGAAACGGTCCACGCTACCCCCTAGAAAAAACCCTATTCTACAACTTTCGTGTTTTAGGTTTTTGCCTTTTCGGCCTCTAACGACCTGCAATTACCACTTTTCTGCGACTGGCCAGTGGGGAACCCGAACTGGCAGCCTTAGCTAATTAAACCGGTTAACGTCCTATTTGCGGTTTCTACCTCAACCGATCACATCGGGAGCTTAATGACAAACCATGCAACGTTTCTAACATCCCACATGTTCTAACATGCCTTCCCAACGTACCCATGCAGCCCTCTAATCCGGTTACACAAAACCATGGCTGCATGGTTCTAGGTTCTAGCATATATCAACCATTCAAGTCAAACAATGCTATATCATTCAAACTAGCATCCTAACATGCATTCTTGCTCTTACTAACATACTTGGGGACATATAACTTCATTTATGCTTCTAACATGCAACCTATGGTGAATCAAACATAGGCATAAAGCATAAATGCATAATTTAAACCAACCACCCCTTAAGCTAG
This sequence comes from Ficus microcarpa, assembly GCA_025413485.1. Classification (NCBI taxonomy): domain Eukaryota; kingdom Viridiplantae; phylum Streptophyta; class Magnoliopsida; order Rosales; family Moraceae; genus Ficus; species Ficus microcarpa. The sequence continues at coordinate 22,124,605 of CM046376.1, forward strand.
CAAATCAAGCACAAAACTTTAGCTAATGGGCACAAAATAAAATGAGCTTATGCTCTTACAAACCATAGCTTGAAATACATTTAAACTTTATTTTAAAAAGTTTAAATGAAACTAGGATTGGGTTTTGGAAAATACCTTGAAATGGTAGGGTTGGCTCAAGGCTTGAACCAAAAACTCACCCCTTGGTTCTAGCTCCTAGAACCGGCTCTAGCTCACCCTAAATGGCACAAAATTTTGACCTCAATCCACCCTCCCTAAGGCTTGGCTGCAACCCAAAAATTGCACCCCAAAAACTGAAATTTTTTCTGCTCTTACACCACACAAACCCGTTGTAACGCCCCACCTAGCGTAGACCGTTACTATACTTAAAAAAACTTACATATCAATTAATCTTATCTTATCTTTATCTCATAGTAACAAAAGTGCGGAATAAATTTTTTTTTTAACTAACTGAAAATAATTGACTTAGTAGCTTACTTATTTACTTACACATATAGTATTCTGTGTTTCGACCTTTGGTCTAGATGTCTTATACATACACATATTCTTACATACCAATAAAATTAAAATTAACAATATACATATAGCAGCTGATAGACTCCATCCCCATAATTTCACAATTTGCTTTGCCATGTCCACCGTCTTGCATCATAGCTTACCGATAGGTTGCTTACCTACAGTATAGACGTAAGTTATGAGCTTTTTGCCCAGCAAGTACAACATATATTCCACAAAACATTTCATAAACCATAATGCATGAATCACTTATGCTTTCTTTTTGCTTTCTTCTCTTAACATAACTTTTAGGATCCTTACACAAACATAAGTGTACGTACCGTGGTGCGCTGCCATGGAGTGGTTGGGGCGGCCAGCCCTGTCCAACTCAAACCATGAACCAAACCTGACCTAACGCAGGTCGATACGACACGAAAAACTTACTTCATAAACATACTTAAAAACATTCTCTTTATCAAAAACAATTTCTTATAAAGAATAGTTTTTCATTAAAACTTAGTCTTATTATCATCAAGTGAGTTGATCATAGTGAGCATGCTTCGTGATGCTTCAACATAAACATACATCATATGCACATCAACACGTATACATGAAACTTTAAAACATACAAGATTCAAAAACATTTTCATCCATACTGTAGGCGGAGTTGTACTTACCCTTTTTGCTAAACCTTTACTTATAGGTTCCGCCACAAACCACAACAGGTTACTTTCCTGTTTCATAAAAATCATAATATAAGTATCACACAGACACTAACTAAACAACTAGCTTATAACTAACCCTAACCGATAAATTCGGTCATGAGTATGTGAGATAAAAGTGTCTCTTTTTCCTTTTCTTAAAAATCTGCTTAGGATTAGGTTACACCCTGCACGGTCTTGAGCATTCTGTGTTCACTTAAAAATCTATTTAGAATTTCACAAAACTTTCTTCACAAAAGTTGTAGACCACAGGTAAAACTACAACTTTCATTTTCAGCCAAAACCTTAATTCAGTTTCTGTCCTGTTGGTTTCTCACTTTGAAAGTTCACAACCACATTTGTAAACCTTAAAATTTTGCTCTCGGGTTTTGATCAAAACAGAGGCTTAAACAGCCTTATTTTTAAAAACTGTCTGTGCTGTCCCCTAGGATTTTCTCTTTTGAAAAACTTTGTAGTTTTAACTTTTTACAAATTCGGCCTCTAAGAGCCTCAAAATCACGTTTCCAAAAAAACCGTTCCTTTTAAACCGAGAGTGACAGTTTTCTTCCTATCAAGCTCTTACAAAATCTTTGTGCATACAAAATTAAATGATTAAAACCGTGCTTCATTCATAACTTGCAGGGTGTTTCCTATTCTCTTTGAGACCCTAAATTCATTTCATAACCATAACATTCTCATGCATATACCGAATGGTAAGCTAGACCAATCTTAGGTTCCTTAAAAATTTATACAACACTAGATGCAACATAATCTATCCCTTCTTTTTATTTGTCCATCAAACAGATTTTCTTTGAACTTATACATACATGCATGGATCAGATCATAGGTTTTCTCATAACTTACTAACTTTTATTTCAACCCAAAATCTTATGCTTAAATATCTTTAAAGCTAGAGACCATAAAATTTACTACAACCGAATATCATACTAACCGAACTTGTGCATGCATTCTAAGAGATGAACTTAAGCTCATGCATGTCTTAAAGCTTAATCTAACACTTACTCAAAAGGGCATAGAGTAACAAAGCTTACCTTGTCTTTCGAGAAACTCAAATGGAGCTAAAGCCGAGAATCCTCTAAACACTCTTAAAAATGCTACCTCCGGTTTCCCTTTCAAACTCTAAGGTCACTCTTCTCTTTGTTTTCTTCTCCTTACAAGGCTCGGTTTTTAAATGTGAAATAAAGGTATAACAGCTCACTCTTAAGTTTTTCTAAAGTCTTTCCATGTTCAGACTTTTACCTATTTATAGGTGAAACCATGAGCCTTTAAGATGTCAGGGTGTCATCAAAATGGTGCATGAACTTCATGAGGTGTCCGGTGTGATCTTGATCATTTGACAAGTAATCCTTTCCAAACTTTTACTTATAATTGTTAGGGTTTGAGGTGTCTCCTTTTTGGATGTGCAACGGCTAGGTGTCTCCCTAGGGATAGTCGGTGATTAAGGTTAAAACATGTAGCCATTGTAGTGAGATATAAGCAAGACAACACTACCTACTAATCTACTAGTTGGTGTAAATGTGGCAATCCTTTAGGATGACAACCGACCAAGTGGTTGCTATTACATACTAAACTTTCATTCTTAAGGCTCCTTGGTGCTAGGTGTCATGCCTTTAATGGTTGATTAAGAGGTGCATAATGCATGCATGCTTTTGACAAGAATCTAAGCTTCATGATTGAACTTTTCAAGCTTATGAGACATGGTTTGTCAACCCTTTGTGTGTGTCCGGTTATGGTGTAACGCCCCACCTAGCGTAGACCGTTACCATACTTAAAACTTACATCTCTTATAGTCCTTTCTTATCTTATAGTAGCGAAAGTGCGGAATAATTTTTTTTTATCAACATAGGAAAATATACTTAGTAGCTTAGTTACTTAATTACTTACATATATAATATCCTTTGTTTCCATCCTTGAGTTAGTTGTCTCATACTTATAAAAATATTTACATACCAAATAGATAAGAAAATCAAAATAAACGATACACATTCAA
>CM046376.1:22127911-22145022 GCA_025413485.1 Ficus microcarpa
AACTAATGGCTCCATTCCCACAATTTCACAACGTGCCCTGCCGAGTCCATCGTCTTGCATCAAAGATTACCGATAGGTTGTTTACCTACAGCATAGATGTAAGTTGTGAGCTTTTGGCCCAGCAAGTACAACATACATTCCACAAAACATTTCATAAACCATAATGCATGAATCATTTATGCTTTCTTTATGCTTTCTTATCTTAACATAACTTTTCTTAACATAACTTATAGGATCCTTACATAACATAAGTGTACGTACCGTGGCGCGCTGCCATGGAGTGGTTGGGCGGCCAGCCCTATCCAACTCAAACCATGAACCAAACCTGACCTAATGCAGGTCGATACGACACGAAAACTTATTTCATAAACATACTTATACAATTTCCTTTCTTGAAACAATTTCTTATAAAAGATAGTTTCTTCTTTAAACGTAGTCATCCCTTATCAAGTGAGATTAACTTAGTGAGCATGCTTTATGAAGCTTGAACATAAACATACATAAATGCAACATCAACGTGTATGCATGAACTTGCAAACATAAAAACATTGAAAACATTTTCATCTATACCGTAGGTGGAGTTGTACTTACTCTTTTTCAGCTAAAACCTTAAGTATAGGTTTCGTCACCAAAACCTCAACAGGATTACCTCCCTGTTCATAAAATCACAGTATAAGTTTCCCATACTTGCTTAGCAAATTTGACTAACTCTTAACTGACCCTAACTAACAAGTTTGGTCCTTAATGTGTGAGATAAAAGTAACCTCTTTTCTTTTCTTACAAATCTGCTCAAGATTAAGACCACACCCTGCACGGCTTTAGCATTCTGTTTTACTTAAAAATTGACTTGGAATTTTACAAAACTTTCTTCATAGAAGCTGTAGAAACATCTAGAACTACAACTTTCATTTTTGGCCAAAACCCTAATTCGGTCTCTATCCTCTGGTTTCCTACTGGAAAGTTCGAAATCACATTTTTGAACCTTAAAAGTTTGCTCTCGGGTTTTGATGAAAACAGAGGCTCTAGCAGCCTTATTTTTAAAAACTGGCGCGTTGTCCCCTAGGATTTTCTCTTCTGAAAAACTTTGTAGTTTTAACTTTTTACAAATTCGGCCTCTAAGACCCTCAAAAACATGTTTCCAGAAAAACTGTTTCTATTACTCCGAGAGTGGCAGATTTTCTTATACAACCTCTTACAAAATTTTATGTGCACTCTAGATTAAAATAGTTTAAACCGTGCTTATATATATATTGCAGGGTGTCTCCTTTCCTTTTTTAAGAATTTAACTTCTTTTCAAAATCACAAATTTTCATTCTATCAAAACAACAAACTAGACCAATTCATGTTTCTTACTAGTTTCACACCACTAAGTGTAACATAACCTTTCCTTATTTCTTATTCCTTCTTAGAACATATTTATTGAGCATACTCATACATGCATAATCAGGTCATAGGTTTCTCTCATAACCTATTACTTTTCATTTCAAAGCAAAATCATACACTTACATAAATTCAAAACTAGAGACCATACAACTTATTACAACCGAATTTCCTACTAGCCGAACCTTGCATGCAATCTAAGAGGCATTCTTAAACTTACTCATAAACTTAAAGCTTAACTTAATACCTAATAGAAAGGTTATAAAACAGCAAAGCTTACCTTGGTTCTTGAGAAACTCGAGTAGAACTAAAGCCGAGAATCTTCTAGACACTCTAAAGATGCTACCTCCGGTTTCTCCTTCAAACTCTAAGCTCACTCTTCTCTTGGTTTTCTTCTCCTCACAAGGCTCGGTTTATATAAGTGAAATAAAGATACTACAGCTCACACACAAGCTTTTCTAAAGTCTTCCAAGATTCAACTTTCACCTATTTATAGGTGAGCCATAAGCTTTAAAATGTCAAGGTGTCATAAATAGTGCATGCATCCATGAGGTGTCCGGTGTAAGCTTGGTTCTATGACAAGTAATCCTTCAAATTTTCTTGTAATTCTTAGAGTCTTTGAGGTGTCTTCCTAAGAGTAAGCAATGGCTATGTGTCACCCTTGGAACATTCGGTGATTAGGGTTGAAACATGCAGCCCATTGGAGTGAAACATAAGCAAGACAACACTACCTACTAGTCTACTAATTGGTGTAAAGGTGGCAATCTTTTAGGATGACAACCGACCAAGTAGTTGCCATTGCATACTAACTTTCATTCTTAGGCTCCTTGGTGCTAGATGTCATGCCTTGATTGGTTGATTAGAGGTGCATAATGCATGCATACTTTTGACAAGAATCTAAGCTTCATGATTGACCTTTTCAAGCTATTATGCATGGTTTGTCAACCCTTTGTGTGTGTCCGGTTATGGGTGGGGGATTGATGCATGAATTTGCTAAACACATGCAAGCTTTACACTCTTGTTTTTCAGCTTTGATATGAGGTGGCTGCTCCCTAAGAAGTTCGGCCATGACTTGGCATTCATGAATCAACTTAGGTGCTAAGTATGCATAGCTATGTACTTATAGCTTCTAGCTAGTGTGAGGTGTCAATTTCTCATAGGTCCTACACTTTTCCTTTATTTGATATAAGGTTCATAGAACCGATTTCTCACTTCCTAAACCATAAGATGAAAGGCTTCTAGGTAGCCAAGTGTCTAAACCGAATCATGCACTCTAACTTTAACTAGATGGTACATTGACTTCTAACTTAAACTAACTAATCCTACTAAGTATATGATTGATCTTCGGCTTGTTTGAAATCAAGTTACTAAATATGGATTTCCAAAGTGATTACACTTAAACATGAACACATAATTTTCCTAAACTTACCAAAAATTCTTAGAGATAAAATGTGTGCACCTTGGTCCACATAAACAAAGGTTGTCACATTTTTCATCCTTATATAACCTTCGGCTTGTGTAAGATCATGGAATACCTATTCCTTGCTTATTCACACATCCAATGACTAATTAAATTCATAACTTAAAACTTTTCCTAAGTTTACATTTTGACCCCAAACGGTAACATTTCTTACATGTAGGTCCCTAGGAGCTAGCCGACCCCTAGTGGTGACACTTGTCCTTATTCCATCTTTTGTCATTACTTATGAAACCAATTATTATCCCATAAAGCCAAATATGGTATGTTATCTAATTCTAACTTACATAATGGTCTCATAGCTTTTCTACATATTATCTTAATCTTAATTTAGGTCATGTTAATTCATCCTTGACCTATATAGGTTTTTAAAGAAACCCAATCTCACCTTCCTTCTATAAAAGGTTCGAATCATATATTCACACTAAATTTTGAATCTTAGACTTTCAAAATTCAAGAATGTACAATTAATCATAACATATACCATCACATAACTTATATACTTAAAATTTGAATCTCCTTAAAAAGGAAAAACATGCATTCATGAAATGTTGGTTATTACAATCTACCCTCCTTAAAAATTTTCGTCCTCGAAAATTAAAATAAATTGGGATAATTTTTCCTCATCTCTTCCTCTAACTCCCAAGTGGCTTCTTCAATGTTATGATTCCGCCATAGCACTTTAACCATGGGAATGGTTTTGTTTCTCAGGACTTTGTCTTCACGATCTAAAATCTGAATTGGCCTTTCCTCATAGGTTAAATCCGTTTCTACTTCAATCGGTTCTTGACTCAACACATGAGAAGGATCATGTACGTATTTCTTCAACATAGAGACATGAAAAACATTATGCACAGAAGCTAAAGCTGGCGGCAAGGCTAATTTGTAAGCCACTTTTCCAATTTTCTCGAGGATCTCAAACGGTCCTGTGTATCTCGGACTAAGCTTTCCCTTCTTGCCGAACCTCATAACCCCTTTCATAGGAGCAATCTTAAGAAAGACAGAATCTCCTACTTGAAATTCTAAGGGTCTTCGACGCTTATCAGCATAACTCTTCTGTCGACTGAAGGCTTCGCTAAGTCGTTGTCTAATCACCTTGAGGTCCTCCGAGGTCTTTTGGATAAAATCTATGGTTTGAAGTTGCTTCTGCCCGACTTCTTGCCAGTGGATGGGAGATCGACACTTTCTTCCATATAATACTTCATACGGAGCCATACCAATCGAAGCGTGATAACTATTATTGTAAGAGAATTCAATCAAAGGTAGCTTCTCGTCCCAGCTTCCCTTGAAATTCATAACGCACGATCTCAACATATCCTCTAACGTTTGGATAGTTCGTTCGGATTGGCCATCAGTTTGTGGATGAAAAGCTGTGCTGAATTTCAACTTGGTTCCCATAACCGTATGAACACTCTTCCAGAATCGAGAAGTAAAACGTCCATCTCGATCCGAGATAATGGTTTGTGGCACTCCATGTAGCTTAACAATCTGGGAGACGTAAATTTCGGCTAACTTTTCAACTGAGAAGGTAGCTTTGATGGCTATGAAGTGGGCTGATTTAGTTAACCTATCCACAATCACCCAAATCATGTCATTTCCTTGCGTAGTTCTGGGTAATCCAACCACAAAATCCATCGTGATTTGCTCCCATTTCCATTCCGGCAGTTCGATTTTCTGAAGGTCTCCTCCAGGATGTTGATGTTCGGCTTTAACTTTCTGACAAGTTAAGCATTTTGACACAAATTCAGCAATTTCTCTCTTCATATTCGGCCACCAATAACTTTCCTTGAGATCTTTATACATCTTTGTCGCTCCGGGATGAACCGAATATGGTGTTTCGTGTGCTTCCGACATAACTTGTCGTCTAAGAAACTCAAAGTTTGGAACGCAAATCCTTCCTTTGAACAGCACTAATCCATTTGGAGAAGTCATAAACTCCTTATTCTTTCCTTCAAAAAGTTGTATCTTTATTAGGAAAGGATCTTGTCCTTGATGAAGCTTAATGGATTCTAGGAGATCAGACTGGAGTGTCAACACAGCCAATTTCCCAGTAACCATTTCCAAGTTAAAATCCGAAACTTCCTTTTGAAGTGGCTTGGACATCGTTTCAAGGGACATAAGCATTCCAATTACCTTCCTACTTAGTGCGTCTGCTACCTTATTTGCCTTCCCGGGATGGTAGAGAATTTCACAATCGTAATCTTTGACGAGTTCCAACCATCGACGTTGCCTCATGTTGAGCTCTTTCTGGGTGAAGATGTATTTGAGACTTTGGTGATCTGTGTAAATCTCACATCTATTGCCATACAAGTAGTGTCTCCATATCTTTAGGGCGAAAACTACCGCCGCGAGTTCTAAATCATGCGTCGGATAATTTCGTTCATGGTCCTTAAGTTGACGTGAGGCGTAAGCGACAACTTTCCCATTCTGCATTAGGACGGCTCCAAGTCCAGTCTTCGAAGCATCACTATAGATGACAAAATTTCCCGCATCGACATCAGGAATTATCAGTACTGGTGTACTCGTAAGCTTCCTCTTAAGTTCTTGGAAGTTTTCCTCACATCTTTGTGTCCATTCATACTTCTTTCCTTTCTTGGTAAGGGCTGTAAGTGGTGCTGCGATCTTGGAGAATCCCTCAACAAAACGTTGGTAGTATCCGGCTAACCCTAGAAAACTTCGTATCTCCGTAACATTCCTAGGTACTGGCCATGCACTGACCGCCTCTACCTTAGCAGGATCAACGGAAATTCCTTCCCTTGAGACTACGTGACCCAAGAAATGTACTTTATCCAACCAAAATTCACACTTTGTAAATTTGGCATAAAGTTGATTCCCTCTTAGCATTTCCAGAACCATTCTAAGATGTTGTTCATGTTCCTTAACGGACTTCGAGTAAATAAAGATATCGTCGATAAACACAATCACGAATTTGTCCAAATATTCCTTGAACACTCGATTCATCAGGTCCATGAAAGCAGCTGGGGCATTAGTTAATCCGAATGGCATAACGAGAAACTCGTAATGCCCATAACGAGTTCTAAAAGCTGTCTTGGAAATATCCGCCTCCTTGATCCTTAGTTGATGGTATCCCGACCGCAAATCAATCTTGGAAAATACTTCTGCTCCTCTAAGTTGGTCAAAAAGATCATCAATCCTTGGAAGAGGATACTTGTTCTTAATTGTAATCTTGTTCAGCTCACGGTAGTCGATGCACATCCGTAGCGATCCATCTTTCTTTTTAACGAATAACACTGGCACTCCCCATGGTGAGTGGCTTTGTCGAATAAATCCCTTGTCAAGCAACTCTTGTAACTGCACTTGAAGTTCCCTTAATTCAACTGGCGCCATACGGTAAGGTGCCTTTGATATTGGGGCAGCTCCAGGTAGTAGTTCTATCTCAAACGAAATTTCTCTCTCCGGTGGGAGTCCAGGTAGATCCTTAGGGAAAACATCCACATACTCTTTTATAATGGGGACCTCTTCGGGTGATGGTTCCATCTCTTGATCCTTATTCACCACGTTAGCTATGTATCCTTAACATCCATTAACTAACATTTTCCAAGCTTTCATCGCCGTGACTAACTTAATTGATGAGTTCCGGGGTTGGCTACAGAAACTGAATTTCTCTTTACCATCGGGACTAAACTTAATACAACGCTTTCTACAATCAATCTTAGCATTGTATTTACTTAGGAAATCCATTCCAAGAATAACATCGAAATCTTGTAACTGAATTTCGATCAAGTCTACATATAATTCCCTATCACACATAGTTATTGGAACATTCCGCATCCAACAATCAGATAATAATATATCTCCAGACGGAAGAGAGGTTTTGAAAGTTTGTTCTAACTTATCAATTCTTCTTTCTAACTTCCGGGCAAATCCCATTGATACAAAAGAATGGGTGGCACCAGAATCAAATAAAGCAATCACATTGTGAGTGGAGACAGAGATCTGACCTGTTACCACATGAGACGTTCCAGCTTCGGCATCTCCCTTAGTGTAAGCATAGATTCTAGCCTGAGGTTCGGGAGCTTCCAACCTTCCTTGGGCAATTGAAGGGCCTTCAATCCTTGCTTGAACTGCATGGAACTGGCCATTGTTGTTTCTATTCGGGTATTGGTACTGGGGGTTTGGATTCTGCCGATTCTGAGTGCAGCCTTTCGCATAATGGCCTTCCTTGCCACAAATATAACAAGCATTCGTTCCCGATCTGCAGATACCTAGATGTTTCTTTCCACACTGAGTACACACTGGAAATTCAACATTATTTCCTCCATTTCCCCGATTGTTTCTCTTTTGGGGATAGTTGCGTTGTTGGCCTTGATTATTAACATTCTCCTTTCTCTTATTCCTCCCGGCCGGTTTGGTACCTTGAGGAACATTGTTGGTCTGGCCTTTCTGATGCGTCTCTTGGATTGGTTTTGACTGTAACTATTTGCTCACATTCTTCTCCTCTTTTCTAGCCTTGAAGATTTGAGCCCTTGCTTCCTTATCGCGGTTGATCCAGTACTCGGCCCTTAATGCACGGCTAATGCAGTCTGATACTAGAGTCGGTGGGTTACTACCTGCACTGACTTGTTTGGCTATGTCAGTACGGAACATCTTCATCATCCTTTTAACCTTTGCAGCTTCATTGGGAACAAGCTCCGGACTTAAACGAGCTAATTGTTCAAACCTCTTGACTGCTTCTAGCACCGTCATCGATCCTTGCGTCATATTGTTAAACTCATCTTGTTGCGCCGCTAGGATTTCGGGATTGTAATACATTGTCCTAAACTCGTCGATGAACTCCTGCCAGCTCATTGTTGCAACATTACGACGCAGTTGTAGAGTTCTCCACCAATGTCTAGCGTCTTTCTTTAGAGCGAAAGAGGCACATAGAACCTTTTCATGCTCCGTAAGTCCCATGAAATCTAAAGTTACTTGAATGTCGATTAGCCAGTTATCTGCTTCAATAGGATCAGCCAATCCTTCAAACTCTGGCGCTTTCATTCTTCTAAACCTTTCGTAGAGTAAGTCTTCCCTAGCACCGGGTAGGTTGACGGGAGCTATTGGTACTTCGGGTTGTGCTGGGGGTGCCTGAGGTACTATAGGGGGTACAGGGATTTCTGGTGGGGGTACTTCCTCGGCTCTTGGCTCTTGGTTAAATTGAGCCATTTGTTCTCGTAACTGGTTATTTTCTTGTTGTTGCTCTTGTAACTGACGACGTAGGGAAGCTATTTCATCTGCGAGGTCAGGTTCTTGTCGACGGCTACTGGATCTAGAGCGTGATCTCGACATCTTTTAACGTTTTCTAATTACAAGAAAGATATAGTTACTTTCTAAGTATCTCTTCTTTCTTTCATAATTATACTATTATATCTTAACTTAACATATTATCATCCCATACTATGCAAGAATTTTCTCATACTTCCATACTTATAGCCTTTCCATAAATTCTTGCCTTAATTCTTAACATCATAACTTATAAGCATACTTATAACAACTTGATTCATATGGCATATCATTCTTAACACATAACACACATATATCTTATAATTAATAAGATGATTTCATAACAACTTAAAAGAACATGCTTCAACACTTAACTCTTACAATCAATAAACCTAAGTTAACCTAATCACTAGCCCCATCAGGAAAAACATCTAAATCTTCTTCATCTAAGGGAAACTCTTCCGGATCTTCTTCATCTAGGGGAAATTCCTCCGGATCTTCTTCTTCCTCTTCGTCCCATATATCCTCCTCGTCATCGTTCTCGAGAGGATCCATTTGTTCTTCCTCTTGTGCTTCCATATCCATGCCATTTTCAAGTGGAGGAATCACTTGAAGGGGCACGGCATTGATGGGTTCTTCCTCGTGCCAGGCCGGACCTCCATCGGCCGGTAATACCTCATTGAGTTGTTGCAGGGCTTCCATCTGTTGCATATGATTTGTAACTTCTGCCTCCATGATCCTATCGATCATTTCCTCTAAGGTCATTCCTACTATGGGTGGTGGTACATGGACCCTAATCCCCGGCGGTACACCATCTCTAAGTATTTGCAAGGCTCTAAATTCTGGATCTCCTATACTTGGAATATGGGGCAGCATTGCTTCTTGGAAGCGTCGACAGTAATGACTCATCGACTCATTTTGATACGCATGCCAATCTACGACGAAGTTCAGATAGCGTTCGAAGTTCATGTTGTCGTAGATTGTCTCATCCCGATAAGGCATCGCAGCATCCGCATCGGGTATCGGTCCATATCGTCTGATGATCAGTACTCGGAATTCCTCCCATGAGCCTCCAAGTAGTGCCGGCTCCCCTATCGATCTCCACCAGGATCTCGCATCCCTTGCTAGGCACCTAGCAGCTAGGGAAACCTGTAAGTGATCTTCAATATGGCAAATTCTAAATATGGCTTCCATGTCATGAAGCCAGGCTGATAATGTCATTGTCCGTGCCGTCCCATCAAATATCAATGGCATCATCTTATAGAAGGCATGAGCAGCAGCTCGGTCTCCGTCCATAGCTTACAAATCTACATAATATATTTTAATGAATAAAATATATACATAAAGTACTATTTAACTTACAATGACTGTGGCTCTGGCAGGCAAATTGTGAAATCGGAAGACAGGAAACCGCTCTGATACCAAATCTGTAACGCCCCACCTAGCGTAGACCGTTACCATACTTAAAACTTACATCTCGTATAGTCCTTTCTTATCTTATAGTAGCGAAAGTGCGGAATAATTTTTTTTTATCAACATAGGAAAATATACTTAGTAGCTTAGTTACTTAATTACTTACATATATAATATCCTTTGTTTCCATCCTTGAGTTAGTTGTCTCATACTTATAAAAATATTTACATACCAAATAGATAAGAAAATCAAAATAAACGATACACATTCAAAACTAATGGCTCCACTCCCACAATTTCACAACGTGCCCTGCCGAGTCCATCGTCTTGCATCAAAGATTACCGATAGGTTGTTTACCTACAGCATAGATGTAAGTTGTGAGCTTTTGGCTTAGCAAGTACAACATACATTCCACAAAACATTTCATAAACCATAATGCATGAATCATTTATGCTTTCTTTATGCTTTCTTATCTTAACATAACTTTTCTTAACATAACTTATAGGATCCTTACATAAACATAAGTGTACGTACCGTGGCGCGCTGCCATGGAGTGGTTGGGACGGCCAGCCCTATCCAACTCAAACCATGAACCAAACCTGACCTAACATAGGTCGATACGACACGAAAAACTTATTTCATAAACATACTTATAAGATTTCCTTTCTTGAAACAATTTCTTATAAAAGATAGTTTCTCCTTTAAACGTAGTCATCTCTTATCAGGTGAGATTAACTTAGTGAGCATGCTTTATGAAGCTTGAACATAAACATACATAAATGCAACATCAACGTGTATGCATGAAACTTGCAAACATAAAAACATTGAAAACATTTTCATCTATACCGTAGGTGGAGTTGTACTTACTCTTTTTCAGCTAAAACCTTAAGTATAGGTTCCGTCACAAAACCTCAACAGGATTATCTCCCTGTTCATAAAATCACAGTATAAGTTTCCCATACTTGCTTAACAAATTGACTAACTCTTGACTGACCCTAACTAACAAGTTTGGTCCTTAATGTGTGAGGTAAAAGTAACCTCTTTTCTTTTCTTACAAATCTGCTCAAGGTTAAGACCACACCCTGCACGGCTTATAGCATTCTGTGTTTACTTAAAAATTGGTTTGAAATTTTACAAAACTTTCTTCACAGAAGTTGTAGACAACATCTAGAACTACAACTTTTATTTTTGGCCAAAACCCTAATTCGGTTTCTATCCTTCTGGTTTCTTACTGGAAAAGTTTGAAATCACATTTACGAACCTTAAAAGTTTGCTCTCGGGTTTTGATGAAAACAGAGGCTCTAGCAGCCTTATTTTTAAAAACTGGCCGCGCTCTCCCCTAGGATTTTCTCTTCTGAAAAACTTTGTAGTTTTAACTTTTTAAAAAGTCGGCCTCTAAGACCCTCAAAAACATGTTTCCAGAAAAACTGTTTCTATTACTCCGAGAGTGGCAGATTTTCTTATACAACCTCTTACAAAATTTTATGTGCACTCTAGATCAAAATAGTTTAACCCGTGCTTCATACATAACTTGCAAGGTGTCTCCTTTTCCTTTTTAAGATTCTAACTTCCTTTCAAGATCATAACATTTTCATACAATCAAAATAATAACTAGACCAACTTATGTTTCTTACTAGTTTCACACCACTAAGTGTAACATAACCTTTCCTTATTTCTTATTCCTTCTTAGAACATATTTATTGAGCATACTCATACATGCATAATCTGGTCATAGGTTTTTCTCATAACCTATTACTTTTCATTTCAAAGCAAAATCATACACTTACATAGATTCAAAACTAGAGACCATACAACTTATTACAACCGGATTTCCTACTAGCCGAACCATGCATGCAATCTAAGAGGCATTCTTAAACTTACTCATAAACTTAAAGCTTAACTTAATACCTAATAAAAAGGGTATAAAACAGCAAAGCTTACCTTGGTTCTTGAGAAACTCAAGTAGAACTAAAGCCGAGAATCCTCTAGACACTCTAAAGATGCTACCTCCGGTTTCTCCTTCAAACTCTAAGCTCACTCTTCTCTTGGTTTTCTTCTCCTCACAAGGCTCGGTTTATATAAGTGAAATAAAGATACTACAGCTCACACACAAGCTTTTCAAAAGTCTCTCCAAGGTTCAACTTTCAACTATTTATAGGTGAGGCCATAAGCTTTAAAATGTCAAGGTGTCATAAGATAGTGCATGCATTCCATGAGGTGTCCGGTGTAAGCTTGGTTCTATGACAAGTAATCCTTCAAAATTTCTTGTGATTCTTAGAGTCTTTGAGGTGTCTTCCTAAAGTAAGCAATGGCTATGTGTCACCCTTGGAGCATTCGGTGATTAGGGTTGAAACATGCAGCCCATTGGAGTGAGACATAAGCAAGACAACACTACCTACTAGTCTACTAGTTGGTGTAAAGGTGGCAATCTTTTAGGATGACAACCGACCAAGTAATTGCCATTACATACTAACTTTCATTCTTAGGGCTCCTTGGTGCTAGATGTCATGCCTTGAGTGGTTGATTAAGAGGTGCATAATGCATGCATACTTTTGACAAGAATCTAAGCTTCATGATTGATCTTTTCAAGCTATTATGCATGGTTTGTCAACCCTTTGTGTGTGTCCGGTTATGGGTGGGGGATTGATGCATGAATTTGCTAAACACATGCAAGCTTTACTCTCTTGTTTTTCATCTTTGATATGAGGTGGCTGCTCCCTAAGAAGTTCGGCCATGACTTGGCATTCATGGATCAACTTAGGTGCTAAGTATGCATAGCTATGTACTTATAGCTTCTAGCTAGTGTGAGGTGTCAAGTTCTCATAGGTCCTATGTGAGATCTAGTTTTTCATGTGACTAGCTTCTGTAAAGACTTGAATGTAAATAGTACATACAATTTCATGAAAAAGCTTGTTTCAGAGCTCTAATATGTGTTATGAGTTTTTATAGCTCAATAAAACTCAAAAATGACTGTTCGAAGAAACAAATAGCTTTTTTGAACAATAAGAAGTGAAACCGACTCGATTCCACAAAAGTCAAAATTTTGACCGAAAAAGTCAACTGTTGACCGAAAAGTCAAAGTTGGACTAAAATGGCCGAAATAATGATGAAGGAATTTTAAGATCTGCGTTTTATGAAAAATAATGCAGGAACTAATTTTTATGACAGTTAGAAACTAAAACCACCTTAGAAAAATCAAGCACGCCACAGTAAGTCACGAGGCAGAAGGATTTGAGAAAAGATCTTCAATCCGATTTTTTTGACTGTAATTATGAAAAATCCAAACTGTAAAATAATTATTACAGTATTGGAATTTAAATTTTTACAATCAAAGTTTCAATGTTTTTATCCAAACAAAGCCCTAAATTTCCAAGATATCTCAAAAGAAAATAATATTTTATTTTATGTGAGATGTGTTGGACCAATCACAAGAGGACACCTAGCCTTTGCCAACTCACCATGAGTTGTCTTGCACCCTCCAAAGATCCGGACACCTAGCATGCAAGAAGTCCAAAATTTGCAAAATTTTGGGGTCAAAATCCTATTTCAAAAAGCTCACCAAGTTGTCTATAAAAGGGGGTGGATTTCTCTATTCATTTTAATGAGAAAAAGCAACTAAACTCTTGCAAATTTGTAGCTCAAAAATCCGAGAGAAAGGGAGTGAGAGATCAGAAAAATTTTCCAAGTCTAAGCCAACCTTCTTGCTTCGGGTAGCTAGGAAACCGAGTGGAAGGAAAAGAAAAATTTTCTGCAGCTCAAACAGCCCTTGTTGCCGTGGGTTTGGAGCAGGGGAAACACAAGGGAAAACCAAAAATTTTGGGGTAGAAATTAGGGTTTGAGTTTCGGGTTTGACTAGTGAGCAAGAGAGTGAGAATTGATCAAAGTTAGGAGCTTGGATTTGGCTCCAAACAGCCCTCGGGTTTGAGTGAGAAAAGAGAGGAAAAATTTCAGATTTGGGGCTAAACTTTCTTGAGTAGCCGAACAAGGAAAGGAGACCATAAGGGAGCCAAAAATCTGATTTTTGGTGCACATAGGGGAGCATCCGAACCATTGGAACCCTTGGTGCAAACAGGATTTTTTCGGGTCTTCCAAACCCTAGCCGAAAGTCACCTCTTGGAAGGTAAAATTTTTAAAAGCTTTTTCACAAGTTTAAATGAGTTTTAAGCATGTGATTTATGTGTATTTTTATGCAAAATTTGTGTAAGAGCATAAGCTCCTATGTATGTTTCAATGGCTGCCTTAGATGTGCTTGTGTGCTATGTGCTTGGTTAGGTTGATTCTAGGTGTGGTTTGGTTTATTTTTATGCTCATAATTTATGCTATGTGCTTGGTTTGCTAGATTGGCATGTTAGGGTTTGAAATAGGTAATATGTCCCCAAATTAGGTTAAGTAGTTTTATGCATGTATGTTGTGTTTTTATGAACCAAAATGCATGATTGGTGTGATGTATGCTAAGCTAGTGGATATGCAACCCTAGGATTAGGAGTTCGGATTTTTGGGTTGCAAGGATCACATGGGCTGTATGATAGGGTTAAGGGACGTTAGAATGCGCTGCATGTTTGTTGATTATCTCCCGATGTGGGCGGTCGAGTTAGAACCCGCGATTTAGGACGTAACAATAAATGTAAGAACCAAAACTAGCTCTCGGGTTCCAGGGAGCTGTTTCGGTAAAACAGGGATTACAGGCCTTTAGAGGCCGAATGGGCAAAAAGTTAAAACACGAAAGTTGTAGACTAGGTTGTTTCCTAGCGGCCAACGCGGCCAGTTTTCCAAAATAAGGCTCCAACAGCCTTCTTTTTCAAGGAAACCCGATAGAGGTCTGTAAGACTCGGTTTTCAAAGTTAAACTCGTTTTCGATTAAAAACTGGTACCAATCGGTACAGAATCAGAAATTTCTCAAAACACGAAAGTTTTAGAACTCTTCGAGGGCTAGAATTATACCCGAGTTATCGGGACCTAGTTCCCACAATCCTAAAGTAAGCCGAATAGGGATTCACGTTAAAGATCACAAGGGTTAACCTTGGTTGACCCATAAATTGTTGATCATAGCTCAAGGGTTGATGTTCATCTAACCCGACATGTTTTCGATATGGGCTAAGTATATGAAATGGATATCCAACGTATCTTTTTAGATCACGATGTATGATCTATAAGACTACTAAGGTAGTCGCCCTTTATGTATGCATGGTTTATGTTAGGGGGGACATATCACCGAAAAACCCACATGAACTAGATTAGAAATCTCATGTACGTCCTTCGATCGAGCAGGAGGGATTCTGCAATTAAAGCTCGAAGAGGAGTAAGACAAGCAGCACACGGATAGACAGTAAGTACAACACCGTCTACAGCATAAGCTACTAGTATATATTACTAGATGTCTATGATGTGTTATGTGCTATGTGTTAGATAACATGTATGCAATATAATTATGTTATGTATATGATTTTTATGCTAGGGCATAAATAATAGAATTAAAAAGGTGACAACAGAATGTATGTTCACTTATAGTAAGAATAAGTAAGTTAATAAGCGATGTGTCGTACCACCCACGCCAGGTTGGGTTGGACTGTGGATTGAGTTGGATAAGGTTTGGCCGCCCCAACCAATTCATAGTCGCGCGCCGGTTACGAACACACGAGGTAAGGGCCCATAATGAGTAGAGATAAGAAAGCATAACATGGTCAATACTTGCTATGTGTATTTCCTGTTTATGCTATATTTTCTTTACGGCTTAAGAGTTGTACTTACTGAGCTCTAGCTCACTGTTTGAGTTTATGCTGTAGGTAAGGAGCCAGCTATATGAAAAAGATGCAAGATGGAGTAACGAGCCAAGGGACTGTGAATGAGTGGATTATGGGTATCGCTACGTGTTTTGTGGTTTTTATGTAAATTATGAAATAATTTATATTAACCGGTAATTAATATACTAGTACGCAAAACAGTATTATTATATGTTTATAGTGTTTTGTCGATGCTATAAAAAAAAAAAAAAAAAAAAAAATTTTCCGCTGTGTTTTCAATCAATGTGTTTAAGTTATTTTATGAATGTATGTTAGTAAGTAAGGTAACGGCCTACGCTAGGTGGGGCGTTACATGAAGTGGCTCGGATATCGTCTCAAGGGACATAAGCATTCCGGTTGACTTCCTACTTAGAGCATCTGCTACCTTATTTGCCTTTCCAGGATGATAGAGGATTTTGCAATCGTAATCCTTTACCAATTGCAACCATCGACGCTGTCTCATGTTGAGTTCCTTCTAGGTAAAGATGTGTTTGAGACTTTGATGATCTGTATAAATCTCACATCTATTTCCATACAAGTAATGTCTCCATATCTTTAGGGCGAAAACTACTGCCGCAAGCTCTAAGTCATGGGTTGGATAATTTCGTTCGTGGTCCTTGAGTTGACGTGAGGCGTAAGCGACCACCTTTCCATTTTGCATTAGGACAGCTCCGAGTCCGGTCTTAGAAGCATCGCTATAAATAACAAAATTTCCCGCATCGACGTCAGGAATTATCAGTACTGGGGCACTAGTAAGCTTCCTCTTGAGTTCTTGGAAGTTTTCCTCACATCTTTGTGTCCATTCATACTTCTTTCCTTTCCTAGTAAGGGCCATAAGTGGTGCTGCGATCTTGGAGAATCCTTCCACAAAACGTCGGTAATATCCAGCTAATCCAAGAAAACTTCGTATCTCTGTAACATTCTTAGGCACGGGCCATGCACTAACTGCCTCTACTTTAGCAGGATCAATAGAAATTCCATCTTTTGAAACTGCGTGACCCAAGAAGTGCACCTTTTCTAACCAAAATTCACACTTCGTAAACTTGGCATAAAGCTGATTCCCTCTCAATATCTCCAAAACCGTTCTAAGGTGCTGTTCATGTTCTTTAACCGACTTCGAGTAAATCAAAATATCGTCGATAAACACAATAACGAATTTATCTAAGTATTCCTTAAATACTCGATTCATAAGATCCATGAAAGCAGCTGGGGCATTAGTCAGTCCAAATGGCATGACGAGAAACTCATAATGCCCATAACGGGTTCTAAAAGCTGTCTTAGAAACATCCGCCTCCTTAATCCTAAGTTGATGGTATCCCGATCGCAGGTCAATCTTTGAGAAGACTTCGGCTCCTTTAAGTTGGTCAAAAAGATCATCAATCCTCGGGAGAGGATATTTGTTCTTAATGGTAATCTTATTCAGCTCACGGTAGTCGATGCACATTCGTAACGATCCATCTTTCTTCTTGACGAGCAAAACCGGCGCTCCCCATGGTGAGTGACTTTGTCGGATGAATCACTTGTCGAGTAACTCTTGTAACTGCACTTGAAGTTCCCTTAATTCGACAGGCGCCATACGGTAGGGTGCTTTTGATATTGGGGCAGCTCCAGGTAGTAGTTCTATCTCAAAAGAAATTTCCCTCTCCGGCGGAAGTCCAGGCAAATCCTTCGGAAAAACATCTACAAAGTCTCTTATAATGGGAACGTTTTCTGGTGATAATTCCATCTCTCGATCCTTGTCTACCATGTTAGCTAAATATCCTTGGCATCCCTTAGCTAACATTCTCCAAGCTTTCATTGCCGTGACTAGTCTAGTTGTTGACCTTCGGGTTGGCCATAAA